>VDFB02270651.1:673110755-673275773 GCA_007258455.2 Sequoia sempervirens
CACCTTACCTAGCTAAGTCCCCCTCACTCCAACCCCTTCTCTCCCACTCCCTCTCTTAAACTCTCACTTCCACCACCTCTCCCTCTCCCCATCCCACCCTACCTAGAAATCTCTCTCTCTCTCTCTTAAAATTCTCCCTCCCTCTAAAGATATACATAAATACATACAAGAATAATACATATGTACATAAAATCCTACATCCATACAATATTCATGCATTGATACATATAGGCATACATACAAACATGCATACATACATACATAAATGACACACCAGCATACATGTACATACAAAAATACAAATATATCAAAAAACATTCAATAGATTGGAATTTAACATAAAGGAAGACATAACATGAGCACATTATAACTCACTTGCATTATGTATTGCTTGACATGTATCTCAGATAGCAAAAAAATGTCAAAACTAGGAAATAATGTGAGTGTGTTATAACACACTTATGTTATATCTTTCTTTGGGAATCCCTGAGCCTTAGCATTGATATTTTCCTTGGAATACCAACCAAAAGGTTTGGAGGGCATTCCCAATGACTAGAGACATGTTTTTGCAAATTATACAATTTTTCACATAATTGGGTTTGTGCTCACCATCATGATTGCATCTGGTTCAATATCAACAAAATCAAACACATGGGTAATGTTAGGTTCTCTCTTAGCTATCCAATGATGTAATTTTTTTCACTTCTTGAAAATGTTAAGCCTTTCATCCATAATTTCTTTTTTTTGTATGTCTTTTTTTTTGCCAGAAAATAGTGTTTGATGTTTTTTTCATTATAAATTAAACGTTCATCAAAATTTCAAATAAATTACATTTTTAGAAACTAGAATCCATTCTACAAATTTTTTTAAAAAATCAATTACTTTTCAAAATTTGTAGGGGGAGCACGGTAAAAATTATACTTTTCAGGAAGTGCCTAGTTAGAAACTTAGTAAAAAATCAAATATTCATTAAGAAATTATCAAAAAAATCATGCGTCAACTAGATACTGTTAGCTAACTTATAGCCATAGCAATTTTAAAAATACTACAAAAAATTTCACCGTGCTAGGGTCTTACAAGAGTTGCCATGTTATGTTTTTCTAAAAATAACAACACCAATTTGTGTACATACCTCTTTTGAACCCCTTAATCTCAACCATTTTCAAAATAAATTAGTAGTTTACACTTTAATCCTTGTTTTTGTTCCATCTCAAAATTTTGAGTGTAACTATCCTCAATTTCATGTCCAAGGTCAGTATTTCCTGATTTAAGAAAAAAAAGTGGCCTCTTAAGTCCCCTTTTTGGGAACCATCTTGGTGCATTTACCCCTATCAAACAAGTGTCCGATCATCTACATGAACTACACCCTTCAACCTTGTTTATGGTATCGAGGAAATTATGCCCTTGGAGTTAGAAATCCTGAGATTAAGGATTGCTCTTCAAGGTCTTGTCGATAATGACACCTATAAGGAACAAAGATTACACTAGTTTGAACTACTCGATGAACAATGCATTAACACTCTTGAGCATCTCCAAGCTTACACTCAGCAATTATAATGTAAACATTTTCATTTTATTCATCCCTCAAAAATTTAATAAGGGCGATTTAGTTTTATATGAAAATCAACAAAACACTACTGTCGACTATGGTGAAAAAGGAAAATTCAGTCCTAATTGGTTAGGACCCTATATAATCAATACAAATTATGGATGTGGTACTTACACATTAATAGAGCTAGATGGTACACCCTTCAAAGACCCTATCAATTCTGCACATCTATGTCAGTATTATGTCTAGTCCCTTTTGAATGGTATGAATGATAAGGAAGTGCTGTTATAGCTATCAGATTATATCCTATATGTTTTCACATTGCTTCATTCTTGACAACTAGTTATGTGTGTGTCTTGAGCACTAAGGTAATTATTTCATTTATTTTATAATTAATTTAGGTTCCATACTATTCAAATTCATGTTGTGCATTATGTAAAGTTAAATCATAGGTGCATTTAATTTAGCATAACATACTTAATCACCATGTTGTATCTAAAAGAAATTGTAACAAGTTTTGATTAGATCACATAAGCTTTGTTAAATCATGAAGACATTAATTAAGTAATCTTACAAAGGTTATTTAATTAGTCACATTGCCATTAACATTCCAAACATAATGACAAGTAATAAAACATCAAATGCTTACATATATATATATCACAAGTTTTATATACATGTCATCATTGTATACTATAAACAACAATTTTGGATTTCCCTTACAATGCTTTACTCCTCCTAGGGTTTTTCACCTAAAAGGAGAAAGGGGATTGGATAGGGGTCCAAAATGCAAGGGGTTTACACTCAAGACTATGTTAAAGAGATGAACTATTCCTAACTTAATATGTACAAATGCACTAATGTAAAATAGGAATGGTATAATGATGCAAAACTCATGAAAATTAACTTGTTTGAAAACAAAGTGTGATATGTAGAAAGATGAAACAAATGCAATAAATGATAAAACATAGATATAAAATAGAAACTATGCAACTGGAAACTAAAGTAGAGCTGTTTGGAGACTGTAGAGACCTCTATAATTCTGACAATTCTAATTTTTGAACTTGGTGGGACTAAGTCACCAAGCTAGGCGAATTAGTCCTAGTTTAGGAAAACTACTTAGAAACCTATTTAAGCCAAATGGGTGTCTGAATCTCCAAAAATAAATGGAAATCAAGTTCGGTGGGACTAAGTCACCAAAGGTGGTGACTTAGTCCACTTCTAAATTACTAAAAATTTGGAAATGGAAATGGAAACCCAAAACTTGTAGTTTGCTTTTTGACAAGAATTCGGATCTAAATCTTCAAAAAACTCTACAAAAAAAAATATAAACTTATTTCTAATGGGTGGTTTGCCTTTTTCAAATCCCAAGGTGGTATTTAAACTTGAATGGAGAAAAAATTGCATAAAACCCTAGCCTTAGATGTGTTAAAGACTAGGAAAGTCTGAAGTATGTTAAAAACCCTATTCTATTGTCCTAGAATAAGAAATGCAAATGTGATTTGTGTGATGAAAGATATCAACCCTAGACACCTTGCAAAACAACAAAAATGGGGATAAAATGTTATGCAAGTGAAATGTGAACCTTAATATGAAGATATAGTGAAAATAGAAGATGGAATCACTTTGAAACCAAGTCCTGAGTTGTGATTTGATGGCTAGTTGCATCTCCTCAACCTAGATCTCTCCATGATTCACCATAGATATCCATCTTCAACCCTTGGAATTATTGAATCTTGATTAAAAAATGAGCTTCAAGACCTGCAAAAACACTAATTTGCTGCCCTAAAACTTCAACTTAGCTATAAAATGTTGTTGAATCTTTTTGTGTAAGACACTTTTACTCTTGAATTTTGATTTTTTCTTTGCAAGAATGACTTAGGAGATCTGAAAAATGGCTTAAAATGTGTAGTTATAAGCATCAACACCCAATTTTCCCATTATTCAGACCTAAGAGGTTGACATCCACTGAAAAAATAAATTGAATTGATGAAATTCCTGCTCAAAAGTGGAAAATAGCCTAAAAAGGACTAAGTTTCCACCTTGGGTGACTTAGTCCCACTAGGGATTTTTTGGTGGGTTTCAAAAAATTTGAGTGATTTTAATGATATTTATTAGGATTTAAGTGGTTTCATGGGTGAATTATGCCTCAAAGTCTAAAATCATGAGTATTATGGACCTATAAATGTAACTTTAAGGGGTGATTGATAGAATCTTCCAGTAGTGGAACAACGAGAGGTGGTTGCATGTTAACATGATCCTGATCCACCAAATTTGAGTGCAAACTATAAACCCTATATCCTTCCTAGGGCCTTCCACTACTCCCATACTATTTGATCACTCTCTACCTATAGCCATGCTACCTCTACCTCTAGTCTCTCAACCTCTATTGGGGTCCGGGATGACTGTGCCTCTACTACAATCTCACCTTAGTGGACTCATCTCCTCAGACTCTCATATGTTGCCCATAATCTTCGTGAATGGCCTATGTGAGTCTGGATGCTACT
This sequence comes from Sequoia sempervirens, assembly GCA_007258455.2. Lineage (NCBI taxonomy): Eukaryota > Viridiplantae > Streptophyta > Pinopsida > Cupressales > Cupressaceae > Sequoia > Sequoia sempervirens. The sequence continues at coordinate 673,114,812 of VDFB02270651.1, forward strand.
CCACAATGGGTGGGGGCACACAATATGAGTCCATATTCTCCTCTTCGATAGATGCTGGCACTATCTTTGTAGCTACTTGATGGTAGAGATCCCACCAATCTCTCGTAGCTCATGCAAGATAAAAACAATCCATAATTAGTATACATCATGATATATATACATAGAAAAAAGCACAAAAAAATGCATAAATACAATATCATCGCCTATATCTCTAGTAGGTTGAGGAACATCAACCTCGTCATGTACAGGGGGCATGTAAGATGTGATAGACTATCTGTGACTATGGGTACTGATGCCTACTAAAACTACTGCTCGTGATCTACTCATATGAATGGGTGAGGGCTCTCCACACTCATATCAATCCTCAACTACTACCTCATCACTCTTAGTTAGGGGTGGCTCCTCCTCCTCATCATCCTCCTAATCATCCTCCTCCTCACCATCCTAGCCATCATAGTTAGGATTTTCATGGACTCATCATACTCATTATCAATGACATTGGTAAATATGTTTGCAGCTCTATACCGTGTCTCCTCAGACTTGTCCTCTTTGTCATCTCCCTCATTCAGTAGTGGTCCCACATCTTCTATAGGCTCATCAATTAGATATACATGAGCTAGTCGTGATACTGTCCACCACTCCTCATACTCACATATGGCACCAACATCATATGTGTCAGAGACTAGAGGCTCATCATGATCCAAGTACTCAGAGTTTCTCTCAAAAAAAAATTCTAAAGTGAACCGTACTATATCACCTAGTCTCTAGGCACTCCACACTAACCTCTTGAAAGAGGGTCGTGCCCTAGGTGGTCTCTGAATTTTCCTGAACTGCCACATAAATTGATCATAGTAGAAGGGACATACTACATGATCACGTTGGCCAACCAAAAATATGTCTAATTGTAATCTCTTCATCTACCTCATGTGATCTGACCACTGAAGTGTTAGTTGATAAGGTCTCCATAAGATCTCATCCTCCTCTGGTCAGTCAAATCTCACTCTCCAAAAGTGTAAATCTCCATACTACCATAACCATAGTAGAGGATAGCCAAAGGCCTAAGGATACCCCACTATTGTCAGATGTGGGAAGCTGATAGGTCTTGTACATGTGATATTCTCAAGGCACCAAACTTGTAGAAGTGTGTAGTGCACCATGCTATCTACCTCTCGAAAGACAAATTGATCAAGATAATAATATAAATGTGATAAGATACAATGCCCCCATGCATATACTATCATATGCTATGCCATCCTACATACCAAGTGTACTAGTCCTCCCTCTAGGTGCATTTCTGGCCCATCTAGGATGAGTACTAGTTCCACTATGTGCATCATGATCCATCTCACAACTGGGGCTCATGAATATAACAACATCGCAAGATCAATATATCCTCTCACCCACTCATCATGCATTGGACCATCTAGACAATACTACATATCGACCTTTTTATCATGGAAGGTAAGATCTCTCTAGAAGCATACCCACTCTCCTTAAATAGGAACTCAGAGGATGTCATGGATGTCCTCTAGAGTAATCATCATCTCCATGATTGAAAAGTGGAATGTACATGTGTTTGCATCCCAACACTCGCATAGAGCCATCAACATAGCATCATGGTACCTCATGGGGGCATGAGATACACCTAGTATATACCCACAACCTGTAGGTGCTCTATGTTCCTTGCTATAAGTGTAGGGGCTAAATCTCTCAAAAAACTCAGCTACCTACCCCCCAGATGCTAACGTGAATGGTTGGGTACCTATCAAAATCACTTCATGAAGAAATGAGACACTTTGTGAAAAAGTGGGACACTTTACAAACAAAAGGAACACTTCACAAACAAAAGGGACACTTTGCAAACAAATGGGACACTTTATGAAAAATGGGGACACTTTGTAAACTCTTTTTTGAGATGCTAAATTAACCTAGAAATGCATAAAAATCATTATATAATTGCATAATCACAAAGTGAAGGTAGCGGAATCAACTCACCTCATGATGATGCTCACTGCACACCACTTGGTCTCATAACACATCGAGTCTCGCAGGCATCTACTCGACATCTTTCACTATTCTCCTTTCACTCTCAAGCTACAAGAAGGTAAATTGACAAAGTGACAAATTAATTCACTTTTAGCTGTTTTCACTCTTATGTATGAAATTGGGGTTTTTATTATCTTAGAGTTAATACAATGCTTTTTATTCAAAACAACATAATAGGTACTAGTGAACTCCATTTTTTACGTTGTTCAATGCATTGGAATCGTGATTCTACATTCAACATCATAAATGATCTATCACTATGTGGCATGGTACTTGGATATGTCCTACAATATGATTTTCCTTATTCAATGTGGCTAGATTGCTACCATGATTTCACCTTCGTAAAGTAAGAAAAATCAAGGGGGGCATACATCTGCCCTTGAATTTGATTTCTATAAGTTGCATAAGAGGAATTTTGGACAACTAACAAATTTGTGTTATAAGATGTGGTTCGTAATGTTGTGCTTTTACAGATAACTACATTAGGGGCTTCATTCTCTCATTTTTTGAATGAGTATCCTTTTATAAAGTAAAGTGTATTGTTTAGAGTCCTTTAGCTTGCATATGCATGTAAATTCATATGAGCACTAAAGTGGGGGCTCAATGTGTCACAAAATATTGGATACTCTTGAAGAAAGAGACAATTTTGTGCTTAATTTGGACCTGTTTTGGCACCCTTGCATTAATCATTCCTTAAACTTACCATTTATAGGCCCCTAAGACTCATTATTTTAGACCTTGAGGCTTATTCCACCCACAAATCATATAAATACCAAAAAACAACATTCAAATAATTCAAATTCTAGAAAACAGACCTCAAAAACCCCTGGTGGGACTAAGTCACCTAGGGTGGTGACTTAGTCCCTTTTGGGGGATTTTTCAATTTTGAGTGGGAAAACAATCGACTTAATTCATATTTCTTATGGATGTTGGCCTGTGAGGTAAAAATAATGAATAATTAGGTTTGTATTCCTATAAATATATATTTTGGGTCATTTTTTATAACATTTTTTAGTCATTTCAACAAACAAATTTAAGAATCAAGTGTAGAATATCTTCCACAAGAAGATTTATTATTCTATCTAAAACAAAGTTGAAGGTTTAGGACAATAAGCTAGGGTTTTTGTAGGACTTAAAGCTCACTTTTTGTCTAAAATCTCACATTGCAAAGGGTTGATTATGGATGCCTATGGAGAATAATGGAGAAATCTAGGTTGAGGAGATGCAACTAGCCATCAAATCAAGCCTAAGGACTTGTTTTCAACGCGATTCTATCTTCCATTTTCTCTCTATTTCAGCCTAAGGAAGGTTTGCATGTTATTAAGATTCATTTCTAATGTGATTTAGGGTCTCTTGGAATGAGTCTTGCATCATTCTAGTTTCATTTATGCATCTTATTCTTGCATGTCAGAATAGGGTTCCAATTTCTTTAGATTTCCTAGTCTTAGATGGACTTAGTGCTAGGGTTTTATGCAAATTTTCATTATCTTTTCAAGGTTTAAATACCAACTAGGGGTTTGACCAAGGAAAACCCCCCATTCAAAATAAAATTATATTATGTTTTGCAGGTGTTTTCACAAATTTGGATCTGGGTTTCTGTCAAAAAACAAAGTGCACACTAAGGTCTTCCATTTCAACTTTCAGATTTTTAGAAAAGCCAAAATGGACTAAGTTTCCAACAGTGGTGACTTAGTCACACTAGACATGTTTGACATATTTTTTTATAGATTTGGATACCCATTTGGCTAAAACAAGTCTTGGAGCAGTTTCCCAGATTTGGGACTAAGTCGCCCAACTTGGCGTAAGTGTCCCAGTTGGCTAGAAAATCAAAATTTCTAGAATTTTAGAGACATTTGTAGCCTTCATTCCAGAATCTATTATTTTCTAGGTGCACTCTTTCTATTTTAATTCTTTACCTTGTTTTATATTGCATTCAATCTATATTTTTTCATATCATAGTGTGTTTTCAAACATCTTACATTTCATTAGTTTTGCATTAATAATTCATTACTTTTATCAATTCTTTGCACTTAGAGCATTCCATTTAGGGATATTTCAATCATATTAGCATTAGTCTTGAGTGAACCCCAATTTTTTGTGGGATACGTTTCTCCTTTTAGGTGTAAAACCCTAGAAGTGCAAGAGAGCTCCTCCCTATAAAAATTTGTGGTTCACTAAGAACTCAGCTTTGCATTCGAAAACTAAGCAAATACAACTTCGATACCACTTCATCTGGTTAGTTTTGGAGGATGGGAAGTTGAAGATGGAGAAAATTCACACAAGTGAGAATCCTGTAGATATGTTCACAAAGGTGGTTACATGGGAGAAACTAATTTCCTCATGCATTTCCATTGGCCTTCATGTCTGATAATGGTGGATATAAGAAACTAGCCAAACCTGTAATTTAGTGGGAGTTGCAAGTGGAACGACGTTGTCTAGGATCAGTCTCCAAGTGGGAGATTGTTTGGTGTGGAGCCTGATTAGGCTCTAAGTGGGAGATTTTTGATATGTGGCGACTGATCATGCAAAAAAATACACTCATTAACACATCAAGGTTTTCCTATTAACACGTCAAATTAAAAAAATGACTTTGTAAAACCCTAATTCTGGAAGCTTCCAAAAAGGCTTATTATAAATGGTTGGGATGTAAGTTGCAGTGTGTGTAATTGACAAGATTGTAATCTATTTTTCACTAGATAATAAAATGACTGGGTGGTTGAATTTTCGTGGATGTAGCCCATATTGGGTGAACCACGTTAAATTTATGTGTTGATCTCTATTGTGTTATTCTTCATTGTTATTTTTATTTTATTAAATCTACATATAATTGTTAATGTTTGTTGCTCCAATTTTCCTGAACACTAACATCTATAAGGGTTCATCTATTACCTTCATAGTATCTAATATTACTTCATGATCAATATTATTGTTTTTCCATTTTTTTTTCACAATACTTCAATAACTTAATTTGTGTTGCTACAACTAGGTGTGAATACATGAGTATGGATTTTGTTCTTCTCAAAGTCTTCAAGTGTATGTATTCCATTCTTTCTAACCATATATGTTTACGATTGACTTCTAGCAATAACAACTGATATTGTAGGATATGTGAACCCATCATCATTTGTCATGGATTTTGTTAGTTTTTTATTTTCCTTGTACACATTGTACCAACCAATAGTTTGATCTCTCTCCATTCAAATGTGGTGCAATGAATACATAAATACAACCTAGTTGTAAAAGGTCTAAAATATATTCATAGTCAAATGAAATCTCCATGCCATTGATTAAATATTAATGATATGAAGATAAAGTGGTTAGATGTCATGAAATCTATATATATCCACTCACTTGAGTCAAAGTGATCCTAGTCACCTTTAATAAAATTAACAAAAATAAGCTAGTTCTTGTGTCCAAATAGTCTATGTAATTGCATATGAAATTTAAAATAAATACCTATATTTGATGATTCATTGCTTCTCTAACAATCTAATTTCTCTTAGGAACTATCCCCTCATTAATCAACCAAAAGAACCTAAATTTGTTTCAAACAATAATTTATGCAATGTTGTTTGGCGACATTCCAAGAAATATTTAGTGTATGGTGTATGGTCTTGATCACCAATTCTTAATTTTAAAATACATTTTACATTGGGTGACACTCTAAAGTTAGAGTGCCAAATTTTTTCAGTTTCATCCTTTGTACTATTAATTAGCTTCTTATCAACTCATGGAAGATGACTAGTAAAAGATTAATTATGATTTTCAAGAGGACTATCTATTCAAGTGTTCTTAATGCTAGTGCTTTTGACAATGTTTTACGATTTAGACTTAAGTCAATACAAGTATGCCTCATTAATCAAGCCTTTATTAATTTCTTCTTTCCAATAGAATTGAGTGTATTAAAAATAATTTTAGTTCAATAATTTTTTTGGTTGAACACTTTGTTTACCTCAATCTCCAATTTATACGGTAAAGGTCTCATTTTATATATTTTTAATAATTTTAGAAAAAATAATCATTATTTGGTTAATGTTTTATTTGCAAAGTATCCAATGAATATTTTTGAAGCCTACATTAAAATGGTTTGCGACAACCTCTTTCCTTCAAGTTTTTCCATTATTTTCTCATCATTTTCAAGTAACCATTTTGGAGTTCTTAGATTTTCTAATATATTTTCAGGCTCCTTAGAAAATTCAATGGATGTGGGATTTTATTTTATTATTGGGAAAACACCCTCTCTTCTTATTTAATTTGGAAATACATTGATTTTCATTATTTCATGTGTATTATCAATTTCATCAATATTATGAATAATTGAACTATGGAGTGTAATTTCAATATCATGTGGTTCATATCTATAACCTCCAAGCATATGTCCACATTTTTCTTCATCTTTGTCTATGATATCACTCTTATTAATAGGTTTTTAGTAAAAATTTGTAACATTTGAATCACTTTCTTGAACATTCAATCTTTTCATTTTCAATATCATGGTCATTTTTTTTTATCAAGCATTTCATTATATTCAACATTAAAAACTTCAATTTGTACGTCACTTGAGGGTAAAGAAGAACCTTCACCTTCATTAGTATCCACCATTCCTTTTCTTTCAATCCTCTTCTTTTCTCTATATTTTTCTCTATTTTCTTCCATTTCCTCAAATGGAAGTTTCCTCCTTTTTTCTCTACAATGGCTACCACTACCCATTATTTTATTTTTTTAGCAAAAGTGGAAAGCCACTATAATTATATTTATATTAAATAATAGTTATTACAAAAACTTAGTTCAGGCGAGCATATTAGCAGGAAAGAATTAGGAAGAAAACCTCTAGTTGTAGCTCAAAAAAAACATAAATTTTACAAAAAAATCCCAATAATGGGACCCAAACTAACCACCTTCAATGTGAATGGGGGAGAAAAAAATAAACATTTTGGAGTAAGATTTCTTTCTTTTTTGCACAAGAATCCAATGATTGTCCATAGAATCCTTCTCAGAAACTAAAAATTTACTTGATGAAATTTCTCGATCACAATCCTTTGATTGTTTCTTTTGATACCCAATCTTATTTAATTGTTGACCTTGTGGAAGAGTGTCAAACTTCACACCAGAATTTTCTTTTGGAGTGAAGGATGAAGCAGATTTTGGTCCAAATGGAAGTGACTTTTTCTCTACAATGGCTACCACTGCCCATTATTACCATAATGATTTATAGAATAAAATTTTGTGTTTATGAGTGTAGAAAATAATTATTTTTTCTACAATTCATAGATATCATAATTTTCTTGAGACTAGAGCATTTGTTGGGGCAATTATCAAGCCCAAAAAAACTTTTTATCCATTCTTCAAAATAGACAAAATGAATATCCATTATGTAAAATGTTATATAAAAATGAACTCCATTACCTAAAATATGAAATTATTCTAAGCAATTATAGGTAAAAGATATCTATTATCTTAAAAAAATGTTATTTCTAGAAAAAAATAGCTCCATTTTTTTCTCCTTCTGAATGCATTAGATTTAGGCTTAGGAATGTCAATCTTGCATTTTCTACTACTTGAACATATTTAGAGGTTTCATCCTCTTGTCCTGACTCCTCCCTTTGTTGTTGATGACTTATTTTTAATCTAAATTTGATGAAATGAAAATGATTTATTTAGGAAATTGTCAACATTCTAAAAATATAAGATATGCTTGATTATAAATCTAATAGGTAATTTTTAATAATTTTCTACATACGGTATGTTTGAAATCTTGATGGATTGATTCAAAAACATCAATAACTTTAAGTTGTTTTACCTTTTTAAAAATTTAAATATATGTCACACTCTATGCTTCATTAGCTACAACTTGAAAAATAAAATTTAAATTTCATTTTTTTTTTTATCAAGTTAGGTTGGAAAAAAATTACTTCTTAATATTCTTAAAAAATCATAGTAAAAATTTCATAACCAATTATTTACTTTAAAAAAATATTTAAAAATATATGCATCACATCTAGGAATGTGTGCTTTACTTACATTTACAGATTTATTTTTTTTAGGCTCATAGTTGGTGTAAATTGGTGTTTTAGGTCTATCTAGGTCGTATTTACACATTAAGTCCACTTAGGTCCTAGGAGGGAATCTTTCTAGATAGTTTTAGTTGTCAGTAGATCTTATCTTAACTTTTGGTATTTAATCCTTGTGTCCCAAGTCATTTAATTTTTTTTGAGGTAGTTGACATGTCATGATACAAGGTTAGGGCACATGTCAAGATCTTGTCTAATCCTATCTCATAACTTTTCTTTATAAGCAAGGAATCATATGTACATCATATATTCAATCCTAAAATCTTACATCCATAATCATAACATGATATATTTTTCATTCTCTCTTGTGGAAGTTATTGTCTTGTAGGTGATCCTAGAGTGTTGAGGAGTTCACCATTGACTCCTACATGGTATTAGAGATTTAGTGTTGTAGACTTCTTCCAGGTTTGAGGGACATATTTTGGCTTGAAGATTTTGTTGGGTGTGAGTAGGGGTTTCAAGGACCTCATGGTTTAATCTAGGTCATTAGATAAAGTTGGGTTTTACTTTCATTTCATCACATTCATTATGTTTTTCATTATCTACAAGGGTTTCAAGTTGAGTGTTATAGTTACTAGATCTTTGAGGTAGCTAGATTTTTGGGGCACTTTGGGCCAAATATGACCTTTCCATTACATCAAAAAGGCCCAAAAAAAGGATTGGTAAGGATTGGCTATCAAATTGTCAAATTTTGACATTTTTCTTGGGGGCATCAGGGAATTTTTTGGCTCTATCAAAACATTCTATACAGTCATACAAATCCATACTCGGTCATACTATACAGTCTGTGACATACATTAGTCATTTTCTAGTCAGAGGAATATTCTTGATAATCTTTGAAGATTCCTTGTGCATTGTAGGTGTCAGAATAATAATTCTCTATTTGCAGATTGGTTGTTGTCAAGTCAATGTACTCTTGAAGTCACATCATTGTTTTGTTGACATACATTGGTACATAATTTTCTTTTCTACTAGGTTTTAATTATTCAAAAAGAATCTTTATTTTAATTTGTTCAAAGGTACCTAGTCATAGGGATTTTTTTGTTGTGGGCTCCAACCAATGGGGGGAGGAGGGGGCTTATGTTTGGAAAATGTATCTCAAACTCACTAGTATAACCCTAGTTCTATCAAAAATTAGCTAAAAATTACATAAATGTTACTTTCATGCTTGTACCACTATACTGCTAGGTGATTGAGAGAGAGGTGCAGTAGTACGGTGTACTTCCATCTTGCAGGAGCCTTCTAGTTGTCTAGCGGCAGTGCGGTGTACTGCCATCTTGCGAGATCCTTCTAGTTGTCTAGTAGTAGTGTAGTGTACCACCATCCCATGGGAGCCTTCTAGCTATCTAGCGGTAGTGCGGTGTATCGCCACCCCATGGGAACCCTCTGGTTTTCTAATGGTAGTGTGGTGTACTACCACCCCATGGGAGCCTTTGGTTGTCTAGCGGTAGTGTGGTGTGTACCACCACCCTATGATGACACTTGGTCAAGCATGATAGTTGTGTGGTAGACATACTGTTGTACCATGACTTTGAAGTAGACCATGGGTGAATGAGCATAGACTTGGTTGACTGTTGAGGTGTACACCAAACAATGGAGGATGTTTTTGAATTGGAGATGATGACTGGTAAGCTCGATAGTTGCTCAATAAGGGAAACTAAACTGAACCATTTGTACAGAGAACATTTCGATCATGGTTGTCGCTATACATTGTAACTTACTATAACTGTGATGGGTTAGATGGTCAAATGATCAGTGAGTGTTCTTCTTTGTATGTTGTATATGCATTGTAATAGTTAGACATAATGAAGGATGATTAGAATTTGTTCTGTACAAGGTTGATCAAGGAAATTTTGTTGTTGTGAGATTGATTATTAGAAAGGAGAGTCCGTAACTTATATGCAATTCAATCACTGTAATACAAGATATTTTTCTTTGGTATGGTGGGTTTTTCTCCCATAAGGGTTTTCCCATGTAAATCTGGTGTTCAATTGTGTATATGTTTATTTCACTATTATGTTATTCCTTTCATGTTCATCTTAATGAACTGTAATTGCAAAATTAAAAGACATATTTGTGTTCTCTATTTTTTGACATTAGGAGAGTTTGTTCTGCACCTTAAGCTTTCCTTACAAGTGGTATAAGAGCCTAGCCAATTGTGTTATCCTTGTGGGTAGGTTGGATTTTTTGTGTCAATCATATTTAGTGGGAGATTTTTGTAGAATTATAGTAATCTCAATTGCAAATTAAGATGGCAAGCACATTAGGAAAGATTGAAATTGAGAAATTCAATGGTAGCAATTTTGAGTTGTGGAAACTAAAAATGGAAGACTTGTTGGTGAATCATGATCTTTGGCTTGATGTGTTTGGAACAAAACCTTTTGGCATGAAGCAAGAAGATTGGGACCTCACAGATAAAAACTCAAAAGGCTTGATTAGACTCTGTTTGGAAAACTCTATTGTCCTGAATGCTCACGAAGAGAAATCAACATCCTCTTTATGGAAGAAGATTGGAGACATTTATGAGGGAAAGTCCTTCGTGAATAAGTTGTTCTTAAGGAAGAAGTTATACTCTTTGAAGATGGAGGAAGGGGAATTTGTGGCTGATCATCTAAATATGTTTAACTCGTTGATTGCTCAATTAACATCTGTGAGTGTGAAAATTGATGATGAAGATTGTTGTATGGTTTTGTTGACTTCTTTTCTTGATTCTTGGGATCACTTAGTGATGGAAATTGGGAGCACGACAACCACTTTCAAGGTTGAAGATGTGGTTGATTCTTTGTTGTCAAAAGAAATGAGAAGGAAATATTTTGAGATGGAAAAGGAGGCTCTAGCTATTCATGGCAGATCAAAAGAAAAAGGCAAGAAGAAGGATAAAAAGTCCAAATCAAAATTAGAAGGGAGATCAAATTCTCCTAGAAAAATGTCCAAGGTGAAGTGTTGGAACTATAGGAAGCCTAGTCACATTCAAAAGGATTGCAAAGAGGAGAAAAATAAGAAGAAGAAGAAGTCTTCTAATAATGATTCTTCTTAGAGTGAAGCAGATTCCTTTATTGCAGCCTTGGCAACTCAAGCAATAGATGATGTTTGGCTGATTGATTCTAGAGCATCTTTCCACATGAATTCTCAAAGAGACTGGTTCACAAAGTATGAAAAATATGATGGTGGAAAGGTGTATTTAGCAAGTGATTCATCTCTAGAAATTGTTGGTCATAGAAGAGTTAGAATTCAGTTTCTCGATGGAAGAATTAAGGGATTTGATAGTGTAATGAATATACCAGGTTTGGCTCAGAATTTACTTTCTATAAGTAAGCTAAATGATGTTGGATTGCAAGTATCATTCTCAAGAAATGGTTGTAAAATGACTAGAGGCTTGATGGTGCTGGCTAGGGTGCCCGTATTGGTACTCTGTATAAGCTAGATGCACTTGTTGTTCAATGTAACAGTGTCTCTGCAAAGTCACAGAAGGTTGCTCATGTAGAGAAGGAGATTGAAGTCCTTATAGAGGAAAATTATTTGGAAGTTAAACTTCCAATAGAGAAGACTATGCTTTGGAATCAAAGGCTCAGTCACATTGGTGAAAAAGGTTTAAAAGCCATGAAAAATAAAAACCTAGTTGAGGGGCTTGATGATTGTAACCTGGAATTTGAATTATGTGAACATTGTATATATGGTAAACATCATCATGGTTCTTTTTACTCTAGTCCTTAGAAATCTTCTGGTGTTCTAGATTATATTTGCTCTGATGTTTTTGGTCTAGTAAATGTTCCTTCGTTGTCAAATTCAAAATATTATGTATCTTTTATTGATGATTATTTGAGGAGGGCATTTGTATATTTTTTGAAAAATAAATTAGAAGTGTTCAATTAGTTTAAAGCGTTTAAGAACTTGGTAGAAAATCAGAATGGAAGAAAAATTAAATGCTTGAGGATAGATAATGGTGATGAATTCTATTCTAGAGATTTTGAAAGGTATTGTAAATACCATGGAATTAAGAGGCATAAACAACACCTTACACTTTGCAGCAAAATGGAGTTTTTGAAAGGTTGAACAAGACGCTGATGGAGAAGGAAATAAGTATGTTGAGAAATGTTGGTCTAGAGTAGAAGTTCTGGGTTGAGGCTATGGCTACAACATTTTACTTGTTGAATCAGTCTCTTTCATTAACACTTGTTGACAAAATGCTTATGGAAGCTTGGTTTGGTAAGAAGCCCTCTCTGAGAAATATTTGTGTCTTTGGCTATGAAGCATATGTTTATGTGCCATATGAGAAGAGATCTAAATTGGAGAACAAATTTTTTAAATGTATCTTCATTGGCTATGACATTGGCATGAAAGGATACAAGCTTTGGAATCCTATGAGTGAAAAGATTTTATAAACAAAAGTGTAATCTTTCAGGAGCTGAAACTTTCTTAAGTGGATTTACAGTTAGGGATGAAAGAAAATAAAAAGGAAAATGATGTTGTTGAAATACCTCTAACTCTAGAAAAGAGGAACAATACATTAACAGTGTAACTGAAACTGAGGAGAGTTCGAGCAACTCTGAGAGTTCTGATGAACCTAATTTCCTATTCTTTAATCACTAGTATTGATGAACCTAGGATTGTTAAAGAGGCAATTGGAATGCCTAATTTAGATTCCTTATTGGAAGCCATGAATGAAAAAATGACATCATTAAAGAAAAATGCAACTTGGAGTTTGATGCCCTTGCTTGAAGGTAGAAATCCTGTGGGCTACAAATGGGTATTAAAAAAGAAAATCGATCTAGATGGTAGTGTTGAAAAGTACAAAGTGAGGTTGGTTGCAAAGGGATATTTCCAGGTAGAGGGAATTGATTATGGGGAAATTTTTTCTCCAATAGCAAAGCTAACATCTATCATATTTCTTTTGTCACTTGTAGCATCATATGACTTGGAGATTGACCAGATGGATGTGAAGACAACATTTCTTCATGGTGATCTTGAAGAAGAAATTTATATGTCCCAACCTAAGCACTTTATGGAAAAGGTAAAGAAAATTTGGTTCGCAAGTTAAAAAAATATCTATATGGTTTGAAAAAGTCACCTAGAATGTGGTACAAGAAATTTTACACATTTCTTTTGTCATTGGGTTTTGTAAGATCAAAATCAAATCATTGTGTGTACTTCAAAACTGAAAATGATTGGGTTCTTATTATTGTACTCTATGTTGATGATATGATGTTCATAGGGAATAGTAAGTCTATGATTTCTTATCTAAAATATCAATTTTCTGTAAAGTTTGAAATGAAGGATCTTGGTGTAGCAAGGTATATTCTAGGAATGGAAATAACTAGGGACGAAAAGAGTTGAAATCTTTGGATTAGCCAAAGTAAGTATATTAACTTTGTGCTGGAGAGATTTAGTATGACTGATTGCAAGCAGATAGTTGTTCTAGTTTTGCAAGGAATGAAGCTATTTTTTGAAGATTGTCCAAAATATCCTACTAAGATGGAGGACATGACCAAAGTGCCTTCTAGAAGTACAATTGGTAGTTTAATGTATGCAATGGTCTGTACTAGGTTGGACATTTCCCAAGTAGTGGGAGTACTTAGTCGGTTTATAGCTAATCCAAGAAGGTCGCATTGGGATGTTGTAAAAAGAGTATTAAGATACTTGAAGGGTACATCAAAGTATGCCTTGTGTTATCAAGGTCACTCTACTAGATCTCAGAATTCAGTAAGCATTTGTGGATATGTGGATTTTGAGTGGGTAGGGGACATTGACAGTAGAAATTCCACCAGTGGATATATTTTCATGATGAATGGTGGTGCAGTTAGTTGGATGAGAAAGCGACAGGCTGTAGTCGCTTTATCCACTACTGAGGCTGAGTACATGGCAGCAACTCATGCCTCTAAGGAAGCCATTTGTCTTAGGAGATTGTGTTATGATATTGGTTTTGATGTAGGGTAGATTATTATTTGTTGTGATAGTAAGAGTGCCATTTTTTTGGCAAAAAATCTATCTTTCCATGCTAGGATGAAACATATTGATGTGTAGTACCACTTTGTACGTGATATGGTGGAGGATGGAAAGGTTTGTTTGGACCATGGGTGAACGAGTGCAGACTTGGTTGACTACTGAGGTGTATGCCAAACAATGGAGGACATTGCTGACTTGGAGATGGCCATTCGATGACTAGTAAGTTCGACAGTTGCTCAACAGAGGAAACTAAACTAAACCATTTGTTCATAGAACATTTTGATCATGGTTTTTGCTATACACTGTAATATACTATAACTGTGATGGGTTAGATGGTCGAATGATCAATGAGTGTTCTTCATTGTATGTTGTATATGCATTGTAACAATGAGACATAACAAAGTATGATCAAAATTTGTTTTGTACAAGGTGGATCAGGGAAATGTTGTTGTATTGAGATTGATTATCAAAAAGGAGAGTCTGGAACTTGTATGTAATTCAATTACTATAATACAAGATATTTTTCTTTGGTGTGCTAGTTTTTTCTCCCATAAGGGTTTTCCCACGTAGATCTAGTGTTCAATTGTGTATTTGTTTATTTCACTATTTTTTTATTCCTTTCATGTGCATCTAATCAATTGTAATTGCAAAATTTAAGGACATATCTACATTCTTCTCTGAGTTTTGACATTAGGAGAGTTTGTTCCGCAACTTAAGCTTTCCTTACAGCTTATAGTCTTAGGTGGCATGATGTGTGGCCCACAGCCCTCGATAGCCCTACCCTTGTGGCATCGCTAGGGCTAGGGGTGACAGATTTTTTTAACCTAGAGCATGCTAATAGTTTATATGGGTGCCCAAGGGCCCATGTTTTGTCCCCTAATGCTAAAATTGGGACTTTTTTTTCAAAATTACCTAACTTGTGATCCAAGAGTCATTTTTTTGGAAATGAGATATCACTTAAAAGATGGTTGGATGAAATTTATAATGGTGTAGGTTATTTTCCAAAAAAAATTGTTTGGAGGAACTTATTATGGTTTGAAGTCAAATATTCATTTTTTTCCCCCAAGCTCATAACTTTTTTCCACAATCTCCAATTTTTGTGATTCTTTAGCATTGGAAAGGTATCAAGGAGCTTTATCATACCATCCATGCACTTTTTTAAGATTCAACCCTAAGTATATTTAATTTAGATTTTTGTGTATTCACATTCTAGTTGATCACTTGGACATACTATAACTTGGGAAGGTGTAATTTTGATCTTTTCACTTTATTTTAATTATAGAATGATGTTCTATCTCATGTTGCTCCATTCAGATTCTAGGGTTGCTCCATATCGAGAGCGCTCTAGTGTTCCTTGGTATCGACACTACTATTGCTTTATCATGATTCTAGGATTACTCCAATGAGATTCTAGGATATCTAGCATCAAAATTATCTTTCCTTTGTTGTCTGGATTAAGGTTCTAGTGTTACTCCATTAGTGTGCTTCAAGTGTTTCTTTGTAGCAGGTTATCTCATTCTGGGATCTAAATGGTCTCTCTTTGTCTCTTATATAGGGGTGTCTTTTTCCTTTCATGGGTTTTTGTCCCTCTCATTTTTCATGGAGAGCATTATTGTATATTTTCTCTCTTTTGGGGAGGATTTTTGTCTCACTGTGTTTTCTCTTTTTCTTCATTTCTGAGATATTTCATTTGCATCTATACATGGATACCTAACATGGCGTCATAGTCAAGACCCATCTTTGCATAATAATACTCCCTAAGATATTCTTAAGAGGGGGTGTTGGTGGCATTTTACCTATCTAGATCCTATTTAAATATTAATTTCACTTAGGTCTTAGGAGGGAATCTTTCTAGATGGTGTTAATTGTCACTAGATCTTATCTTATCTTTTGGCATTTAATGATTGTTTCTTAAGTCATTTAATATTTTTTGAGGTAGTTGTATCATTATACATGATTAAGACACATGCCAAGATATTGTATAATCCTATCTCACAACTTTCCTTTATAAAAAAGGCATCATATGTACACCATATATTCAATCTAGCAGTCTTGCATACATAATCATAACATGATATTTTTTTCTATTTATCTCTTATAGAAGTTATTTTTGTCTTGTAGGTGATACGGGGGTGTTGAGGAGTTCACCAATGTTAACTCCTACAATACTTAGGTTGGTTAGAATGACATCTACTTTTCTTTCAAAAAAAATATTAGTGCTTCATTGAAATATCCAAATTTCACCAAATATTTTTTTTCTTTTGAAAAGAAATAGTAGACCAAAAACTACATTCCATTTTCTATAAATTATATTCCTACGTATTTTTCAAATTGTGCAGATAAAGCATTCAAATTCTCATGTGAAATTTCTTTAGTATTTTTTATCATTTTCATTTCCACTTATAGGTATTGTCTAGCCCATGATGATCCTACAGTTACCCACCAGTAAAATTTTCATAAAAAGAATAAGATATTAAAAATACAGCTTCAATATTGTCTATTAATATTTTGTATGTGAAACCATTGACAACTTCTCTTACAACAACGTCTCATGAAACAAGTTATATTGATAATAGTTGTGAAATAAAGGGGAAAATTAAAAAGAATCACCTTCTTCATTTAAGGTGCGCTATTTTTCTTATTGTGTTGATATTTTGGATCTTATTGGTGACTTAAGTGATTATGAATCAACGTTTCAAACATTAGCATTAAATATATTTATTTTGATGATATTGACATATTATTTGACCATGCCAATAAGTTTAAAAGTATAAGCATTTAATGGGACTTAAGTACTCACAAGGAGGAGGAAATATCACATTTGAATGCCATAGAGAATCCAAAAATTGGGTCTCATTCAAATTATATACCTAATGCATATTTATTTGTAAAATAGTCTTTCTTATAAGTTTTTAGATAAAATATATTATAATTATAATCCCATTAGCATACATTCGTATATATATATATATATATATATATATATATATATATATATCAATGTAAAACCATAACAAAGTGATGGGTTTAGGAAGTGTAATAAGTTTTCAATTCTACTAGTTGGTCATATGTTTGCTTTATCGAAATTATTCCAATAAGTTGATCAAATTAAAATTATTTTTCATACAAATTGGTAAATCAATAACATGAAAATCTAAGCTATTATTATAACCATGTTCATAATGAATATTTAAATGCAATATTGAATATATTTTCAATCCAATTCATACAAATAACAATCTTTACCATTGGTTTATACAAATTATATTAGATAAAGCATTTAAAGAAGAAGGAAGGAGATTTTATAAAATGATAAGGCTAGATTTTTTTTGAAATGTTACTAATATCCTATTCCCAAGATTAATGTTTATTAAAATTTTGGAGAAGCCATTGCTCCCAAATAAATTCAAAAAATTATATCATAGTACTCAAATTCACCATATATTACATTGTAGTTAACTTTAGAATACAAAATTCTTCCCATTTGATTAAATTGGTTTAAAAATTAAATTACTATATTAAAATAACGAATAGAAGTTCTAATAGACTACATTGCAGTAAAATAATTTTTTTCTACATACTAAAGAGTTAAAAGAAAAAAACAATATTTTTTTATCAGAAAAAATATATACAAAACCAGGTGGAGTATCTATTATATAGAAGCTCAAGTTATAGGTGATAATTATTACACAAAACCATATTCTCAATATCCCAGCTATATTACTTATTACATGCTAAATAATGATAAATAAGTCAATAAGCCCAATGGGCATTATAAATTGTAATCATTTTCCCCCATAACGACCATTGGAAAGAACTTATAGTAGATATCTAAGTGTCTAGAAGCTTTCATGAGCTAGAGGCTTCATGAAAATATTCACCATCTATCCTTAGTACTACAATATATCAAAAGGGAACTATATACATCCATTTGATAAATCACCCATCTTTTAATTGGGTTACCAAAGTCCAAACTAATCTAATGAAACTAGTTTGTATTAAAAGTTTGAATTTTTTAGTGTAATCAATACATTCTTATTGAGTGTAACTTTTGGTTAGAAATATAGCCTTATTCTTATTAATAATTTCATTATCTTTTAACTTATATCAACAAGTTCCTTACTATGAGGTTATTGAGCCATATCCCATGTGCCATCCTTGTCAATTATTTATTTCACTATCCATTGTTTCAACCCACTCTTCTTTTTCTTGAGTTTATGGCTCATTATTTTCCATGATTTGAGTCATAAATGCATAGTTCGCTTTTGTTTGTAACCTTATTTTCATTTTAATTAAACTTGAATCCAATTATAAGTGTCGATGGCATATTTTTTTCTATTATCCTTTGATATTTATGATACTTTATTGTTCCTTCACTAGAGGATTCAAGTTATTTTTCTTATTCTTCTTCTTCAACTTCATCAATTACTATATTTTTTCCCCTTGTTTCATTTTCCTTGGTGTATTTTGTTGCTTCATTAAATACCACATATTTTCTTATCACAAGCTTCTTTCCTACTCAATCATACAACCCATATGATTTATTTTCTTATATACCTAATAAAAATACATTTTAGTCCTTTATCATCTAGCATATATATTTTATCATTTGGTATGTGTGAATAAGAAACACACCCAAATTGAGAAGATAATCATTCATTCACACATTTGGTAATCTCCAGCTTGATAGTTAAATTGGTATGTATGATGGTTTCCAGTTTGATAATCTCCTGTATATTTTTCTTTTTGTTTGGAGTTTGTATTGGAGTTTTAGGTTTGTACATAGGTATTGTTATGGTAACACAATTATTCCCAATTTTAAATGTTGCTGATACTCCCACAAGAGACACATCCTTCATATTCTTTTGTAACCATAGTTGTTGTTAATTACTATAATAGTTATGCTTTTAGAGTGTAATTTTTCTGCAAAAAGAAATTTCCCCATATAAATCTTCATTTTATGATATATTATTTTATATATCTTCTCATTCTTATTATTGTTAAAATATGAATTTACATATCATTCTCCTCAAATATTAGTTTAAGAAACCTTTTCATGTGCCTTTCTTCCTTTCATTGAAAAGAGCACTCTAAACAAATGCTCCCCTTTCACTTCAAATGAAATTCAGACACAAAAAGATCTTTTTATCTTATTTTATCTTGATGATGGTGAATTTTCATACAAACTTAAGCCAAAAACTCCGAAAAAAAAGCAAGCCATATTGCCTGATGCAGCAAAAGAAAATATGGCTCCAAAGAAAGCTGCGGTGAAGCCAAAGCAAGCGGCCAAGGCTGAGTGATGGTGGAGCATCGAATCCACTTCCTTTCCTTCTTCACAGCGCTCTTCTTTTCTTGAATTAACTAATACTTTTCTTCGCCCTCCATTATATTTGCAAGATATACAACCTGTAGCTACTCAGCTGCTCATACCCTTTGCTTTAATGCAGACATAGAGGTGGTTCTTATAACAGATGAATGGCAAATAAATTAATGATGGTGATTTATTCATCACAAAACAAATAAATATGCAATTGATTTAAAATTGTTTTAATAGAAAAAAGAGTGAAGATTTATTAACTCAGTATTCAATAATATTTTAATCATATAGAAGATCAGTTCACAAAATAACAGAATCTATTATTTCATAAATTATTTTTGACCTCATAAAAATCAAAAGTCTTTACATGATAATTAAGTCTATAAACCAAATAGACGTTATTGCTGCCAGGAGTAACTAAACACAAACTTATACCAGCAAATCCAACATTTGCGTGGAATAGTACTGAGGCAGACTATTTATTGCAGGTATGGAACAAGCAGAAAACCTGGACGGCTGTTAACAAAAACATCATCCCTGCATATAAAACTGATAGAACAAGCAACGGTTTTGAACAATGGGTTTTCAGATACTGAACGAAAAGAACTCTCCAGTTGTTTCTGTAGTACTTGTTTGCTGCTTCTATGGCTTTGTCTACATGTTCAAATTCGTTTACCCACGTTGATTTACTCATAGAGTTCCACATCTGGGCCACCTCTGCATCGCTACACATTTGACAATTAAGAACGCCACAACTCTCAAGAAGAGCAACATCACCCTCCGTACGAAGTAGCCGGCCCATTAAATATGTGTATCGTGTGAGAGGCTTTTGCTCCGTCTTCAGATTGAGTTCAAATGCTACTAAGTTTCTCAAGACAACCTCTGTACAATCATTGATTGTGATTTTCGGTAAGAGGAAAGCGGAGGTTTTTCTATTGAAACATATTTCCCTCAGGTCTCCTGAATCATACGGTGCAAACTCTATACCCGCTTCACTCAATTCTGTTGCAGATGGAAGGTATCCAGATGTTGTAGTAGATAGCATCTTGCTGTACTTAAGATTGCCGCCTCTTCCAAGAGGATTATATTGACTCTCGGAATGCCTAGGTTCACGTGAAGCTGCGGTAACATAATGATAGAGATAGTCCAGAACATGTCTTGTAGTGACCAGGTCCAATGCCAGTGGAAGACAATTCTTCTGACGGATGAAAGGATTGAAATGCAAGCAAGCATCCTGTAATCAAGGGCTCAAATTATATAGAAGTTGAAAGACATTTTTCCCTTCAAAATAAAAATGAAATAGTGATAATTTTGAGATATTCGTGAGGGGGAGGTTCCAAGTAAAAATCTTTACACGATTTATCTACCAAGATTAGAAACAAAACGAAATTTGTGTAGAATTTCATCTCTGTGTATAAATGTTCAGGCCCGTGAGCCTCGCATGGCCAAATCTTAAACTTGTAAAGAAAGTTACAAAAATTCTTTTATTCTTTTATTTTTTCCGTATAGACTAATGATATTTACACAGTTTCTTTATCATAATTAGTCTGGACCAGGCTGCCATGGATATTTCTGCAAATGCATCTATAGTAGCTCTCATTTTAATTATTGTAATTGACAAGTAATCATAGTTTTGCGAGATTACTGTTCTAAACAAAACTATTGTAACTACTGTAGATTGTTATGCTTGAAGCAATCAAGTGCTGTGTGAGCTAAAGAAGCATTTGGCAATAGTGTTACTTTATTATTTTTATTTTACTCTGTTGCAGTTGTGCTATTACGTAAATTCTTCATTGTGTACAAGACATTGACCATGTTCATGTACGAACGTGAGCCAAAACATAAACCTGAACTTCCTCTTATTCTTCATCAGCTGTAAATGTAGAGGAGAAAGCTGTTATTAAACAACGCAACCTGCTCATTCGGTTTTTTCCTCCAGCCTGCAAATGGTGCCTGTTATAGCAACTACTCTCATGATACGATTCAAATAAATGGGATTGCAAGGAGAAGAAGAATTCTAGAGATGCTTGCAGGTCTCTCCTTCGAGCAGGAACGGTTGCCAACACAAATTCTTACAAACCTCACACTTTATTAGATAGTTTTCATCAATTTGAGGAAGGATACTTTGCACGACTTATAGGAGCACATCCAGGTAAAGATTTGGCTATAAAGGAAACAGAACATAGATTCCCCGAAACCAAAATATGCGTGGAGAATGAAATTTAACTTGTGCAGGAAAAGGAGCACATAAACAAACTGTATGCTTGGTATACAGAAGCAAACATACCCTACTTGGTCTACCTGTACATAGATGGATGTTTTCTGGATAACTACTTGAGAGGAAATTGTATCCAGGGTTTTCCTAGAGTAGGAAGTAGACGTTGAGAATGATAATGGGTATAACCAAGGGAATTGAATTCTTACACCTGAATAAAATCATTCACGTTGATCTCAAGCCTCAGAATGTTATGGTGAACGCTAATGATAATAAGGTAAAGCTTGTTGGCTTTGGGCTCTTCAGGCGTGTATGGCACGCACCGCTCAACTGATAAAATAATAGCCACAAAAGGCTATTGCGCTCCAGAGTATTATCATAGTGACAAACTCTCTTATAGAGAAGATTGGGGACTGGGGTTTACCTTAAGAAAATGGTGTAAACTAGAACTTCTATGATAATCTAATTAAATTAAAAAAAATAAAAAAATTATTAGTGTAGATGGGTTCCAAATATGTAACAATTCGCAAGAAGTCTACAGCCAACCCAAGTTGCCCTTAATTCACCTTAAAAATGGTAGAACTGTAACTCATCTCTAGATTTATCTTTGAAAAAAATAGTATACCTGTAACTGACCTCTGAATTTATTTTAAAAAGAAAACCAAAAGAAGGTATAACTGAATATCTTATTTTATCTAACCTCCTCGCTGGCCCCTTCCTATTTATAACTGCATCCCTGCCCTGCCACAACCCGACACTTTCAAAGTCTACAAAAGCGAAAAGAAGCTATAGCTCCTTATCAATTATATCAAAATATAACGAATCATATTATACAACTTAGGAAATTTTAAGATTGTAAAATGCAATTTAAAATTGAAAAAACATTTACAGAGCATCTTCCAGGCATGATTCAGAGCTTTTCTATTTCTTAGAACGTTTTTTTTGGAATATCTACTAATAAATAGAGTGTATCTAATCCATGGCAAAAAGGAAATTGCTTGCCTGTAGATGATTCAATTCTTGAAATCTTCCATCATCCTGCGAAATCTCTCTTTGACTTGAGTTCATCACTTGTGTGTCTGACTGAAAGTAAGTTGTAAAGCGGAGTGCTTCGATGAGCAGAAACATTGGCACTTGATTTTCAAGCATCAGAATGTCATTCTTAATGGCATACCAGAGCGGGCTCTTTCTTATGGCGTCTATAGTACTATCCAACTGGTAATCTACACTGAGCTCGTAAGGCCTGCAAATGGACTTCAAAAACAGGACAATAAAACAGGTGTCGAGAGCAAGAATCCAAGACAGCTCATCACGGCTGTATGGAATACGCTTGCTATAGCAGGCTCTGATTCGATCCTCGAAGCACTGTATGTGCTCGACAAGCGCCTTTAGCAATCCAGGGACCTTCCTTTCCAGTGCTCTCGCCATTTTCAGTTTGTGACTGTCTGTCTCCTCGTACTGCTGTAATCTTCTGTGGTGGTAAGGTCCGATGGAAATCACTTGGGGAATGTATGCTTCGGACTTTAGCACCAAAAGAGGGGGAGCTACGCCGAATATGCACACATCAGAATTTGTTTCACACTCTTCCACTTTAGCTTTGTCAAGGTCTTCTTTCACATGTATTATCCACTCAGAATTGTGTTCAGCAGTTGTAGCCATATCAGAATTTATTACAGTCAACAGTCCTGCCAAAGAAAAATAAAAGCCCATCAGTTCCACAAATTCACATTCCAGCATTCACAAAAACAATCAACTCCATTCATTTAGAGCTTCCGCTTATCAAGTTAGAAGTGGAATTCATTAATTTACTCGATCTTACATATTTCAGAAACAAACTAGGAGTCCAGAAAATGCAAACCTTATAAACAATAATACAGGTTTCAAGGATTGCTGGAAATAGAAGAGCACCGGAAGAATCTTCTATATCCTTTAGCGCTGAGCTCTAAGGAAATGTGTTCGACCAAAACAAATTCTACTGAAAATAAAGGCAACATACCCACACTATCAAAAATTTGTAAGAAACCACGAGGCAAACTTCTCTCACGAAACTGCAACGTGCCAACGTCTTTATCTTTCAATAGTACATTCCGCGTTATTCTATATTCAAATGGTCTGAAAACGCGTGAAACTTCGTGGTATAAAGCATTTTTAGACGTGAATGAAAGTTCGGAAAAAAGAGAGTCTACGCATTCTTCAATTCCTGGTTTTTATTGTAAATCTATCGTGTGAACTTTATTTGGTCTTCATAATTTATGGCCAGAGATTTTTTATTAGGTAATAATATCAAGAATAAAACTCTTAAATTTAGATTTTTTTTCTTCATAAGAAAAATGGTGGAAAGCATCATACTTCAATTGTTATAGAAGACACTTTAAAAAACACATTTAAAAAATAGATAAAATTGTTAAGTGACAAGAGTTATAAATTTAGTATAAAGTGGAGGTGGATCATAGTAATCAAGTTTGCATATCTATTAAGAAGGTCATGGTCATCAAGAATTGACCTCAAACCTATAATAATGCCTTCTTCATTAGCATGTTTTCCATCTAGTGACTAAGTTTCATTTCTAGTGGGAGAAATGGCCAATTCCAAGCAAGGAATTTTTTCATTATCCAACCAACTAGGGCCACCCCTATCACAAGGTTATGAGGAGATAGAAGGCAAATGAGGCTACTATAACCAACCATGAGCATTGCCACCCCAGTTCTATGGGTGGCAAACAAACATGTGCACCATAAGAATCATGTCTATGAGTGTTGTGAATATGTCCATGCTAATGCCCTTGAGAATGGGACTCGTCCTATTAGAGAGAGAGGTCAACAATACTGGCAATCACACTAGGTGCATTACAATAGTGGTCAAGAACATGTTGGTGATAAAATTTATTAGCTTGCACTTCTATTTGCATGGAAATATTAGAATAAATCATGGATTTAGTAGACATAGATAAATGAATATCAACAAAAGAATACTAAAAAGAGTGATGGATTTCTATCTTTCCAAACATTGAACAAGATTTCCACTCTAAAAGAATATCATATCTAGGGGTATGTGCAAGATCATTATGAAAAAAAATAGGCCCTTAAGTGGCGAAAAATTCAAAAAAATCAAAGTTAGGCAACTTGACATAAATATTTGAATAAGTTATCTATATTATTTCAAATATATTAATAATAGAATCTGTAGCAAATTGAATGCAGTTTCTAAACTACAAGGTTTATTTTTAAAAAATAAAAAATCTATTTGGTGAAAATTGAAATTTCAATGCAGTAGTACTTAAATTTCAAGACAAAAATAAGTAGGTGCCTGTCTGACCACCCTAACCACAATAAAATGATAATATTTTTTTTATAAGATTTTAGATATAAGTAGAGGACTCATGTCCCGATGTGATGCATATTATTTTTTTGTAGTTTTTTCCAAGTAAATAATTAATTATGATTTTTTTATTACAACTTTTTCAAAATATAAAAAAATTGTATGTCTAACCACCTTAACTTGGTCAAAAATTCATGAAATTATATATATATTTTTATCTTATAATATGTGAAATATAGAATGTGACACATGTTTCAGATTCAAAAAATGTGATACCATTTGAAAGCTATAAATATTTTTCAGTCGGCCTATCAATCAGGACTTTAGTCGTAATTCAAATAGAAAATAAATAATAATTATTTATTAAATTCAAAGTAAAACATAATTTATATTGGTGGAAAACTGAGAATCTCCTTTAAAAACCCTTTTTGTTTCATCAATTTTGGATAAAAAAAAATTGTCAACCACATACCCTACACATACCTATCATATCACCACTTTTTGGCCCATCATGATCCTACACATACCCCTAGGTAAATTCAGCAAGAATTTTGGGCTCATCCCCAAAATAATCATATGCTAGTAAAAATGCTTAAAAAACTCATAAATTTTATTCTATGTAGACTTCATCATGATACAAAACCAAAAAAGGTGCTTAAGAGTTTCTTAGAGTCTAAAAAAGGGACAACAAGGATTGCAAATTCAAAATAGATTAATTGAGATCTAATGAGAAGATAATGATGAATAACACACAAAGAAAAGTAAGCAAGTTTTAGTTCAAGAATGGGTGTCTAAAAAATTTAAGATTTGCATTTCATGAGAAGGCCAAAGACTATTATGTGCATATAACATTGCATTTTTGTAGCATGAACACATGTGGAGAGAGAAAGGTATATCCTTTACAAGGTTTGTAATTGTAAAATGATGTATCATGATACCATTTATAATCTATCTACCAAGGTTTATTACACCTAACCCCAATTTTGTGAAGCGTTTATATATGAATAAATTTAACAAAAATCTAAAAGGAATCAAATTTCTTATTAGAAAGTCTATATTTCATTTTACCTTCAAGCCAAGATAATAAATTTTTCGTGGTCCTTGAAAAATTGTTTGGGAGTCTTGTTGGCCATGTGAATAATAAAATTTAGGGCACAAATCCAAGAAGATTTAGCAAGAGTTCTATCCTAGCAAGTAATAATAGGGGATCACCAAATAAAGAGTTAGAAATGAGTTTTGTCTACAAAGTGACCATTAATAAGTTTTTGGGTGGAATCAAGAAGAGTAAATTCCTTTAACTAAATTTTAAGCAACAATATGAGACAAAAAAAAATTGAATACTTAAATAGCTAGCATACATAGCATAGGCGAAAGAAGACATCCCTGATGCAAAGGAGGAAATATACCAAAAGAGAAGCACTAATGACCATTGCTAGTAGTGCAAGAAGAAGATTCAAGAAAGAGAATTTAAACACAAAATGATAATTTAGAACTGAAACATAAAGCTTGTAGAATAGCAATTATAAAAGGCCATTTAATGTAGTCATGTGCTTATGCAAAATCAATTTTAATAAAAATAGGTTACATTCCAAAAATATATGGCTTACTTGATTCATTCCAACACAAGATGATATTACACCAAGAATTTACCTAGATTGATGAATCTAGTTTACTTAAGACAAATAATCAAAGGAATCAAATGAAATAGTACTAAGATAATGACATTTGTAATGATTTTTTGGGAGAAATTGAGCAAGTTGATCAACCTCTAATTCTAGTTGTCTTTTGGATCTCCAAATTTAAGGATGAATTTGATATCACCTTTACTAATAATATTACCTAAATATTTTGAATGATAGGGTTCCAAATACACTTGAATAAGATCATTACCAACAATATGTTGGCATATGGCTTGGGAAGATTGCTTATGGCTTCGAGTGTTGTCATTGATGGCAGCCAAAGTCATTATCTCGGTCCGCAGATCATAAGATGCCAATACCAGCAAACGAAGTGAAGTATAGTGTATTACCGATAGAAAGCATGAAGAATAGGGTATCTGGTTAGTTAGGTAATTTGAATGCTTCACTGGATCATCATTTTACATGTGGATCCTTAGGATGGATTGTTAAGCATATATGATACTTTATTGATAAGTTTTGTGATGTTGCATTAATTAGTGTATGAGCTTGGAAATCCAGTAGAATGATTTTCTATTTATTTTCTCATTATGGCTGACTTGGTGTATGTAACATGTCATGGATGTATAAGGAGTAGTTGTTTAATTATTTCTTATGTTCATAATTTTTTTTTGGGCCCTAGCTATGGTTTGGTTGACATGTGTTGATGCGCATCATAAATTGTTCATGATCTAAGCCAACATATGGAGAATATTTGTATTTTATTTTGAAGCTCACATATAGTAATTGCATTCTTGTTAATAGATATATATGAGATTGGCTGATTCATTTTTTGTGAATGTGTGATTGTGTGTTCGACAAGTGTTGAGGTATATGTGTGAATATCGAAAGATTAGTTGAGTGATTTTTTTTGGTGCAGAAGAGAATTTGGTGGCAAAGCAGAGCGAAGTGCATAATCTGATAGTAGGTTCAAAATCTGATATATAAGCTTCATTGGAACTGAATCCATGCATTTGTAGATGCTATTTTCTTAGTTTAAAATCTTGTTGTAATCACAAAAATTTTGTAAGGTAGTGAGCCTTCCTTATTTTGAGTAGTGATCTCTAGGTAATGTGCCTGAATGCATGTGCATTCCCTTTTAACCATACTTTTAACAAAGTATAAATTGTGGATTAATCTCCACAGTGGTTTTTCCCCTAACAGGGTTTCCATGTAAAAATCCTGGTGTTATGGTGCTTTGATTGTCTCTTTGTTATGCATGCATGTCTATTTAAGTTTAATTGTCTTGAATGCTATATGATCATAATTGAAATTTAAAAGGTTAAAATCTTGTTGAACATTGATTCATCCCCCCCCTCTCAGTGTTCCTTGATTCCAACAATTCATATCAGAGCTAGATTCCTCTTCAGAAGTTTGACAACTTGAGGTGGATCTTGGAATACAATGGAATCTAGTGGTCTTCAACAATAGCTCTTAGTGGCACTTGATGATCTTGATCAGTCTAAAGCAGAAGTCATGGAATTAAAAGCAAATCTTGTGGCTACCGAAAAATTCATTCAATCCTTGAAGGACAAAATCAATGAGTCAAGAGAAAAGAGAAAGGAACTATGTGGTCGGCTGAACCAGAAAGAAAGCAAGGGCTCAAAAGATGTTCATTTGAATCAAACCCTTAAAGAAATAACTGAAGAATGTGAAAAGCTTGCAAGGGAAAATGCTACTCTAAAGCTTGAGGTGGAATCTTTGGCGATGAAGTTTACTAAGGAGATTGAAGAGAGGAAGAAGAATGAGGAGAATATGACCCAATCCTTAAAAGAAAAGTTTGAAGAATGCAACAAAATTGATAGAAAATTCATTTAGCTAGAGATTAAACTGCAACAATCTAGAAACAGTGAACAAGAGCTTGAGAGACAGACAGTTATTCTCAGAGATGAACTTTCTACTGCAAATGAGTACAAAGAAAATTTTAGGATGATTTCTGCCAATCTTGAGGAGATAACTAAAGGACAAAAGGATGCAAATGATAAGAAAGGTCTTGGCTATGAGAAAGGTGAAAGCATCGAATTTGAACACAAGGATTCTAGATAAAAAAATCAAATGAAGAAAGGAAAAAAATATCTGGTAAGACAACCCAATGCTAAGAAGTTTAATGGTTACTACTTTGTTTGTAATAAATTTGGTTATATGGATTCTCAGTGTAGAAGTAAGATAAATTCATGCAATCCATCATTCTCTGGTCAGTGTTTTAGTTGCAAAAAAATTGGTCATAAGTCGTTAGAATGCAAAAGTATGTTTGTTAGTGTAAGGAATGTTAAATGCTACATCTGTGGAAGATTTGGACATTACTAATCAATGCAGATCAAAGGGAAATCAATGGAATGAACGATTTAGACAAAGATTTATCTAGGTTGTTACAACTACAATAGATTTGGCCATATTGCGAGGTTTTGCAGGAACAAAAGCATGGAGAGAAGAGGTCTGGTATATCAAGGAAGAAATTCATAGAAAGATGATAAAGGAAAAGGAAAAGTGTTTGTAGAAGAAATAAGAGATCAGATGAAGAAAAAATGGATAAAGAAGAGTGAATTTGATAAGCCTATATCGGAAACTACCTTCAGTAATCCCTCTAGTAATTCCTCTGGAAATTGATTTCAAGCCATCGGCCTAGGGGGAGTTTCTTAAGAAAATCCTTTGTACCCCTATCTGTAATTAGTACCGAAATCTAGGAAGCTTCCTGTAACTGTGTTATCCATCATCACTCATATCCATTATCACTTGTCGAGAAAGTTGAAATCTTGAAGATCCATAGATGGATTCTTCTCTTGCTGTCTATGAAAGCTGTGTTACCAGAACTCCTAGGGCAAAGCTTTTAATGTAGAAAAAGGTTAAGTAAGCGAAGTCATAAAAGGGTATTTGGAACCCTCATTTGTCACTATTGCATCAAACAAGAATAGTGAAAGAGCCTCTATAGTAGAATTTTGGAGTCAAGTCAATTTGGCGGTGAATTCATCAAGTACTCCATTCATTTGTAAAATTTATAAATTTTTGCTTGTTAGAAAAACCTTGTTCAGTACAAAAGATGAAGCAAATCAAGGGAATTGTGAATCTGGATGAATATAGTAGTAGGAAGATCAGGGATGTGACAAATTTGTTTCCAACCATTGAATTAAAATGGCTCAAAGGTGCAAAACATAAGAGTTTGGAAATTTGGAATAAGTTTCCTTATTTTGGCAATGGGGAGGTGGTTAGGTTTATCTTGAATAGGTTGAATGAGGACACACTCACTCTGGATAAACCCTATCACATTTCAAAATACGTGATAAAAAATCTAGTAGGATTATGCAATGTTGGAGATATTTCAAAAAAGAAGTTGATTCAAAACACAGAAGTCGAAGCCCTAACCAGACTAAAAGGAGATCAAAGAGCTCTGGTGATTGTGATAATTAAAGATCCTTTGACACAGTACATTGCACATGGGATTTCATACAAAATTTTCTTTAGAAATAGGTAAGGATCAACCTTAGTAGGAGCAATGTACAATTTTCACAAGATGATAATAGAGGATCAAGAATTTGATCAATGTAGTTTGTTGAAAGACAAATTAATGGAAAATGTGCAATTGACAATGGAAGCATATTATCCTTTTAGGTTTGGCACTTTGATCATATGCATTATGATGTATTTTCTAAATTGCTTGCCTCAAAATGATAATGTGGTATGGAAAGAAAATGAACTGGTATGTAAGCAAATTTTTGGGCATTCCAATACTCTGGAAAATCATGAACAAGTCTATGAAAATTTCTTTGGAGAGTTGCTAGGAAAGTTTGGAGTAGTTGGTATCTCTCTTTCGGTAAAAATAGTTGAAGTTGGACCATCCTCTGGTAAGGTGGAAAGGAAGTAGATAAGAGCAATAGAGTTTGTTGATGGCATTCCCCTAGCACCCAAGTCAACTAAAGTTGAAGAAAAAGGTAAAGATCAGATAAGGGTATGTGCAGGATCATGATGGGCCAAAAAGTAGCAATATGATGGGTATGTGGCTGATGATTTTTTTTTACCAAAAAATGATGAAACAAAAAGGGTTTTTAAAGGAGATTCTCAGCTTTCCCCAATATAAATTATGCTTTACTTTGAATTTAATAAGTAATTATTATTCATTTTATATTCAAATTACGACTAAAGTCCTGATTGATAGACTAATTGAAAAACATCTATACCTTTCAAATGGTATCACATTTTTTGAGTCCAAAACATGTGTCACATCTATGCTTCACATACTATAGGATTAAGAAAAGAAAATTTGAATTTCATGATGTTTTGACCAAGTTAAGTTGGTCAGAGATACGATTTTTTTATATTTTTAAAAGTTGTAATGAAAAATTAATAATTAATTATTTACTTGGAATTTTTTAAAAAAATAAAATAAATCACATTAGGACATGATTCCTCTACTTATATCTAAAATATTATAATTTTTTTTATCATTTTATTGTGGTTAGGGTTGTCAGACAGAAACCTACTTCCTATTTCTTCCTTGAAATTTAAATACTATTGCATTGAAATTTCAAATTTTCACCAAATAGATTTTTTTTTAAAACAAATCTAGTAGTTTAGAAACTACATTCAATTTGCTACAAATTCTATTCTTACATATTTTTGAAATAATATAGATAACTTATTCAAATTTTTATGTCAAGTTTCCTAACTCTGATTTTTTTGATATTTTTCCACTTAAGGGCCTATTTTTTCCATGATGATCCTACACATACCCATAATTGTGGATATAATCGATGAGGATTCTGATGGTTATACCCCAAGAAAAACAGTTGAATCGGATGAAATAATGGCTAAAGGAAGTGAACAAGAAGGCACTTTGTTCAAAACAAAGGTATTCTAGATAGTTCAGGAAAAAAATGGAATGCAAAAGATTGTTGGCATGTGGTTAAATCGACCCTCATATGAGCGAGATCTAATTGAGAGCACTCTTGGCAGATATCTTGTGTAGAATAATATCTAATTGTAAAATTTGAAGAATGTGTTCCTTTAAGAACTGATTGAGTGTATTAAGTCTAATGGTCTCTAACTCTTAGGTTGTGAAAGAGGAAGAAATAATTCTTCATTTGAAAGAGCAGTTCAAGCTTTCTCTTTCAAAATTGAAAAAGCTAATGAATGAGTTGAGGAAATGCATAAACTCAGCTAACAACATCTACAATTATTGTCTTTGTTGGCCTCATGTGGTTGGTAAATACAAAGACAAGCTGGTGCAGATTGAAGGAGAGCTGAATAAAATTGGTAAGGATTACAATATGTCTTAGGACTAGGATGGTGCAGTGAAGAGAAGAATTCATGAGTTGCAAACTAAACATTCAAAGTTTCCCTTTACCAAAAGCACTCTTATGGAAACCTTTTGGAAAGTGAAGGATAAAATTGAATGAAAATTGGAGTAGTTGGTTGAAGTGATTACAATTCCTGAATCTCTCGTCTAG
The DNA here is from genome assembly GCA_007258455.2 of Sequoia sempervirens. Classification (NCBI taxonomy): domain Eukaryota; kingdom Viridiplantae; phylum Streptophyta; class Pinopsida; order Cupressales; family Cupressaceae; genus Sequoia; species Sequoia sempervirens. The sequence continues at coordinate 673,146,839 of VDFB02270651.1, forward strand.
GTCATTAACAGGACATAAAAAAAAATAGTTTGATAATAATTATTGGGATTGCAGTGGATGCATGGAAGAAATTCCTTCTAGAGATGAAAGATAAGTATAAAATAATTTTATGATTTGTGCAGCAGTTGTATGGCTTCAAATCTTGATCAATTTTGTACATCATCAAAAGAGAAAAGAGTGCAACAAGAGAGCTCGAGTAGTAAATTTCTATCATTTATGTCAAAGCGGGAGAGAATTCAATGAAAAATGCCTTAACATCCAAAGGGGGAGCAGTGTTTTGTTGTGTTTCAAATTTCCAAGTTTTTGTTTTGACACTTAGTCATTTTAGCAGTGTTTTGTTGTGTTTCAAATTTCTAAGTTTTTGTTTTGACACTTAGTCATTTTTCACTAAGTGTTTCCATCAATGCCAAAGAGGGAGATTGTTGGAATATGGCTTGGGAAGATTGTTTATGGATTCTAGTGTTGTCATAGATGGAAACTAAATTCATTATCTCAGTCCACAGATCATAAGATGCTCATATCGGCAATAAAAGTGAAGTACAGTGTATTACCAACATAAAGCATGAAGAATAGGGTATCCAGTCAGTTAGGTAATTTGAATGCTTCACTGGATCATCATTTTGTGTGTGGATCCTCAGGATGGCTTGTTAAGCATATATGATACTTTATTGATAAGTTTTATGATGTTGCATTAATTGGTGTATGAGCTTGGAAATCCGGTAGAATGATTTTCTGTTTATTTTCTCATTATGGCCAACTCGGTGTATGTAGCCTGTTGCAAATGTGTACTGAGCAGTTGATTAATTATTTTTTGTGTTGGGAATTTTGTTTTAGGTCCTATATATGGTTTGGCCAACATGTGTTGATGCACATCATAAATTGTTCATGATCTAAGCTGACATATGGAGAATATTTGTATTTTATTTTGAAACTGACATATAGTAATTGAATTCTTGTTAATAGATATATATATGAGATCGGCTGATTCATTTTGTGTGAATGTGTGGTCATGTGTTTGACAAGTGTTGAGGTATATGTGTGAATATCAGAAGATTAGTTGAGTGAATTTTGTTGGTACAAAAGAGAATTTGGTGGCAAAGCAAAGCAAAGTGAAAAATTTAATAGTAGGTTTAGAATCTGATATATGAGCTTCATTGGAACTGAATGTAGGCATTTGCAGATGCTATTTTCTTAGTTCAAACTCTTATTGTAATCACAAAAAATTTGTAAGGTAGTGAGCCTTCCTTATTTTGAGTTGTGAGCTCTAGGCAATGTGCTTGAATGCATGTGCATTCCCTTTTAATCATACTTTTAATAGAGTATAAATTGTGGATTAATCTCCACCATGGTTTTTCCCCTAACAAGGTTTCCACATAAAAATCTTGGTGTTATGGTGCTTTGATTGTCTCTTTTTTCTGCATGCACCTCAATTTAAGTTTAATTGCCTTGAATGTGGTATGATCAAAATTGAAAGTTGAAAAGTTAAAGTCTTGTTGAACACTGATTCAACCCCCCCTCTCAGTGTTCCTTGAGTCCAACACAATATCCCTATAAGGATCAAAATTGCATCCCTTGCAATTCTTCCATTACAAATTGTGATTGTTTTAGTGCTCATCCTCATATCATTTTTTGAGGACTCATTTATCCCATCATTGGAATTCTCCCCAATCCAAGTGCCAATTACTTATATATTTTTTATGTTTTTAGGGATGATTTATGTGTTTAAAACTATCTTCTATGTTTATTTTATTTTTTCCTTCTTGTTATAATTTTGTTAGTGAATTTTACCTTGGACAACAATAAAGTTGCATAGATATGCATGCAATAACATTAACCTCTTACAACAACATGTCCATATGAATTCCATTTAGTGGCCAAGTTAGCAACATTTTAACTTCATTTATTTTGTAATGGTTAATTGACTAGTTTATGTCAAATTTGTAACCAACATTATCTAGCCTCCTAACTAAAAATTAGCAATTTTAGTGACTATTGATATTCTCCATTTTCTACATGTGAATTATTTATGCTTTTACATCTTGGTGGTGAGAGGCTCTTTCTAGAGTTTATGAATTCTTTAAATTTTTCTATAGTTTTCTTGCATAATTCCTTAGCTAAAACACTAGTGCAATACATTTACCATTATGATATTTTATTATTTTGAATCATATTATCACTCATGGTTATCTATACTCTTTATTGTGAGCTTGTGAGTTATAAGAAATATTCTATGTTCTTATTTTTTGAAATGTTTAGGTGGGTAGATAAATATTAAGAACAACTCCTCCTCACCATTCATAGAAGATATTTATTTGTTGTGCGAACCCCAATCCCAATACCTGCAAAATAATAAGAATAAACACATTAAATTATCAAATGCAAGCAAGAACAAGGATTCCCCATGAAATACATTCACAAAGTTTAAATTAGGAAAAAGAGATGAAGAACACAATGAGAAAACAATAAAATAGAGATTGAATCCTAATTAAACTAGCAAATTCATGATCCCATGGGGGAATTGGTGCCAATTTGATATGAAAATTGGCCCTTTCCCAACTCCTATGATGCAAGATTGATGAATGTTGATGAATGATCCACTTTGATGAAGGATGGTGAGTGCTCCAATAGAAAAATATGCATAACCTAGCTAAGATTCAATGATAATGGATGGAATTTTCTAAATATTTGAGCATAGTAACTTTACTCAAATTGTGGATGGATCAAATGAAGGATGAGCTCTTCATTTATAGATGAGATTTATTAGAGAAGAGGCAAAAGGGATGAATGTGGGACTAATCCTCAACAAATGAGAAGAAGCCACATGTCATCATGTGAATGGATGAAGGATGTGCAAGTTTTGAAGAGTGTGTCAAGAGGGGGGAGATTCAAATTCAAAATATGGCTTGAAGGATGAGGTGAAAGGTGAAGCAAATGCACATGGCTCAAGAAAAGGACATGTAAGAGATTTTAAATGATTTGTTGGAAGGGACAAGTCCTTTTGGGGGGAGATTTCAAATTTGAGGAATATTCTATCTTTGATGCCTTTTTCTGAATGAAAATAGATGATTTATAAATCAATTAAATTGATTTTCATGTGCAAGTTGCAAAATCTAGAAGATTTGAGTGATTAGGATTAAATTAATCAGGATTTGATTAATTGAAGGGGAGATTAGGTGATTTGACTATTTTGACTTAGATTTTAGGATTTAAATAACGTAAAATGAGAAGAGAATGATTTAGACTTAGTTAAATAAATATTTTTGATTTATTTAACCAAAGGGGGTGATGTTAGATTAAATTAGATAAATGTTTGATTTATTTAATTTAATTAGATGAATTTTTGAGATTTAATGAAATAATACATGGATTATTTAATTAAATAAAGATAGGAAGATGAAATGACCTAGTTAATTACACAGAGACGATGATTTAATTAAATTGAGGGATTTATTTAATTAAAAGGGGAATTATGATGACTTTAATCAAATAAGCCTATTCGATTAAATAGTTAAATATAGAGGGATAATTTAGGATGAAGTGATGTTAGTAGATCTAGATTGAGTGTGCAATATCAATCTGTATATTTTCTATGTCTACATTTTGCCCCTCTTTGAAGCAGTGCACTTGCTGTGTTGGTTCAAAGAATAACCTTTCCATGATCAAAAGTAAAAAATTCTCTTTTTTTTTTCGGATGCCCCACTGTTGCCCCAACGAATGAAGAATTATGCTGGTATATTTCCCCCTCGAGAGATCAAGTGAAGAGGTTTGATTTGAGGGTCAATCTCTTGACAAAGAGGTTCAAGATCAGTTCAGCGCGAATCTTTGATGTAGATAGATTTGATGATGTAGATAGTCATCAGCCATGGCTAGCCTCATGCCTATTTTTATATATTACACCCACTTGATCATGATTTGTACCATGACAGTGACATTATTGATGATGAGATGATTATGATGTTTATACGTAATGGATGATATGATGATGCATGGATGATATGGATGCACATGATATGATATGATGATGCTTTTATGATTATGCAGTGGATGATAAATGTATGGATTATGAGATTTTTAGAATAACCAATCTATATTATGCAATGATGAAATGAAATGCATGCGAGATGATCAATGTTTCTTCTATGATATGCAAATGGTTTGTGGATGCAGGATGGATGCATTAGTGATGATTTACAATTAACTGTCATGATACCATGTTAGCACGAAAGGAAGTAGGAAGAAAATAAGATGATGACAAGAGACACCAACAAGCCAAATTTATTAGAGATGATGATAATGATGATGATGATGATGATTATGATGATGATGATGATGATTTTCTTACCAAGGAGTTGGGATTTTCAAAGGGCCAATTACCTTATGTTTGATAACACACGTAAGCACGATGCATCAAGGTATAAAGAACCAGGATGGTGTTGCACCTAGTGTGATGGAATTTGACTCGACAAACAGATAGGAGTATTCTTGTTCACACCTAACATACAGAAACCTTGCTAGGACGCACTTCCGAAGTTTCAAACATCTTGGACCAAAACACGGAAAGGTCTAACCCATCAATGAAATAGTCAACAAGCTACCCAAAATACCCTCCATACACGCCTAACAAAGCAATTATTCGCCAAGGTTATATTACAAGAATGTCCAACAAGCAAAACAAACAAAAGATAATGATCGTTGCCCCATTCCTTTCTCTCTACATCATTTTGATTAGATATCATCGAGAGGTCATTGGAATGAGCGTAATAAGATAAATCAAAAGAAAATATCAAGTAAACAAACAAGTCAATGTTCTTCATACCTACAGCCAAAGGGATGTGTTTTGTTTAGGATAAGTATGCAAAGTGATATCCAAAATGATGCCCATTGTCAAAACGATATATCCTAGGACATGCATTGTATAGGATGATGATGGGTTGATAAGTTTTTTGATAAGCTGTTGATATAAGGTTGTTTGACATGTTTGAAAATGATCAAGATTTTGATTTTGCATTTAAAAGTTTGAAGCTTTCTTTTTATTTTACGTTTGAAGCTTTCTTTTGCCGATTGTTGTGATTTCTTCTATTTGTTTTGCCAAAGGGTGAAGGTGATGATCAGTTTATTATGGATGATTGATTATTTCGAATGAAAGTGAGATGAGACGGATGGGTTTTTTCAAATATTTGGATTTTTTTGACGTTTTTGGAATATTTTGAGGTTGTTTATGCTATTTTTGGGTTATTTGAATGTTTTTGGATTTTATGATTTTTTTTGTGTTTTTGATGTTTTTCGAATGTTTTTGTGTTTTTGTGTCTCAGGGGTTGATCAAAGATTAGCCTTGCCTATGTTTAAGCTCAGAGAAGACATAGTTCAGATTCCATGTTTTTGACTTTTTCTTTCTTTTATGAGTGTTTTTGGATTTTTCGAATGATTTTGATGATTTGGATATGGATATGTGTGACGATTTCAGTGCTTTGTTTCATATTTTGTTGAAAACCAAGCTAAGGTTGATTGATCAAATCAATGGATTGATGATGATAACATTGTTGAGGATACACAACAATGCAAGGATAGTGTTAAGCAACACGAGGATTGAGATTTTGATTAGATTGATGATGATAACATTGTTGAGGATACACAACAATGCAAGGATAGTGTTAAGCAAGACAAGGATATCCTGAGATGATGATTTTTGGATTGGATTTGATTGATCATGATTGATGAAGCTTGATTTGGAACAAAAGTTGTTCGAATGATTTGATGTGATGTTTGAAGTGCAACTTAGATGCAACTGATGTTGATTGTTTGGATTGATGTTCGATGAAAGATGAAGCTTGATAAGGAACATCTTCTCGTCAAAATGTGCCATGGGCTAGTGACTGGGAATCTTTCTCACAAATTTTTGACCAATTTGATTTCACGTTATCCAATGTTTAGATCACCACATAAGTTGGAGGATATATATCAATATTTATTCCTAAAGCAAGATGTAAATATTTTCCCCAGTGTCTAGCAATGTATGGAATACCATGGGTGGATGCTTGGATAGGTGTATGGATGGAGGGATATGGATTATCTTGTGATAAGATAAGTTGTTCAGATAAAGAATGCTCATTTGGATAATGCTTCATGGATCAGATAGTGCTGGCTAGGATAGGATCAATTAAAATGACCCATGTCAAGATGTTTACCATAAGCAAGCATAAAGTGTGCACCAGAATTTTACCAAGATCAAGATAATTTGGACTATGGATGCAGATGGATTGGACAAATGGTTCATGGATGAAATGGATTTATTATGGATGAGATGGATGGAATGTTGGATTTATTATGGATGGGATAAGATGCTTTCACCTGAACTAGCACACGTAGATGCTCGATTCTACACTTGATGCCTGTTTTCCAGGGTTTCATCATGGTACCTACCCAAAGTGCCATCGAAGTGGTTTTCACTAGAGGACAATTTTTTTCTTCACTGTTTTAAATCCTTTTTCTGATTTTTTTTTTTTGTGAAAGATTTAAAGCTCATGCTGAACCACAAGGTGTTGCTGATGTAGATGCTTATGTCATGATGTGCCATTGATAGCCTGCTTGAAGAAGTTTCTTTGCTAAGATACGTACACTTGAATGCAACTTTTGGGATTCTTGATCTGCTTTATTGATTTCAGGGTTAAGTTTGTCTCTGTGTGCACATCGCAATAGAGTTCCTTCAAAATCCTTATGATGAAGGGTCATTGCCAACACATGGTCAATGTGAGAATTGGATATTATGAGTGTGTGAGGTGTGGATGGAGTGGTTTTAGGGATAAGAGATGGATTGGTTGACATTTTGGAACCTTTGATTCTCCAAACTTGGGAAGATAAGCAATGATGGGTGGATACAAAAGTGTACATAGAATTAGGACCCACTACTTGATACACTTTGTATGTCACTTGAAAAGCCTGCTTTTGCTTTTGTGGACATCTTTTATGGATAATTTTCCCTTCTTTTTTTTCCCCATAGTTTCTTTGACTAATGGAGTTCGATAGGGATAATCTTTCTTTGTATTCTTTGGTATCCACTTGTATTTGATTTGTCCATTATGCTCCTCAATTTCTTTTGTTTTGATAACGTTCTTTGTGCTTTGATTCAAATCCTTCTTTTGATGTTGGTCCCAATTCTTGGATGGGGTAATGGGTGGATGAAGATACATGATGTGGTTGGTTGTAGTATTGGCAATGGTTTCATCAAAAGGACTCTTCATGCTCCCTATGTTGACATTTTCTTGAGACATAGTTGCCCCCAGTATGGTGCTAGTAGCACCTTTGTTCCTTGATTATGTTTGTTTTAAAATATCTTTTTTAATAAGCCTTCTCTGATAAATGACCACTGTAGATGGCATTGTTTCAATTTGTTGCTCTGCTAGCTCTGGAATATCCTATTATGTCTGATTTGCTTCCTTGGGTGGATAATGTTGGATATCTTCATATATGATGTCCCTAATTTGAATTTGGGATATATCTGATCTCCTAATGTTGACAACTCAATTTGACCATAGGAATCAATAATCTGCTCTTTTTGTGTAATAATGTCAGTAGTAAAGAAATCATGTTTTGAATGAAGATCATCTTCGTGTCCATTCATGAAAAGCATCTCATGGGTAGATGGAGGAGTATGTGTTATGTGGATATGATCATTATCTGCAACATCTTGTATAGATAGGAAAGTGTCCATTAAATCATTATAGTATCTTGGAGATACAAATTTTTGATCTTGAATAATTTCATAATTTCTTTTGACATGCTTTGGATCAAGTTCTTGACATGGATTAGTTTCAAAGGATGGACTGCTTATAAAGGGTTCTTGGATATCTTCATTGGGCATGGGAAGTGGTTTAATATCCTCTTGATATTTGAGTGGATTTGGATTAAGTGTTGAGTTGAGGATTCCTTCAGTATCTGTAACCATGAGGTCAAAGGATGTCAATATGTCTTGGAAAGGGACATTGCTAGACTTTTGGTGAAAGATGTTGATCTTGCTTTGGAATAAATTCTTGAGATATGTCCTCTAACTTTGTGGATGATGTAGAGACATTTTCAACATGATCATTGGTCGATGGTTCATCCATTATGTCAATAGGATCAAATAATCCTAACACTCCTTGAAATAGATCACTAAGAAGTGGCTCTTGATGTATGGTGAGTTGATCATTAGATTGGGTAGAAATGTCTTCAATGTGATCATTGATGGATAGGTTTTGATCCTTGTTCTCAATAGTTGTGGAAAAGATATTGTCAATGTCTACAACCATAAGGTCAAATGATGTTGACATTTCTTGAATTGGATCATTGTTGGGTATTGTTAGATTTTGATCATGATTGAAAAGTGACTTTTGACATATGTTGATTTGATCAATGGATGAATTAGACACATCTTCATCGATGGATAGATCTTGATCATTGTTTTCGACAATTGTGGTGGGGATATTGTCAATGTTATCACTAGTGGTCAAATCTTCATCATTGTCCCCAATAACTATCATTGTTTTTGTCTGTGCTTGTGTTTGTTGGGTAGCTTGAGTAGCTTGTGCGGCTTGGGAAACTTGAGTAGCTTGTGCAACTTTCTGAGTAGCTAGTTGTGCAGCGTGTCAGTTTTTGTTTTGTTGGAGTTCCTTCTGATGAGTAGCTTGCAATGTAATGTTGTATTGGTTTGATGTGTTTGGTTTGGGTGGTGGTGGTGGCGGAGTGGTTTTTTAATAGTGCTTATTGTGGTGATAAGAGGTGTCGTCATATTGATTATTGGTATTTGAGTGGTGGATGGTGTAACTGATGTGATTGGTCCCTAAGATACCATGTTTTGAGATATTATGGGGGTGGTTGATGATATTGTGATTGCTTGTGTATTTGTCATCTGTTGTTGCGATGTCGACGATAAGTTCTAAAAGTTTTGTGTGATGTTTTGATTGATACTTGGTAAAGGGGAAGCCCTAAGCCAAGGAGTGGTGTGGGTGATGATGGCAATGGTGGTTTTGTAATCGTGTTGGATGTAGTGACAAGTCATTAAGATACGTTTGGAGTGATCATGAGGGTTTGAGATATGATGGGTGTGATAGGGGTGGTTGGAGTGATTGAGGTGATAGGAATGGTCAGAATGACCAAGGTGATAGATCCTTGGGAGACCATATTTTTATTTGTCAGGATTGATGTTTTCATTTGATTAGATACCATCTGTTGGTGCGATGTCGATGGTATATTCAAACAATTTGATGTGATGGCTTGATTGGTGTTAGGTGGATTGATTTATATGGAGTGATTGACCGTGCTAGGTAAAGGGGGAAGCCCTAAACCAAGGAATGATGTTGATATGGGTAATGGTGGTGGAGATGTATCTTGGCACAATGACTCAACTATTTTGGTAAGTGTAGCAATCTGATCTCGCCAAATTTGGTCTTGATTTTGATCTTGACTCCCTTGATATAGTTGATTTGGTTCAAGCAGATTTGGGATGCATACTTGTGGTTTTTGAATGGGATCATGGACAAATTGATTTTGGACAATGTTCTGATTTGGGATGATGTTTAGATTTGGCATGATAGGTTGAAATTGAACATTGTTGGTGTTGGGAATCACATTGCCATGATTTAGGTAACTTTGATTTTGCATGGTGTTACCTTGACTTGGATTAATACATGGAGTTGTTAACATCTTGTTTGGAATTTGAACAATATTTGTATGATTTGCAAACATATTTATCCCAAAGTTTTCCAAGTTTGGATTCATGTTTGGTAATCTTGTACTTGGTATATTCACTTTTGGCATGTATGGATTTGGTGGGATAATGTTGTTTTGTTGAAGACTCTTGCATTGAGTATTTAGTTGATAGATTTGTAATGTTGGAATTGGATTTAAATCTACCATTGGAAAAGGTGTTCCAAGATTTAGGTTGGGTAGACTCACATTTTTTGTATCATTGAGGTTTGTAGGAGATAATGATCCTATATATGGATTGTATAAATGTGAGTTTTGAAAATCAATTGGCATTGTAAGGCTTTGATAGTTTGGTTGACTTGGATTACTCATGATGTATGGATCAAGTTTATATTCCATGTTCCTCTTGTGTGTTGACATTGTTGTAAAAGTGACCTCTAAGGTGTTTAGGACCAATGATGAGATGAAGGATGAAAAGAGGTGAATGATATGAGTGTTGAACATTTAGGGACTTTGTATCAATGCTAGACTTAGAGCTTGATTTTGATTGTTTGAGTTGGATAATGAACTTGTATACCCTAAGATGTTAGATGTTATCTTAGAATGAAATTTTTCAAAGGGGTGCTAATTTAACTAGAGGTATGAGAAAGCATGCATTCCCATACTCCTAACTAAACAAGGTGATTTTGATTTGGTTTAAGGATGTACCCAAGTCTAGATAATGATGTTTCCAAAGCTCTAAAGTTGCTTGTGGGATGGGATGATAAATGTTTGAAATGGATGAAGTGTTTTATTTTGATCCTAAATGAACCTAAGAAGAGCTTGTTTACAAGGCCACGGTTTTGAAGAACATGCTTTTCCCTTCAAACCAAAGATCAATGTTTGCTCAAAAGACCATAAGACAAAATATACACAAGCACATGTGTTGGGTTCAATTGATTTCATCTTGATTAGTGAATTAATTTTACCACAAACACTTCTTTGATTAGTTTTTCCAAACTAGATGTCCAGTGTCTTAATTTCTTCGAATCCCACAAAGTATGTTATGTGGAAATTTGATGAATCCAAGGCAAGGGTTAACTATTGTTGATCTTTAGTAGGAAAATTGAGATGTAAATTCAAGTGTTTAGAAACCTCTAAGGATGTGAATCCCAAGGGTAAGAAATAACACATGAATTTGGTCAATTGTATTTTCCTCCTAAAGGGTTTGAAATTTTGATGATGATATTAAGTGTTTGTTTCCAAATGTTTTCGAACAAGCAAAGTGTTTTGACTCATAAGCAATATAACATCCTAGCTCAATTGGTACATTTTTCTTGGTGGGCTTGCCTCATTCCCTTCGTAGTAGAAGAGATGATTTTACATGCAACCAAGGAAAGAGTATAAAGGTATGTTAAGAATGAAGTCTTAACCTCTATAATTTAACCAAGATCGGACATGGCAAGTAACTTCTTGGAATCTAAGTTCCAATGCACCACAGTGATAAACTCATTGGAAGAACTGGTTGGCTACTACAAACAAGTTTCTTAATGATGGGACATCGAGGACATGGCACCTTGTGAGCATCCAGCAAGCCACTAAAAGCTTTAATCAATCCTACTAGGGGCTCTTATACTTTTTACGATAGTACCCCATTCTGAAAGACACTGTACGGCTAAGGCCTACATACCATGAGGACTTGAAAGTTTAGTCTTATCCATTTATATACTAGACCGAATGAAAAACTAGTTGGAGTCACCTTCGAGTTCTCCTTTCGGATGTGTCTCTTAGGCAGGGCCCTCTAAAGGTAAACAATAGTGAGCAAGCACATCCGTAGTTTGATCGACCTTCATTTAGAAACAAAGGGAGAACACATGCAATACACCTAACTCACACTCGTAAACTTTGTTCAATTTTAGTTCCCAAATGAAGTGTGGAGGTGATTACTATATCTCAACTTAAGATCACAAAAGGCCTTTTGATTCTCAAGATCGCTATAAAGCGTGAGAGAAGCACATACGTCCTTTTTCAATGATGTTAGTTTAAGTAATCAATCACAAAAATAAAGTTGCACATATTCATTTTAACCTTTCAAAGCAATTGTGAGTTCATTTTAAAAGAACCAAAGTAAGTGTGACAATTTGCCTTGTTCAATTTTTAATCCCAAAATAAACTTTAGTAAATTGGAGTCCTAATGTTCTTTTTAAGCTTTTTGTAGAAAAAATTTAAATGTTCTTTTTAGAGCTCAAAAGAAATTTTGTAGGTCCTAAAAGCTTGAAAGATATCAAATCCTTAGAAGAGGGATTATAATTTCTTCCCAAAGTGTTTAAAAAAACTTGTTACAATGATGTGATAATGCTTTTTTTTTTTACTTCCATGCTCCCTTATCCTTCAAAACCTATAATAAAATCTCCAAATGTCAAATGAAATCAAGAAACAAGAAGATATGAGGGTTAGATAGATGATTGAGCATACAAACCCTAAAAGTTAGACCAAGTTTCATTATGATTTGACATTAAATGAAAATTTGAAAATTTTAACTTTATCAAAGTTGATAATAACCTACACCATTGGATAGCTTATGAAATTATACCCCATTTCAAAAACAAAAGCATCAAAAAGGACCAAAAAATGACCAAGATATGGCCATTTTAAGTTTGAATGAAAAAGTAAGAAATTCCAGCGGTTCTGTCTGTGATGGCGGCTCTGCTTGATTTTGTAGTGGCACTATATGGCGATGCTGGAGATTCCAGTGATACAGTTTGATTTTTGAGCAGTATAGTTTGATTCCAGCGGCGCAGTTTGAATTTTTGAGCGGTTATGTATGGCGACGCTGGACTCTGAGGGGTCATGTTTGTTGTAAACACCAAAAACATCAGAAACCATAGAATTTTCTAAAAAAATGTGATTTGATCTTCCGATAGGCCCTCCTTCTAGAGCCAAATGTGTGAAACCTAATCCCAATACCTAAAAAGTAATAAGAATAAACACATTATATTATCAAATGCAAGCAAGAACAAGGATTCCTCATGAAATCCATTCACAAACTTTAAATTAGGAAAAAAAGATGAAAAACACAATGAGAAAACAATAAAATAGAGATTGAATCCTAATTAAACTAGCAAACTCATGATCCCATGGGGGAATTGGTGCCAATTTGATATGAAAATTGGCCCTTTCCCAACTCCTATGATGCAAGATTGATGAATGTTGACGAATGATCCACTTTGATGAAAGATGGTGAGTGCTTGGACAATAGAAAAATCTGCATAACCTAGCTAAGATTCAATGATAATGGATGGAATTTGCTAAATATTTGAGCATAGTAACTTTACTCAAATTGTGGATGGATCAAATGAAGGATGAGTTCTTCATTTATAGATGAGATTGAATAGAGAAGAGGAAAAAGGGATGAATGTGGGACTAATCCTCAACAAATGAGAAGAAGCCACATGTCATCATGTGAATGGATGAAGGATGTGCAAGTTTTGAAGAGTGTGTCAAGAGGGGGGAGATTCAAATTCAAAATATGGCTTGAAGGATGAGGTGAAAGGTGAAGCAAATGCACATGGCTCAAGAAAAGGACATGTAAGAGATTTTAAATGATTTGTTGGAAGGGACAAGTCCTTTTGGGGGGAGATTTCAAATTTGAGGAATATTCCATCTTTAATGTTTTTTTGAATGAAAATAGATGATTTATATATCAATTAAATTTATTTTCATGTGCAAGTTGCAAAATCTAGAAGAGTTGAGTGATTAGGATTAAATTAATCAGGATTTGATTAATTTAAGGGGAGATTAGGTGATTTGACTATTTTGATTTAGATTTTAGGATTTAAATAACTCAAAATGAGAAGAGAATGATTTAGACTTAGTTAAATAAATATTTTTGGTTTATTTAACCAAAGGGGGTGATGTTAGATTAAATTAGATAAATATTTGATTTATTTAATTTAATTAGATGAATTTTTGAGATTTAATCAAATAATATGGATTATTTAATTAAATAAAGATAGGAAGATTAAATGACCTAGTTAATTACACAGAGACGATGATTTAATTAAATTGAGGGAATTATTTAATTAAAAGGGGAATTATGATAACTTTAATAAAATAAGGCTATTTGATTAAATGGTTAGATAGAGGGATAATTTAATATGAAGTGATGTTAGTAGATCCGGATCGAGTGTGCAATATCAATCTGTATATTTTCTATATCTACATTTGTAAACTGCCTAAGTTTGGTGCTAGTATTTATTCATCTTTAACTATTTTCTCATTTCTATATCTTTTATGTAGCCTTTTTTTATCTCATTTGGATTCTCTTAAGGTTTTCATTATGTTATCTATCTTCTTAAAATTTCAATGCTCAACTCCTTGACTATTTTAATTTGAGATCTTTTAAGACTATTATTGGAATTTTTAGATTTTCCATTCTTTATATTTCTCCTCTACACACATAATATATTAAACATATCTATAGAACTAAGTTGATAATGATTCATTTTTATAATCATTGTTGTTTTCAAAAGATTAATAACTCACACACATTATCAAAATTTGATTTACATTTCTACTGAACTACTTATGGAGGCTATTTAAGACCAAATAGGTCTTGACCATTAGCAAGATCCCTAGTAGTAATTATACCATTCTCTATTTCCTAGTTATAGGTACTATTGGTGACTCAATTATGTATACTTTTTATATTCTTATCTTTTTTTTGTTTATTTTTGTTTATTATGTATTTTATAGATCATTTAACCTGGTTGGTGCAATATAAATCATTTTGAATTTTTTTTTAGATATTTTGTTATCATCTTCTAGTATTTATGTTTTTATTTCTTGTTTTCATTAATATAAGGTTCTTATTAGCTAATTCATTGTTTGGTCCCATGTAAAAATTAACACAAAACACTTAGATATTATGGTAATTGAATTTTCATCCATGAATCATGCACTCATATGTTTGACAAGTGATTTCTAAGGCCCTTTCCCAGATTTTGTAATATTCCATATTTTTGTTAATGGATTTCTTTTAAGTCTCTTACTATGTTATTTGCTATTTTAGATATTCTTAGTTGAATATAAAACCATAGTTTTTCATCTAAGGAATAAGCATAACTTTTAATTAGGTGAAATACATTTAGATAGGGAAAAAAAAGTTCATTTATTTTTTAAACTAGATTGTTGTGTTTTACTTTTCCTTGATGGAATAAATAAATTGAAATATAGAGTATTAAAAAACATAGTATTTCATCTAGGGAATAAATATAAATTTTAATTTGGTCACATTTTATTCATTTATTTGTTGTAAATGGAAGTAAAGAGTAATTAACTTTATCATATTTTATTTCAATGGTAAAATTTATGTTATAATAGTTAAACTTATATATTACAAGTTGTTTATTACATTTCTAGCATTTTATGAGTTTCACTACTTTATCTATATTCTCTTCTTTTTATTTTATCATGGCTTGGTCCTAAATCTCATAATTAATTGTTTCTCTAGATATTTTTTTCTCCAGCTACATTTATGGTATGCTCACCTCCCTCCTTCCACTTTCCATTACTCCTCACTATGGCCTTAATATTGGGGAAGATGAGTTTGAACATGAGGAGGGGATTAAATGTACTTACCCATGAGAAAATTAAACATATCAATAAACACTTGCAAAGATTCCAACATACTCATTATGTTAATGAATTTGTCATCTCAAATACCAACCCTATTATAGATTCCATGATATCCATTCTTTTTAACCATCCAAAGCAGTTTGATTTCTTATGATTATTGGGATACAACATAAATCATCCTACTCCTATTTCCTTGCACCCCATTGATCCCTCAAAGGAGGATACTTCTCATCTATGGCATATAGGTGATCCCACAATACTAGTTTACAATTTTTGGCCAAATTGGACACTGAATTTATTTTCTTTAACTAAATCTTCACATTTGGGAACCTATACAGGCTAAACCATGAGGAATTTGAAGGTGATACAAACTAGATTCTTATCACATTTTGTTTGTAGATTCTAAAAATATTTTTTTCAAAATTTTTGGAATCAGATTGCACTTCTTTTTCCATCTCCCACGAAAACTAATTTTTTTTCAGTAAACAACATTTTTAAAAAGTGACGCACACTGTATAACTCATGATTTTATTTTTCATGGAGGATAAAATTCTAATTATTTTGAATTTATATTTGTAACTTTGATATCTAGTGCTTCCACTTGGTTAGATAGTTTTTTATTGAATATTTTTTCTTTAATCAAGTTTCGAAGTCAAACCAATTACAATTTAGACATAGTGCAACCATATGATGCATAATTTTTTTTTTATATATCAATTTTATTTTATTTTGTTGGATCAAGGACTTCAATATCTAGTGCACTCATATTTTTCAAATTTTTGTTTTGATAATCTGCTATTTTTCCACATGTGCAGAACAAAGACCTTCATTTTTTGTTGAAAAATGTATATTTAATAAAACTAAAAAAAACAAATACATAATAAAAGAAAAAAATATCAAAATTATATTCATTGGATAGGTCATTCCAAGGACTACTTGATTCCAATTGGGTTTGTGAAGTATTTGTCATTTCCATGTTCAAGCTGAGCTTCAAAGTGAAAAAATTTATGTTTTTCTGTGTGTGAGGGGGAGAATGACGGTTAAGGGGGGTTTGAATGAACCACCTCACATAATTCATATTTGGTTTTTAGGCAAGAAACTAGGGAATGGGTTCACTTGAACCCCTTATGGGTTTTCTCAAACTAGTAGGTTCGTACAAACCCCCAAAATCACATTTTTTGGCATGGGGTCATTTTTTGTGAGTTTTCCTTCCTCATTGGAATTGTAAACAACTATTGTGGCTTCACCCATACCTTACTTTCTATGTCCTTTCTACTCCCAATAGCCATAGAAATTGCATCTTCCATTTCTCCTACCATAAGGGATTCTTCATCTTTTCATAGCCAAGGATATTTGAGAAATCATATTTTTGGTTACTATTTCATCCCACCTTCTTTGCTTCTTGCATTTGCATATAAATTTGGACTACACAAATAACTTCCCAATCATTCTCTTCACAACCCTTCACCATTAATACTATCCATACTATTGGTCCACTGATTAATCATTTAATGCAAAAAATTAGGACTATCCAATATAAAATGGCTAACCTCTGTATATTCTCCCATTCATTGACTAGCATGAAATTTAGACATAGTCCTCTTGCCTTAAAGATTATTGTGAATAATTTTCTGCCCTATCTTGTGGTCCCCCATTTAGAAAGGTAAAATATTAAAGGGAACCCAAAAATCATGTTTCTACCTTCACAACTAATTATAATAACTTATTCTTTGATGATAAGATCTTAGCTAAATTTTTTTCTTCATATATTAAGGAGATAGACTTAGATACATTTTTTCTCTCTTCTTGACCATTCTATTACCTTTTTTGATAATCTTATTCACTTATTTCTATAATATTTATTGGTCAACTTTGGAATCCAAGTCAGCTTCATAGACCTTGTCTAATATTGATAGGTCCTAAAATGAAGAAAATTGGGAGGGCTTTCTTTCGCTTCTAAGGTTTTTGACCTAAAATGAGAAAGACCAATTTCCAACCTTTCACTCAAGAACAAAACCTTGAGATTTCAATGCAAAGGATATTGAAATCTTGCTAAGGGACTATTCTAGGGATTGAATGATGTATAATGAGGGGTGCACCACCAAGTGTAAACTTGGAAAAGACAATGTGTTGGAAAACATAGTGTGATATGCAAAAAAATGCTAAATGATCTAAAAAGATGACAAAACTCTAATGAAAATATATGAAACTGTAAGTTTGTACCTAGAAAACTAAAGAAGGAAGAATGGAGGTCTGGATCATTGGAAATTTTTCTATTGAAATTGATTGGGACTCATACACCAGGCTGGGCGAATTAGTCCAACTTCTGAGAAAATGTACTAGAACAAGTTTCAGCCAAAAGGGTATCCAAATCTATAAAAATATTCTTCGGGCTTGTACAGTGGGACTCATTCACCAATAGTGGTGAATTAATCTACTTTTTCTTTTTTGGAAATTCTAAAGTGGATTATGTGCCTCTCAGTCTACTATGCTCTTTTTGACTAGTTTTTGGATCCAAAATTGTAAAATTCCACTTGTAGGTCTTCTCCAAGATTCTCCAAGGCTTGATGATAACATTGAAAACTTTTAGGGACTTGACAACTTTTCTTCAACTTTGCTTCTTCACAAATTTGCAACCTAGTTTTGCAAATCACACACAAGAAGAGGGAAAAATGTTGTGAAGGTTAGTGAATAGGGGTTTGCATTTGTCAAACCCCTTGTTGGTAATTAAACCTTGAAATGAAAGTAAATATGAAAGGAGAATGATGAATAAACAAAAGACAATGTTGCAACTCACCAAACCCTTGCAATAAAAGGCTACAAACATGTAAGTGATGGCTCTAATGGATGTGGTTCTTGACTCTTGCTTGTTGTTGATAGATCTTGAATGCAATGCTTGCTTGAATCAAAAAACCCTACACCACAATTGTTAGCTCTAAAACAACATGATGCAAACAACCTTTGACATGATGATTGACAATTGAAGAATGCTCTTGTTAGCTTGATAATCTACCCTTGAAATTCCTTGAATTCTCTTGTGAATGCTCAAATACTCTTTTGAACTCACTTGAATGCTAGGTATGAATACTTGAATGCTAGGGATGAAAATGAGTGAAAGAACCTTGCATTTATACTTAATTATGGAAGAATTCTCAAAATTACAACACTACAAGCTGACATTAGATCTAGGAGAATAAAATCATGTTGGAAATTTGATTTAAATTTGAATTTTGGTCACATGGGACTCATTCGCCCAAGGTGGGAAATGAGTCCCATTACACATAATATATGGGACCAAAAATGAAAAGTGTTTAGAAATGTGTGATACCTACATTGGGGCCAAAAATACCTAGGTGGGACTCATTTTCCCAAGGTGGTGAATGGGGTGAATGAGTCTTAGACACTAAATCTGGGCCACACAAGCCAAGAACACCTAAATTATGATTGGTTACTAATTGGTATTGGGATTATCCTTGAAAAGATGCAACAAATGAGGCTTGTGGATGAAAAATAAGGCTAATTAAATCATAAGAAAACCAAATTATTAATGACTTTCCTAGAGGAATGTGAAAGTGTGTTACAACACTTTACAACACTCCAAATAAGGCAATGTTAATTATGCTTAGTTAATTGGTAAAACCCTAGAAAAATGTGAAAGCATGTTACAACACTTAACAACACTTTTGCAAGGAACTATTGAAATCTAGTAGTTCAAAAGGGGCTAAGACTTAATGTGAATGTGTTATCCACATCACAACACTAAATCAAGGCAACATTAAGCCAAAATCCACAAGGAGGACCCAAAGGAGTTGTGAAAAATGTCAAAGGATCCTTTTTTCAACACTACAGGTCCCTAATGAAAATATTACCTTCATCCTCTAATATCAATCTATCCTTTCTTAATTTTTATACCCACTTCTTTTTAGTTTCTAAAGGATGTTTCTTGGTATTTTAATCTTAACAAAAAAAATATAATAAAATTATTTCAACAAAATATTATTTTTCCCACACTTATGCATTTCTCTTATGGAGTATGTGAAAATTCTTAACTAGTTTTAGGTACTTCATTTGGCTACCTTACTAGCTAATACTAACTCTTCAGCTCCCTTTACATAATATTATTCAAAATATAAAAACAATAATAAATTCTTATCTTTAAAACCCAAATCAAAATCCAAGCTATGAACCAAACCAACACCATTATGTCTTCTCTATGTTAGTAGTGTCCTTGTACCCATAAAATAATAATAGATTTACCAAGATAGTCAATCCATTTGATGTCATCCTCTAAGATCTTCTAGCCTAAAACCTTATTCAAATTCCTCATATCTATCCATTATATACTAACCTTCCTTTGTATAAAAAATATGACCCTAATTTTTTTTTCCAATATCATCATGTCCTTGGCCATGACATTGGGAGGTACACATTCCTAATAGGGTGAACCAAAACAAGTGGTTTACAATTGGAGTGAGGAAGGAAAAGTTGAAAAAAATGACCCCATGGAAAAAATTTCTTTTTGGGGGTTCGAACGAACCAAAAGAGGGTTTGCTAGAACCAGGGTTTGAGTGAACCCATTCAATGAACTTCCCACCATTCCCGCCAAAAAATAGAAAGGAGACCATTTTTAAAAGGGGGTTCGAATGAATCCTTGTTCGAGTGAACCCCTGGGGGTTCGCTTGAACCCCCCTGGTTCAAACAAACCCCCCTTTTTCCACCTTTCCACTCTCTATCACATAAAAACATAAAAAAAATTCCCTTCGAAGCTCAGGTTGAGGATGAAAATGGAGGAGACTTCACAAACCCAACTGGATGATGGTATTCCTTGGAATGATCTATCCAACGAATATAATTTTAATATGTTTTGGTTTTATTATGTATTTTTTTTTAGTTTTATTAAACATAGGTTTTTCACTGAAACTCAAGCTCTTTGTTATGCACATGTGGAAATATAGCAGATTATAAAAAAATGGAAAATATGTGTGTACCAGATATTGAAGTCCTTGATCCAAAAAAATAAATTAAATTTTGATACATACAAAAAAAATTATGAATTATATGGTATTCCTAAGTATGAATTGTAATTGGTTTGAATCTGAAACTTGATTAAGGAAAAAATATTCAATAAAACACTATCTAGCCAATTGGAAGGACTAGATATCGGAGTTAAAAATCTAAATTCAAAATAATTAGAATTTTATCCTTCATGGAAAAAAAATTGTGTTATACGGTGAGCATCACTCCTTAAAAATATTATTTATTGAAAAAAAACTAGTTTTCAAAGGAGATGGAAAAAGAAATGCAATTTTATTCCAAAAATTTTAAGAAAATTATATTTAGAATCTACAAAAAAAATGTCACAAATCACTAGTTTTCATCATCTTCAAATTCCTCACAGTTTAGTTGCTATAGGTGCCCGCAAGTGAAGATTTATTTAGAAAAAATTATTTTAGTGTCCAGTTTGGCCAAAAATTGTAAACCAGTATTATGGGATCACCCAATACATGTGGTACATGATCTTATTGACTTTGATTTCATCCATATTTCAAGTTTAAATGATTGAGGTAACCAAGCTATGGCCCCTCCTAATTAAATTATTCAAATATATATTGATACTTTTCCCCATGTGTGGACCTAGTACTAGTATCACATTTTATACCTACTTTTGATAATATTATTGATCCTAGCATAACTTGTTAGGGCCCTACTTCTACTATCACTTCATTTTTTGAGATTATGGATGCTATCTAACCTAGTCCACATATCTACCTTTGTTCCTTTTTCTTTAACATATATCACCTACTCTCTTTCCAAGATGTCTATTGATGATTATCATGGTCTGATCTATGTTAAAGGACACATAAACCATAATCCTATATTATACATTATGGTGGAATCCATGAGCACTAGAAATATTATTCCCACTGTAAAAATATATCTCACTCATCTTCATCATAAAGTTTGATTTCCTTGAAACATTCCTTATACACCATAATAGAACATTCATTCCAACTCTTGATTTGATTACTCTTTATATATAGGTGGGACACAAACATGTCATTATTCCCTACCATATCATACCCAATTTTGACCAATATCACTTTCTCTTGGACTATTTTTAGATCAAGGTGATGCATGTCATCCCATCTATCTTTCACTTATACTTAAAATTCCCTAATGATAGAAAAATATTTACTATTCCTCATAGTTGTTTTCATCCTAGTCTCTACCTTAGATAACGTATCCCTTGATTAATTTTGGAAAAAAATGTTCTAATCCACCTTGAACCTATATTGATACCCTATTTAGACTCTACCCACCATATACACCCAAGAAGCCATCCATCCTCCATTGCACCATCTTGCTACTACCTCATCATCCCAACCCATTATTGTCTCATCTTCCCTACCCACTACTAATTTTTTCTTAACCTTTACAAAAAAAGAAAAAAGACTAAAAATAATACACTTTAAACCTATCCCTATCCATTCCCTAACCTCCAACTAAGCACTTCCCACCTCCCAAATATCTACCTCACCATAAAAATCCTAGAATCCCCCACCTCTACTTAATTTTATTTCTCAACTATAATCAAAACCATTTCCCTATTATTATCTACTAAAATAAATGTAAACAAAAGATTATAGTTTCAAGAGAATTAAATTTTTTCTTACCTTACCAAACATCTGCCCTATAATTCTACATCTTCCTAATATAATTCCTTTCCTCTAGTCAATAAATATTCCAAACATTAACGTTGTTACTAAATCAATTCTATCCACCCTTGTTCCCCTCACCCACCCTCACCATTATTCCTTCATTGAAAATCTTATTCCTTGCATCTTATACATTTTCCTACCCACTCCCCTTCCAAAAAAAATATAAGTTCAAGCACTATTGTATCCCTCTACACTACCAACCTTAACCCAAGATAATAAATTATTCTAGCTTTCCTACATGCTTGATATCTATCCTTCCTCAAAATTTCATGTTTTTCATTCCAATTCATCCTTATTCTAACATTCCCATACCCACCTCCCCATATTCTTGAGACCTCTATATCTATGGAAGATTCATTGCTTGAGCTACTAGACCCTAAAAATGAGGGGTGTATCTTCATCTCTAGTGAATATCCACTCTCTATCTATGATATTTAATCATTCATTGACCAAGTCACATTTTTTATGTTCTAAGGAATTTAGATCCTCCTATATCTATGGAATCTCTACATTTTGAATCACCACCATATGACCATGATTGGAATAGTGATGAGTTCCTAGATGAAAAATACATAATGAATAATCAAATCTAATATCTTTTTATATGTGTATGTTCCCAATTATATTTTATATTATTTATTTACATATGTAATTGTGTGATAATGTGCATATATACATATTTTTTATTTCCCCTTGGAGGACTCATGTTGATCCCATAAGTACATGGATAAAGGGAGAACACCATGTAGTGCTTTTGTTATCTTTATAGTTTACCTTCTTAATTTTTACCTCATATTCTTCCTTTATACATGGTCTCTTATTTTTTTTTAATTATATTTTTTGGATAACAAAATAATGGTGAAATTTATGTCCCCTTCATGTTGACTAAAAATTTCTTAAGGTAATATTTGTGTCTTGTGTCTTGTTCACATTCACTTGTTTTCCTTGGGAATGATGCAAAGCATTATGGTTATCACTTTTCAAATTCATGTTGGCTAGAATGGACACAATGAATATTTTTAATGTTATTTCATGTTTTTTATATGTTTTTCTATTATATTTGTAATTACGTATTCCTTATTGGATGATGAAAATTTCTAATATAAATTTTATATATTCATAGACCTGGATATTTACCCTCATGCATACAAATCAATTTTTGTGCCACATTGCATTCAATGTTGTTGGATTGTAAATAAATTTGTACTCTCCCACTTTTTTTCATTCCACACACAGAATTTCTAATATATCCATCCTTTTAAAACTAATAATATCACCCTATTTTTCTTATTTATAGGGAAAATATCACTAATGTTGGGGATCATACTTTTTGGTGTATGATTCTTCCCTTATTTTTTATTCTCCTTTCTAATACCTTGAAATACTTTCTTATGCTATATTTAGATATGTATTTTAATGGGAGCATATATCCACTACTTACACACTTGGAATTTTTCCAGAACATCATACACTTAAGGTACCACATACACAGAAAGCTTGGACATGGCTACCCTTACCATATTTCCTATCGATAGAGTACAATAGTGCATTTAATCCTTGGTCTCATATTGATATATGAATCACCTATTAATAAAGTACGCTGTCATAGTTGATTATTCTAGACATTACATAATTTAGGGAATGTTAGACTAGTAGTAGAGTACACTACTCTTGAACCATATCAATATTTCCCTAACAATAGGGCATGTTAGGAATTATGTTCTATTTTCTAGTAATAGAACATGCTAGAAAATATTTTATTTTTCTTCTCTATGCATAAGATTTTTCATTTTCATGTTTGTGTTGTCTTGTATAATTTTATGTGTGAATTTAATCTCTTTGGTGTGTATTCTATGTATGTTGTATTATGTAGGATTTACTAATATATTAATGTTGCAAGTTTTATGTATTTCTAACATCTTTTTATGATAAAGGATTTATGAATTTTTGACATATATGTGTTGCAAGTATATTTTTTTTCTAACATTTAGGATTGTAGATCTACATTTGGGGGCATGAGTGATTCTCTCAAAGATCCATGTATTTATTTTATCACATTTAACAATTTTATTTTTATTTTTATTTTTTCTTCTCTACCTTATATAGGATTCATCACCTAGTGGCATAAGCCCACTAAAATAAGGGAAAAAGTAATGAAACAAATTGTATACCTTACAATTTTACCATTATAAATCGCTCCCAATTTAGTGTTCATCCCTATGGCATACTCCTAGCACTCATTTCACACATCCTTAGAATTTTCCCTAATCAAAATGACAATTGCTTCTATATTTTCATTTTCTCAAGTCCATTTTATGTTTTTAAGCCTATCTTCTATGTTTTTCTTAGTTTTTACCTTCACATTATTGGCCTCCTACAATGATTTAATAACTAATCCATTACAACCATGATTCAGAGATTGGACATCTAACCTGAATAGATATTTCAATCATCATGAAGGTGCATTTAACTTGTCAACCTAGGGATGTGAACTTGAAATGGGTTAGCACAGTATGTGCACTAGGAACTCAAAGTAGCCATTTCACTCTACAACTAAGGAACACACAATGTTGAAAGTAAATTGCTTGGAAGGGAATGGGACAAATTTTGAACATCAATCAATGACTATACTAAGCTGAAATGCATAATAGGAATGAAAATCTGAGCAACAAATAGGAAACTACTCTGTTTGCTTTGGCTACAAGAACAGACATAGAATGGAACTCTAGTGGATGCAGGAATAGTCGGTGCTTGATTTCTAACTAATTACTAAACAACAAGTAACACTAGACTAATGCTAAACTAAGAAGACGAATTACTCACCAAGTGGGCCCCCTTGGATAAGTATCCTCTAAAACTAATGAGAACCCAAATTCTCAAACTTAGAACTTTATTTTATTCACTGTAAATCATGCGTACAAAAGAGTAATGTATCTGTATTACTAAAACTTGAGAGTGTAAGTATAATATCAAGTCTTGCAGCCTCTTGAGGAAGGAGCATCAGATCTTTATTTTTACTACCGGCTAAAAAAGGCAACCAACTCCACGACTGGGAGGACACCATTTAGGGAAAACAAAGAAAGTGGAGTGATGACGGTTACACATGCATGGAATCTGGTTAGACATGTAGGTCCAAACACATATTTAGCACAACAGTAACACCCGCGTGTAGTGCCCTCCGTTTGCGGTTGTCGTTGATGTCAAGTAAGTTGTTGTTGGTAATGTCATGATGATGTGGTGATTTTATTATTTAATTTAATTTTAAGGTTATGAGATAACACTAATAATATGCTTGGATTTGATTAATAAAGTTAATTTAATTATAAGGTTACTTGTTTTATTTGGAATTAAATAAAGAATTAGATTCAATAATAAACGTTAATTTAATTATTTTTGGGAGTTAGTTATTTAAAGTAATCGGATTAGATGAGGAAAGATAATTATCATTTAATGATTAAATTCAATTAATAAATTTAAAAGTGAGAAAATATTAGAGAAGATTAAATATTAAAATTTTACTTAAGTTTAAATAAATTAAGGTGAAAATATTTATTAAAATAAATATATTCTATTGTAACTAAAAGAATGATTAAATTATTAAATATTTAATAGTTGATCTATTTGGTTCATATATTAAAGAGTTAATTATAAAATAATGAATAGGGGTAGTGGCTGGCATACAATCATAACTGATGGAAGTGCAATGGTCTGATGATGGGAGTGTAAAAGACACCATCAAAGAAATTATAATAAGTAATAGAAGTCGAACGATTTCCGAAGGGGAGTGAAAAGGACACCATGAAACAAATTATAAACAAGAATTATTCTGGAGGGAAACGGGGGGGGGGGGGGATCTTTGACAGGGTTCTTCCCTTTCACATCGTCAATATTATTTGCATGAATCCTAAATCTGTGAAAATGATGATTATGTTTCACATCTCTGTAAACAAATTCTCTGGTAATAATCTTGGCGAAGAAGGTGGATGCAGCATGGGCATTAGCATATCTCTGGAGAATTTGATTATCATTTGATAAGGCGGTTATCTGCAATTGCTTCTTGCACCGTGAGGGCTCGGGTCACCTGTGTTGGAGCATCGCTTCTATCGTAGTCCATCCCCACCATCGATGCCATAAGATAAGTATGATCTTTCCTATGATTATATGTTACGCCTTAAAAACAAAAGTTTTGAATGGTTGTTGTGTTTGGTTATGCATTGAAAAAGGAATTAGATGCAATTGCTTGCATATAACTTCCCTGCAAACTAAATCTTTATCCGCAACATCCATGATAATGGTTGAGAAGGATATTTCCTTGGGTTATTGGTTTCTCCTGTAGATTCGTTTCCTTGGTTGTCACGATTTCCTCTCTTTCGTAGTTGCAACACTTGAAATAATGATAATAATGCAAGTTGATGGCGATATTTTCCCTATTCCTATATTCACTTTATGATATACTTGGCAACCAGTCACTATTACGACATTTAGAGTTGAGACATTGTACAGAATTAAATAATCTCCCTGAAACCTTTGGCAACCCGTCACAACTATAACTTTTAGACTAGCAAAGGCGTAGTAAATCAAATAATCTCTCTGATTTCAGTGAAAACCTTTCATAGTGGCGCACTTGATCTAGGTAGGGTGTATAGATTTAAATAAGCTCCCTGTTTCTTTTCGCCTCCTGCCTCAATGATAGCACTTGAAAATAGAAGGCTGTAGATGTTTTAAATACCTTTTGATTCCTTTGTCAACCTGTCTCAGCCGCGTGCTTGAACATAATAGGAAGTTTAAAGGTTTAAATAGATACTGCTTGTACCTCACGAAACATCTGCAAGCTTACACTAACAATGAATTTTTGTGTCATATATGCTCAGATTAAGGAATGGGAAATGCATATATTGATTCCTCTGGAACACCGTAGCTGTGCAATATGGAGGATTATAGCATACACCATCTTCTTGGCATTAAGCATTCTTGAGTCATTCGATCATAAAGGAGATGTTTATTAATTTGTACTTGTGATACCATATGTTGTTTTTCAACGGTGATTTCTAATTTTGAACGATAGGTATTATTACATCCTATGTTCGATTTATCCTTGCTGTGTTGATATAAGCTAAGAAATTCAACCTTACTCCCATCCAGTGCTAATTGTTTGATGGGTTCTAAAGCCCTTACATTAGAAACCTTGGAGGGACTCCCCTGTCATCACCTTTCTCCTTGAAGTGATATCTTTCCCTTCATAGGATGTTTTATTTCAATTATCCTTAGTGTGTGCCCCTCCTCTTTTGATCACTACATACACTCTGTTCTAGACTTGGCATATCATGTTATTGATTCATTTCTTGTTTGAAACTACCACTGTGAATTGCCTCAAATGCAGTTGGCTTATATTCCTTAGTTAGAAATTTGATAAAGTGTATCACAATCAACATCCTAATATACATTAAATATGGAAAAGAACAAAAAAAGACTATCTTTATAACGTAAAAAGGCAGTAGTTTGCATAACATTTAGTTGCATACAGATTTACTATTCTTAGAGGTGGAAATTTAATATGGAACTCACCCACCTGCCACTGTAGAATACATGAAATCTCGTCAACTATAAGATTAGGGTATAGTTAAGAGCAGTTGTAGAAAAATTGTTATTTACTCATTTATTTTTTAACATCTGTTTTTTTTTCTTTTTCATGAGAAAGAGGGTAGCTCCAAATCTATAGTAAGAGTTTTGGGAAAATAAAAGAATCAGCTTTAGGAAATAGATAAGTTTAGGAATTATTATAAGTGTGAAGCTATACTATTCAATCGTGTTTTTAAACAAAAGAATTAATGTGTATTGAGTCCATCTCCTAGTTATATCGTTGAGAAGTTTCTTAAGTTTGTTATTTTAGTAAGTGATAATAAGGTAGAAGAGTAAATTGGAGAATAATTAATATGGAAAATTAATTTATTTATAAGAGCCCCAAGGGAATATTGTTACTTTAGATATCTATTGTTGAGTAATTAGTCTTGAGGGAAGGAATAATGCTTTGACAGGGTCATAATTATTGTTAATTGCTTAATCAAAAGGTTTCGTTAAATGCTTGTATTTGATAATTTATTTAAAGGTGAATTTGTTGGATTCTCAATTAGTGGAATTAGAAACATTAAATTTCTAGAGGATTGCTCCAGTAGTAATGTAGATGGTTATATGTGAGTAAAAAAGGTAATAGCTCTATTTATTTATTTGGAATATTTCTAAAGAAGTTAATTGATGAAATTTCTTTATATATATATATGGATACCTATAGTGGTAGGTTATTGTCTCTATGATTTCTTCAGTTTGATTTAAATGATGCCTCAATAATGGAAGAGATAAGATATAAAGGAAGCCTTAAATGTTAGTATAATGTTATCACTCTTTGTGGATTAGCAAAAGGTAGTCTGTTAGGTGAGTAAGAAATTGATAGATTATTTAACTTAGAACACTTTGAGTTATTGGTGATTACTTAGTATTTTATATGTGGAAGAAATGTCTTACTGTTTAGTTGATAATGGGAGGTTGTTTGGAAAAGTGAAGTTCATGGAAATAGTAATTGCTTGTTTGTGTGGTTAATATATGATTTGATGTTCCATCTTGAGGTGATTTTTCCTTGAGTTGATTTTGGTTGGGATTCTTTTGAATATCTTGAAGTCCTTGATGTTCTGTTGAGTATGACCTCCTTAGTTTATTTTTATTTGAGGATCTTTTATTCATTGGGTTGGTGTTGAAATTGGCTTGAAGCCCCGTCTCATTGACTTACTCTTGTTGCTTCATTTTACCCTCGTTTGTGGGTTTTCATTCTTTTTGGCTTCCAGAGGCTTGTGGTGATTGTCAGTTAATGTTCACTCTTTATGTGCCCTTGATGTGGCAAGTGTTTTGGTTTCATGATTTTGAAAGGGTTGTATGGGAATTGTTGAGACTTTGATTATGTATTTATAGCGAGATGGGTAATGCCTCGCATGCTTCTCCGTTATGATCTAATGCTCTTGTTATGTTGTACAATCCTTGGTTTCTTGTTTGATTTGGTTGGATGTTGTTGGGTCTCTAGGGAGAGTGGCTCCTCGTGGGGGCCGGGGCCCCGTTTAAGGGGAAGGGCACAGGATAACCCACGAGTGAGTTAGTAATCAAGTGAAAACATAATAATTAACTTAGGAGGGTTGGGTAGTAATATCATTATAAGATTAAAAAAAAGGATGCCTCATCTTCATTAGCGCTTCCGTAGGCTAATGGAAGGCTGAGAAGGTCGTGGTTGGCAAGGTCGTGACCTCGTCTTCATGAGAGGTCTACGGCTCCGCATGAGTCACCCTATGGACCGGCGCCTCCAATTGGGAGGAAGGGCACAGGACAGCCATAGATGGGACCGGCGCCTCTAGTTGGGAGGAAGAGCACAGGACAGCCCATGTAGGACTATGTGATGACACTCTCCCCTAGTTGCCCAGGTGTTTTAATTTATTGTGTTCCTCTAGAAGTATGTTATGGGAGTTGGTTTAGATTGTAGTTGAATGGACTTATATTGATTTATGGATTATTGCTTTGATACATCTTTGGTGTACTTTGTGGTCTTGTATGATCTCATTGATATTTGACTTATGACCTTGTACTCTTATGGTATTGTGATATGATGTTATTGTATTGTTTAATTGCAATTTGGAATTGTATTATGTTTATTAATTTAGTTTGTTTTGGAAGTGTTACATGATCTTCCTTTGGTTACTTGTTTATTGGTCATTGCTTTGATTTATGAGATGAGATTTATGACTTTAAGTTATTATGTTGACTCTTGGATGTTGTTGATTATGTCATTGTAATCCTTGAGTTTTATGATACTTTTGTATGATGTTGAGTCTTGTGGTTCCGTGTTTGGATGTTCTTAGTTGAAGACTCTTTCTTGTCAGCTCTTTAGCATGGGGGGTGGGTCTTCGGACCCACATGGTTGGGTGGAATGTGCTAAGCACCCCATTGGGTCCCCAGTCAAGGATCGAGAGGTGTGGATTGGTGCTATTGCGGTGATTCCAGAGTTGTATTTGTCTTGGAGCCAGTTATGATACTGTGTATTCATCGATTCATTTGTATCATGATTCTTGTCATATGGTTTTCGTTCATGTTTGGAAACATTGTTGTATCATTGTACCTCTAGAACATTGTACTGTAATGTAATGTTAAACTCGGTGTGGATATTGGCCATGGCAATTGTTACTCAATGTGTTAAGTTAATCATGCATATGTTGCATTTATGTTTACAGATGATTTCTTATCTATGATTATCATGTATGTGTTACATTTATTAATGTTTATTTTGTTATGGATTATATCTTTGGCTTTTATTCTTTATTGTCGTTGTGTGGATCTAAGTCGCATAATGACTCCTCGTGTACCCCAAGGGATGTATGTGTTAGTGAATCTACTTAAATGAAATTCATGTCATGACTTAATGTGTATTACATGTATGTTACATTAACTTTAAAAAAAAATTAAAAAATTGTGTTGTAATTATTGTGTAATTGTCCTTTGGGGTTCACATGACGGGGCGTTACACTGCATCTGCTCAATCATTAAAGTCCACTACAAGGCGGTTACTTTTGGTTGCATGAGGAATCTTCTACCATCGACCTCCTTTGACCTTGAGTGATTCCTTTGCTAGATGTTATGGTGCATGCCTAGCTGGCAGTGCCTTCCTCAACTTAGCATCCTCAAATTAAATCTGCATGGCAATGTCAGTATGCACAATAACTGCACATCTATAACCACCTTAAATAAAATTCATTAACCACATGCAAAATCAATATAGATAATCCACATAATATGCCAATGTCAGTAAAACTTGCAGAGATAGGATTAAGCCCAATGTCTATGGTTTGAGGGAAACATTATGAAAATATCAACATTTAACATCAAATTCCATGACAACTGCCAGCAAATAAACTATAGATTCTACCCAAAATTGGACCAAAAACTAGGCTCATCACTCCCCCCAACCTAGGTAATGTTTTGTTGGTCCTCTAGCAGGGGAAGGGTTGTTCTTCTGCTTGGTCAATGCTCTAAAATTTGTAAGTGATAGTTGTCCAAAATCAGTGGTTGTTGTGTGTGAGTTAGGATCCTAATAGAATCCTCCTAATCTATCAAATCTATTCCATCTCGTTTTTCTGTAACAATGTCATACTAGTCGAATATGAAGTTTGGCACAGGCCACATGAGAATGGGTGGCTAGAAAATCAGGGGAAGCCAAAATCGCCCCTTCATTCTCCTAATTGGAATATATGTATCAATCCTTTTTAGTGTTGTAGCATATAATTGTGGATGGAATGGGGTTCAACCTATTTCAACTCATCAGTTAGGCTATTCCATCTTTGTGATAGACATCTTCTCATAGTTTCCTTTCCTGCTGCCTTTACCTCATACTCACTATAAACTGCCTCAATCCAAGGCATAATCATGTTTCCATAACTAGGTCTAAGAAGTATTTTGTGTCATTCTCTATAAATATCCCTTGGGTTGCTTAATTTAGTCCTAATGGGAAGAGGGATGTTAGACCTGAATTGCTTATAAGCCCCATGTTGCTATCCCCAACTAATCTTTATTTTCACCCAAGACATAAATGCCCTCAATTGGACATCCCCAACATACAAAAATAGATTCCAATCATGGTCTTGAGTTACAACATAATTATGCAAAAAAACTCACCTAGAAAATTCTTCATTTTAGGTGAGGCAATCCTATAAGCATTGAAAAATTCAACAAGGGTGTCAATAGAAGGATTCAAACTTGAGGCAATCCTTGACAGCTTAAAAGAGATATATTTCTCTTTTAGGTGTAGAGCATAGACCCTTGGAGGGGTCCTACATTCCAAAATATTTGGTACCAAAGTTGCCATATCATCCACCCTTTGCTTTAGGGTGGAAATTTTTGCATCTTTATCTTCAATCTCCTCATCCCTCTTTTGAATTTCCTTCTTTAATTTATGTTTTTTCTTTTTCCATTCTTCCTCCCTCCTTTGTATTTCTTTCCATAAATTTAAAATTGCTGAATGTACTATAAAATTAAGAGGATTATGAATTCCTACCATTCTTTTTGTCGATGGTGGCTCCTCAAATCTAGCACTATTTGCATGGACTCGGGCTGTCCAATTGTCTCTAGCTATGGGGGTACTATTTCTTCTCGTACTTCTTGTTGTAGGGAATCTTGTTCTTGTTTTTGTTGTGGTTGTAGGAACTCCTACTCTAGTTTTGGCTATTCCTACAAGACTTCTTTCTCATGCTACAGGAAATCCTGATTTTCCTCAAACTCTTCTGCAATGTTAGCAAGATTGACCAGTGTTATATTTGTTGCCCTCTCAAACATGTCTTGTTCTTTGATATTCTCTTGTCCCATTGGATCTTTAGGGTCCTCATGTGTTTTATCACCAAGCTTAGGGATTTCCTGTGGAGGCATACCAAATGCTAGCCTAGTTGGTCTTGATTTCATGGGAGAACTCTCACATTTTTCTTTGGTTGCAAGATGAACAGTGTCCACTTTCCTCTTCTTAGAAATTGGTGCCTTTATTTCTATAGGTTGTGTTTTAGCCTTCCCTTTTCTCATTTTTACTTCTCTCTATTGTGCCCTAGTTTTCATCAGGGTGCCAAGTGGAATTCCATCATCAAAATCTAATGAAGAGCTTTCTTTTTCTGAGTGCTTTGTTCTAGAAGAACTAATTTCTATGGTTTCTTCTATTGCAGGAGGGTTCATACTAGAGCCTACACCAAAGGTTGAAGCACCAAGAGTGGCTTCATATGTGCTTAATCTCCTGCTAGACCTATGGGGTTGAGGTAGAACCCTAGGTTGCAACTGCTTAGGTCTAATTTGATCAACATTTGTAAATTCTTCCTAGGTCATTCGAGATACATCATGCAAAGACTTCTCAACTAGGAATTTAATCAGACAATGGTGGGAAACAAAATTATCCCTACCTTTTTGGGTCTCAACCGCCATGATTGAGAGAAGATTGTATAGCATGTTAGGCACATTCATCCTCCTTCCATGCCTCATGTGATTCAAAATCTTGAAGTGCGCAGAATGAAAATTTGACTAGAAACCCTCACAGGTGATGTATTTGATAACATAAATGATTGTCTACTTCCATGGATCAAGCAGAGACATTCTCTTTGCACCTTTTTTATCTATGCTCAATGGGGGGTCGTTCGGCTCTGTAAATTTGGCCCTAGCTAATCTGGCATATCTAGAAGTAGGGTAATTTTCACCATCAGTAGGTAACCCTATGACCTCTACAATTCTTCCCTCAGTTTCCACAACTTCCAACCCTTTTATTGTGGTTTTTCCTTCAAAAAATGTCTAGGAGAATTCAAGGGAAATGTTTTCATCAATCCATCCAGCATCAAGAAGTAATCTAACCATCTATAGTTTCTAAATTCGTCCAAGCATTATGCATCCTACAATAAAATATCATGCACCATGGGTTCATTTCGAATTAACCCACCTCCCATTGTCTACAATCAAACAAATGCTTTGTAATTTCTTTCCTGCAATTCCCATCTGAAAATAAAGTTCACCTTCCTGCAATACCTGCTAAATTTTCAGTGCCAATATTGACTGAATTTTCTCTTTCTTGTGTTTCACCTTTTTCCTTGCAACTCAAGATTGTGATAAAGTCAATAATGGAAAGAAAAGTTGTGATAAAGGATAATTATGATGGAAAGAAATGGTGGTTGCAGTTAATGTCATTTCACACATGCAAGTTGTCCTCTCACTCAGATTTCAAATCAGCTCATTTTAAATTTTCTAATGTAGCCTAGTATGAATTGACACATGGGAAATATATTTGCATCTTATTCTTTCCCCCCAACCTTAATTTGGACATTTTTCTGCACATGCGAGATGGGAGTGGTGATTTGATAGGGAGTAATGACATGTTATGTGAACATCTATACTAAAGTACAATTATTAAATGAATGCACTTAAGAGATGATTAAAAGATAGCAATTAATGCACACATACTTGAATGTGTGGAGGATTCATTACAAAGATTGTGGAGAAAGTACCGTTCAACTTTTAGGGAATAAATTGAGCAATTAATGAAAATGAAGTGGAATGAGGTGAGGTGGAATGAAGTGATGGAAGAGAGAGAAAGGTCGTGATGGATGGGTGGATGGGTGGATTTGTGAAGAAATGGACTTCCACGAGAGCAGAAGTATTTATTATGACAATTACATACCTTAATTAGCCACAAGGAGGGACACTACATCCACTTCCTTTGGCTGTAGGAAGCTTGGGTGCTAAATGTTGGGTGAATTGCTATAGGAACTCTTCTTTGCAAGCTAGCTTGCGATATAATTTGAGGTGATGACCATTGACAATTAATTTGAATTTAGCAAGGTCAATGGTAGTAAGTTGAACAACTCCATTAGGAAAGACATCAGTAACTTTATATGGTCCTAGCCACCTTGTCTATAATTTTCTTGCATTGTCCTAATATCTTGAGTCATAGAGCAGGGCCCAATCTCCTAGTTGGAATTTCTTGTCCTTGATAAATTTTTCATGCCATTTGATTCTCTTATTTTGCACTACCTCTATGCATTGTAGGGTTTCTCTCCTTATCTCATCCAAAGCATTTAGCTACATGATTCTTTCTCTTTGTGCCTTAGAAATATCCTTCCCAAAATCTACTATAGTCCTAAGAGTCTTATATTCGAATTCAATGGGCATCATAGTTGTCTTTCCATACAACAACACAAATGGAGTGAAACCTATAGTTATTTTCTAGGTTGTCCTATAGGCCTAAAAAGCTTCTAGTAATCTGTTTTCCCAATCCTTTCTATGAATAACTACCATTTTGGTTGGAATAGCTTCAATTTCTCTATTGGTCACCTCAACTTGGCCATTAGCCTAGGGATGATAAGGATTAGACTTCATGTGCCTTATGTTGTACTCATTAACTAGTGTTGCAATAAGGGTTGATGTGAATTGAGCCCCTAGATCATTCACTATTTCTCTTGGGACTCCATATCTTGTGAAAATCTCCTCATAAAGAAATTATGCAACCTTGTTATCTCTTTCATACTTCATGGCATTCACTTCTACACATTTTGTCACATAATTAGTGCATACCAATATATAAGACTTACCATTTGATGGAGGGTCAATAGGTCCCACAAAATCCAATCCCCACTTGTTAAAGGGAGTGATTACTACCTGAGGGAAAATTGGAATCTCATTAGATTTGGTTGGTCAGCCCATTCTTTGACATCTATCACATTTTCTAGTATACCTTTTTGCATTTCTGTGGAGTGTTGACGAGTAATATCATGTGTTCAAAATCTTCATTGTTTTCCTCTTGGATGCAAAGTTTCTTCCACATGGTTCATTGTTACATGCATGCAAAATGTCATATGTATCATCTTCTCTCACACATCTCCTCATGACATGATCCAATCTAGTATAAAATAAACATCAAGCAATCCAAGAGAAAGGAAAACATTTTTCAATGAGTGCCCTTTTCTCTTTTGGAGAGAAGTGAGAAGGAACTCTACCTATGACCAAATAATTGGCTATGTTAGTATACCAAGATGTTTGTATACTGAGGGATAATAGATGTTCATTAGGAAAAGAGTCATCTATGGGTTGATTGTCTTATGATGTAGTCAACCTTGAAAGAAAATCTGAAACAACATTGGCCTTCCCTGGCTTATCCACAATGGTTACATCAAACTCCTACATCAACAATAACCATCTTGCCAACCTACCTGTGATCAAAGTTTTATTCATGAGATATCTAATGGCTACATGATCAGTGTGCACAAAGATTTGGTATCCTATTAATGTCTGAATTTGTTCAGTGCATAAATTACTGCTAGCATTTCTTTCTCTATCATTGTATAATTGAATTTTTTGTTGGCAAAGTAAATGGTATTTTCAACAGCTCCTTCTTTCTGTCCTAACACTACTCATATGGCATTATCTGATGCATCAGTATGGATGTGGAAAGGAAGCTCCCAATTAGGTCCTTTGACTACAGGAGCATGAGTCAAAGCTACCTTTAAGTCAGAAAATGCCTTGTCACAGGCTTCAATCCATTGGAATTCCACATCTTTAGTGAGAAGAGTATACAATGGTGTTGCTACCTTGCTAAAATCCTTGATTAAGCACCTATAATATCCTATATGACCCAAGAAACTCCTAACATCCTTCTATTTCATAGGTGTGGGTAGATTTGTGATTACCTCAATATTTGCAGGATCTACTTGAATTCCCTTATGGGAGATGTAGTGGCCAAGAACTACACCTTCCCGCATCATCATGAAGCACTTTTCATTTTTTAAGGATAATTTTTGGTCTTCACATCTCTGTAGGACTCTCCTGAGATTTTCCAACGCTTGATTAAAATCAACACCATAAGTGGTAAAGTCATCCATGTAAATTTACATGCAATCATGAGAAATGTTTGAGAATATGCTAATGACTACCCTCTAAAAAGTTGTATGTGCATTGCATAAGCCAAATGGGAGTACTAAATAGGCATAGGTCCCCCATGGACAGGTAAATTTTTTCTTCTCGTAGTCTTCTAGTGTAATTTGGATCTTGTTGTAACCACTGAATCCGTCTAGAAAAGAAAAGTATTGCTTTCCTACAACTGTGTCCAAAACTTGATCAATGAAGGGTAAGGGAAAGTAGTCCTTCTTGGTGGCAACATTAAGTTCCCTATAAAGAAAAAAAACTCACCATTTCCCCATTTCTTTGGAACAATAACTAATGGAGACACCCACTGACTATCTAAAATGGGGTAGATAAATCCAACATCTAGTAATTTATGTAGTTCCCCTTTTACAAATTCTCTTACTGCAGGGTTAATTCTTTTTTGTGGTTGTCTTACTAGGGTGCAATCATCTCTAATGTAACTTTTGTGTGTGTACATTTTAGGGTCCAATCCCTTCATATCATGATAATCCAATGTAAATTCATGTTGATGGGTCCTTAATAAGTTTTCCAATAAAAATTGTTGTTGCCCACTTAATTTACTATTAACATTCAAATATTTTCCTTCTAACACATGTACTTGTGTAGTTAACTCTATCATGGCTACTTCATTAACACATGGTACCTTTAGTTCATATGGTAGCAATGTATGGTACATACCTGTTGTTGCAGGAATTTTGTCTACAAGAACAATGGTTGCAGGAACAGTGGCTACAGGAAGAATGTCTGTAGGAACAATGGTTGTAGGAAGAGTAGGAAAAAGTGTCTTGATTAGAGTAGCATAATGAGAAGATGATGCTTCCTCCATTTCAAAAAGGTTCTGAATGATGTTAGCCAATACTTCATCCTCATCTTGGAGTGACATGAAAGAGCTTCTTCCTAGCATCATAAGTCTCACCACATAATTAACTTCCTCGACCTCTTCACCAACATGTGGCCATATAGGATTATCTTCATCATGAGATGGATGAGTAGGAGGATAAAGAAAAAAAAAATTCATGCTCCTCCCATTTCAAATGGTCATGTCAGTTGACTGACATCTAATTTATGTATCTACAGTTGCTAATCTTGTTCTTCTAAGAATAATGGGATACCCGCCTAGTGTTGCTTTAGGAGAAAGAATCATAAAGTTTTTTGGTTACTCCCAGGAGTTTAAAACTACCACAAGATCCTCCACTACACCATCAGGCTTAACAGTAGAGCTATCAACAAGCTACATGATAGTAGGAGCATATCTCATGCTTGCAATGTTTAGTTGTTGCAAGTTGTCTTTGGTCATTACATTTATTTCTGCCCCTAAATAAGTCAGAGAATTCTTTACTTGGACCTCATTTATAACAACTGCTACCACAGGACTACCTAGGTCATTATACTTGGGGATAGTCACTTTTCCTAGCATGATGTCAGCTAGTTGTCCCACCACATGAATTGTAGTTGGGTCCTTTTTCCTACCTGGCTTCTTGAGGCATGCTTCCTTGATTTCCTTATCATAGATTGGAACATCCTTTATGGCCTAAAATAGAGGTATCTAGACACATATATGCATTAGCTGATCCAAGATATAAAAAATTGTATCCTCCTTTTCTTCCTTCTTCTTGGAAACTTCCAATCTCTGAGGAAATGGTGGTTCTTGTTTAGTCTACTTGACTTGGACTAGTTCAAGATTTTTAGGTACACTAGGTTCAATGGGCTCATTCATAGGTCCCTCTTCCTCTTCCATAGGAAGCTCAGTGATAATTGGCTTGGAAGGGGCTGGTAGAGTAGTTCTCGAATGCAAGTGGATGTCACTTACACTCACAACATATGTAGGGAATGGATTTGAATCAACAGAGTATGCAGGCTGCTACTGTGGTTTGTTATTTGGATTGGGTGTGGGTTGAGCTAGTAGCTGAGTAGGTTTAGGTGCATTTGAGCTTGGATTAGTAGGTGGAGGCATTATACCAAACTGCTAGGGCTGAGAAGGTGGTTTCATGTAACTAGTTATCTGGGTAGGCCATTATTGTCCTCCTCTCCATTGGTTTGTTTGCTTCCAATTTCTTGGAGGTGGTTGCCAATGTCCTTGAAATTGTTTCCAATTCCCCTAAGGTTGCTGCCACTGGGGTGGAGAACTTTGATGTTTGGGTCAAGCATTTGGAGGATTACTCCAAGTTTGTGGTGGATATCCTCCATACCTAGATGGATATGGAGGCTACCATTGGTTACAGATGAATAAGAATTAAAATATGGCCCAACATAAGATAGTGGATCCGGTGGCATAACTTTTCTTAGAGCCTAAGGCTTCCTTTGTGCAACATAGTAGACTTGGTCTTCTTCAATCTGGATTGGCTTGAACTCAGGTGGAATCTACTTGCTTTCAAGGTTAGCTACCATCTTGCATCTGCAGTCCCTCTTCTTTTGTCTGCAGTGGGGGCAATACTCTGTCAACATTGTCTATGCCTCCTCTTGCTTCTTCTTGGCCTAAAGTGTATCTAGAAGAGTAGCTATATTATTTATAATGTCTTACTTGAAGTCTACCAACAAATGAGTAATCTCCATTATTGAAACTCCACAGGTAGTTGACTTACCCATGGAAGATTGGTAAGCTCTCCCCTTCTTTGAAGCTTCCCTAAAGTAGTTCTGGCATATTTTCTTGATATCCTCCCAAGGAACTTGGGAGATATCTCCTCCTCCCATGAGGTCCAAGGCATTAGTGCAGTTCTCATTGATTCCTCTCAGGAAAAGAATCTTTTTTGATTCTTCATTAAGTGTATGGTGTGGATATTTTTGTAGGAAAAATAGAAACCTTGCAATGTAATCTTCTAGGCTCTCATCTTCCTTTTGTTGCATCCTTAAAATGTCACCTCCTCTCATGTCGCTGCCCCTGCAATATTCTTTGTATTTCTCAAGGAATTTTGTCTTCATGTCTTCCCAAGTTTCCACAGTATCTTTTCCTAGGCTCATAAACCATCTTAATGCAACTTCTTTTAGAGTGGTAGGAAATAGCTTACTATGGTAATTAGTAGTATAATCATAACTTCTGCAGAATATGCCAAATTGAAATAAAAAGGTATCAAGATCTTATGTGACAAGTCCATAAAACTTGGGGAGTACTGAGGCAGGGATCTATTCTTGATGTTGTCGACTTCATTATGATGGGAAATGGGGAAAGGAAATTTTGGCTGGTTAGGTATGTTCCCATTTGCATCACCCATGCCTGCTTGATGTAGTTCCAAAGCAAAGGGGTTCTCAAACTGATTTTGGTATTTAGAGGAGACTTCAGAGCTAGTTCAATTAGGAAATGCAACAATAAAGGGGTGTGAATCTTCTTCTTCTTCTTCTTTTGGTAGGTTTTGATATTCACCTAGATACAATGGATTAGGATTGTTAGGAAGGAATATCCCATAAGCATCCCTTCTCCTTCCTCTATGCATGCAATATCACTCACTATCAGTAAACTCACACAAATAATTGGTAAAGAATAAGGGGGGTCATTACTTCCTAAATGAAGGTATACTAAGAACAAATTCCAAAAAAATTACAACAAGGAAAACTACCAATGACTCCAAAATACTCCATAGTTTGACACCATCCCCAGAAACGGTGCCAAAAATGTTGGCCTCCTACAATGTTTTAATAACTAAGCCCTTACAACCATGATTCAATGATTGGACATCTAACCTGAATAGCTATTTCAATCATCATGAAGGTGCATTTAACTTATTAACTAAGGGACATTAACTTGAAATGGGTCAGCACGGTATGTGCACTAGGAACTCAAAGTAGCCATTTCATTCTATAGCTAAGGAACACACAATGCTGAAAGTAAATTGCTTGGAAGGGAATGAGACAAATGTTGAACATCAATCAATGACTATACTAAGTTGAAACACATAATAGGAATAAAAATATGAGCAACAAACAAGAAACTACTTTGTTTGCTTTGGTTGTAGGAACAGTCATAGAATGGAATTATAGTGGCTGCAAGAATAGTCGATGCCAAATTTCTAACTAATTACTAAACAACAAGTAACACTAGACTAATGCTAAACTAAGAAGACAGATTACTCAGCAAGTGGGCCCCCTTGGATAAGTATCCTCTAAAACTAATGAGAACTCAGATGCTCAAAATCAGAACTTTATATTATTCATTGTAAATCATGCATACAAAAGAGTAATGTATCTATATTACTAAAAATTGAGAGTGCAAGTACAACATCAAATCGTGCAACCTCCTGAGGAAGGAGCATCAAATCTTTATTTATACTATCGGCTAAACAAGGTAGTCAACTCCATGATTGGGAGGATGCCATTTAGGGAAAACAAAGAAAGTGGAGTGGTGGAAGTTACACTTCCATGTAATATGGCTAGACATGTAAGTCCAAATGTAGATTTAGCACAACATTAATTCCCATGTTTGCTCAATCATTAAATTCCACTACAAGGTAGTTACATTTGGTTGCATGATGAATCTTTTTCCATCGACCTCCTTTGACCTTGAGCGATTTCTTTGTTGGATGTTATGGTGCATGCCTAGCTGTTAGTTCCCTCCTCAACTTAGCATCCTCCAATTAAATCTGCATGGCAATGTTAGTATGCACAATAACTGCACATCTATAACCACCTTAAGGAACATTCATTAACCACATGCAAAATCAATATAGATAATCCACATAATATGTCAATGTCATTAAAATCTGTAGAGATAGAATTAAGCCCAATGTCTATGGTTTGAGGGAAACATTATGAAAATATCAACATTTAACATCAAATTCCATGACAATTGCCAACAAATAAACTATAGATTCTACCCAAAATTGGGCCAAAAACTAGGCTCATCACACATTATGATATTTTTATTAACTTTTTAATCAAATTATAACATAATTATGTGGATATCTAACCAAGAATTGGGTGGGGTGTTAAGAAAATCTCTATAAATGTCTCAAATGATTGAATTAGTGATATGGTTCCAACAAAAAAATTGCCAAAAATGAAAAGTAAGAAAAATTTACCTTTTTTCATACTTCTATTTTTCTTTATTTTTTTAATTCTATATCCTTCTAGGGAAAATATTCTCACCAACTTGGTTAGTGGTACCCAAATTGAAACCTATTTGTTTAGCATAATAACTTCTCTTGATATTTTTACCTTTATTATCCTTATATTTATCACTCAAAACTTTGGATGGACATCTTGAAGCATAATGACTTATCTTTTCATAGTTAAAATATTTGAAAGGTAACTTACCTTTATATTTTCTAATCTCCTTTACCAATATCCTAAAAAAAATTATTCTATCTCATCAAGATCATCTAGATCTGATCCATCATCCTTCTCTATTTTTCTAGCCTTAAAAGTAGTCTCTTTTCTTCAATCATTTTTGACCCAACTCTCTCAAATCAAAAAGTATTTAAAGCACCAAACACCTTATCTATAGAATAATGATCTAAATATTGAGCTTTCTCAATAGCAAAAAATTTAGAACTATAATATATAGGAGTAGTTCTTAATACCTTCTTTACCACCTCATCTTCTTCTAGTTTTCCACCAAGGCCATTGATGGAATTAACAACTTCATCCAGTTTATGCATGTAGCTTGCAATATATTCATCTTTTGGTATCCTTAGGGTTTTAAACTTGGTTTTCACATTCTACATCTTTTCTTTCTTGACCTTATCATCTCCTTTATAGATACTTTCCAGCTCCTTCCAAGTTTCTTTACTAGATTTGTAGCCCATAACCTTCAAAAGTTTTGAATCAGCAAGACCACTAAGTAGAGCATTCCTTTCTTTTCCATTGTTCTCATATGCATTGATCTCATCATCAGTTGTCAAAAAATAAGTAGGCATGGTATATCCATCTTCAATTGACTTCCAAATTCCAAACCTAGGGAAAAAAGGAAACCTTCCATGTTGGTTTTTCAGAATGCATAATTTGACTCATTAAACAAGGGAGCCTCCTTCTTGTGTGTCATCTAGATCTACCTCAAGTGGTTAAGATTCTTCCAAGGAACCTGACTCTGATACCAATTGTTATATGCACGGAACAACTCAGAGGGGGTGAAATAGTTGTACATCAAAACATCAAAACCCTCATTAATATTTAGATATTTATTAGCCCTTAAACCCTTATCATGCATTAACAGAATGTAAACATGTAAAAAATTAATGCAAACACATCAAAAACATATGAACATCAAATTTAAATGGAAAACCTAAGGAGGGAAAAACCAT
The DNA here is from genome assembly GCA_007258455.2 of Sequoia sempervirens. Lineage (NCBI taxonomy): Eukaryota > Viridiplantae > Streptophyta > Pinopsida > Cupressales > Cupressaceae > Sequoia > Sequoia sempervirens. The sequence goes on from VDFB02270651.1 coordinate 673,189,551, forward strand.
AGTGAGGATTAGCTCACTATATAAATGAATCACAACACTGAATAAAATAGGCTCACTATCGGAGGGCTCAATTCCCAAAAGAAAGAAGGTCTCACTACCAAAGGACTCATTGTCTAGAAGAAAGGAGATAGAAGGGGTGGATCACTTCCAATTTGAAGTGCTAACAATACATCTCTCTTATGTTGAAGGTACAGTTCCATTGAAGCACAAATAACTCATTCAACAAACTAAAATGTAGACACCTTCTAATCACTACATTTGGGAGTCATAGGCATTAAATCTGGCACTCATATCACCACACTTGATCACTTTCACATATTTCGCATCACACACCATATTCTTAATCCACACAACAACTCACAAAATATTTATACTATCCATGACCTAAAACAATGTCAATTAGGTTAGCCTTAAGGAAACATATGCACCTCAACCATGCACCATCAAATAGGTCGGCACCAAACACTTCCACGGTGTAAATAAGAGAAGGAAAATAACTCCAAGTATTAACTAGGATCCAAATCTACACCAACATGCTTTGCAAAGGTTTTTAAAACAACACACCACTTATACAATTAGCACTAACATTCTAGGTCAACCAAACCTACATTAATACCCTTAACAATTAAGTTCATGCTTAACCAAGTCCAATAAAAAATTGTGGACAACATAAAAACAATCCACAATATTCATACATCTCAGAATATTCCAACATTATCAAAATATTTTTCAACTCTGACATAACCTCTTAAAATAGAGAACACCATCATTTTGTGCAACTAGACACAATAGCACAGACATCCAACACACCAAACAACCTTGCAGAACATCATAGCACTTGAAACTTTAGGGAAAGTTAGAGAAAAACAATATAAGCACATTCCTAAATCCACAATACAAGAGCCTTCACTACGATGAAATGTGGAGAAATCTCATTTCTCCCAGTCACCTTGTTTCACTGTACATACATACTGTCAAACACAACTTTCACTGTAGAATGATCTAAAACCTAAAAATTTGTCTATAGAACCTCTAAAAACCTATAATTATCATATCCAAACCATGCAAGTATATCTTCAACCATGAAGAAATTTGGAGTAGAACACTGAACACCACTTTGTCACACTAAACTCTCTTTTATTCAAATGTTCTCAAACGCACTTGGAAACCAAGTGAACCAACTGTATCAACAACACTATTGATATATTTGCAAAAAAAAAAGTATTCAACACCTATCATCAATTATAGCACATCCAACTATCTCTCCAAACATAACCTTTCCAACTATACTAAAGTAAGACATTAATGACAACACCAACAACATTGTGTTGAAATCAATACCGACAACTCCAAGCTTCCAATAACTCTAATGCTAGGGTTTGACATCATCAACACCATAAATATCCCAAACTATCTTCATTAAAGGTATTTGACATCAATGACAACACCCAAACAACTCACAAACAACTCAAGCTTCCAAGAATCTCTATCTATTAAGTGTATAATATAAATTATTAACAAACATAAAATATAGCATACCTTTATAAGAGGACCAAATAGTGTAGCTAAGAAATATTTATCTCCTATTGTAGCCCTTGAAGTGGTTATGCAAGGAGGACCATAACATGTGTGATTACAACTCTAACAAAAATAGGAGCAAAACCATCTCCTCTAGGCTCTCTAGCACTATTCTTTTATTGTTATGTGAGTAGCTTGGTTAGTTAATTTTCCTAAGTGTGCTCAATACTCCTAATGTTGATACCACTACTTGCTAGTGAATGGGTTCAAGAATAATGGGCGAAGAAGGGGAAACAATGGGTGGAGTAGGCATCTGTCAATTTCAATCAAAATATATAGTATCAAAATAAATGGGTTTTAAACCCAATTTAAACTTAAACCATATTTTTCTTAAAAATATAATGGCACCTTAGAATTCACATGTGGTAGATATAGTCAAATTCCATCCACCATTTCTCCTAATTATTTTTAACAATTTGAGGATTTATATACCATCTAATTGATTATTTTTTTATTTGGAGGGATTGGTTGGTTTATTGAGGGGTCAATAGAGTACGCAACTATGGTATCCATAAAAATATGTAAGTCAAGGATCTTTCTATATGGCAATCCATCTAAATAGAATCACCTCTACTCCTACCTTGAAATGAAAATTTTTTCTAGCTCCTCACTAATTTATCTAACATAATCAACAATGGTTTCCATCAAAGATGTAAATTATGCATTATTTAGGGGCATATTAGGCTCATTTTTTATAAAATCATTTTTTCAGGCTGCAGCATGGTTATGTTATCATCCATTGTTTCTCACAAGTGAACCTCATTAGATTGAGGGGGTGGGGGATTGAAAGATGGATGGAGGGGAATTTGAGTAGTGGAGGGGCTTCAAGTGGGGGTTGAATATTTTCTAAAACTTTTTCTAGTACTAGAAACTCATATTTTGGTAATAGATCCATATGATTGTAAGTTCCTAAACTATCTAGAACTACAAAAAAGAAATATAAGTTTAATTACTTGTACATTTCAAAATGTTAATCATGCACAATATTTTTCCATTTAAAAATTTAAAATACATAAATAGATAAATAATTTTGTAATTTAAATTAATATAATTTTAGAATATTTGAATAGTTTAAACTAAGTAGATTATCAAGATATATTTATACATGGGACCTAAAGTAATATGTATTACATTTGAATTGTAACAATCATTTTTGGTTGGGAAACTAGGCCAACCATCACACTAAGGCTAAATTTGCTTACATCAACATCAAAGTTGTGCTGGATAGGGATGTTCCTAAAGTGTGGGTGGAGGGTGACACCCTCAATAATTTCAATTGTTTGAAAGGCATTCAGAATATGAGTTGGATGATTGAGGCACTTATTAATGATTCTATCATGATGCTAGGGTCATTTGAAGAGACCAGTGTATCTCATACTAATAGGGAAGGAAATTCCCTAGCAAATTTCTTTGCTAATGAGGTTGTTAGTCTTATTAATTATAATTCATGGGAAGTGTACTCTTCCCTTCTTGGGAGGGCTAAGCTATTATTACGAAATGATATCTAATATTGATTATTTGATAGGGTTGATCATGTAATTATCTCCCCTTTTCATGCCACACACTTTGTGGGTAGTTGAACTATATATTTTTGGACCTATAGACTTCTCTTGCACTCTTAGGGTTTTTCACCTAAAAGGAGAGAGATAGGCCAAAAACCAAGGTAGGTTCATTCAAAATATGCAATGTAAGATGGAATTATGACTAAATGTAATGATATAAGTGAAATAGATTGATAAAATTGATTGATTAACCATGCTAAACCTATGAAATATGACTTGTTTGAAAACACATCATGTTATGCATAAATGAACTAGAAATACATGCAAAACTAAACAAAATTGAGCCAAACTGAACGTGTGCACCTGGAAGGTGGATGAAGACTAGAAATGGATTTTTGGAATGATATTGATGCTGATTTTTAGGCTTGGAGGGACTCATTTTCCATTCTGGATGAATTAGTCCCAGTTTTGCAAAATTGAGCTGAAACCTGTTTCTAGAAAAAGGGTATCTAAAAATGCAAAAAAATAAAAAATGACCTAGAAGTGGGACTCATTTGCCACTCATGGATAATGAGTCCACTTTTTAATTTCTAAATTTTCAAAAGTGGAATCTAGAGCTTCCAATCTGTACTGTGACTTCCTACAAGTGTCTGCTTCTGAAACTCTTTAATTTATGAGTCTAAAAATGAGTTTTTGTTGATATTTTGACTTGTTGAATGAAGAGAAGACTTTAGCAACTTTTTGATTTGATTCTTAATTATTTCCAAGCTTCCAAGAGTCCTAAATCTAAAGACACACAATACAAGAACGAGAAATGTTAAATGTTATGGCATGGGGGTTTGCCTTGGTCAAACCCCTTTTAGGTAATTAAGCCAAAATGATGAAAGAATGGAATGAAACATGAAATAATGGAGTTTATTACCTTTCCATCATGATTAATATTGAATATATGTAGCAAAGCATGAAGATTCAGCCCTTGAATTTGTTTAAAAGCTTTCTTGATGACTTGCAATGTTGAAACCCTAAGTTGTTTGGCTTGAGATGGATGAATGATGGATGAATGATTAATAAGCGATAAGATATGTGAATTAGGGTTAAAAAAATTATATTTATAGGTATCTCACCTATTTTACCCATTACTACCTCATCACAGGCTGACATGAAATAAGATTAAACTTAAATTTCACTTTTTTCCTACTCAAAGGTCAAAATTGAGCCAAATGGGATTCATTCGCCACCCATGGAAAATGGGTCCCACCTGGATAGGAGTAATTTTCCATGCCTGGTGAATGGGTTCCATATGGGCCATTTTGATAGCTAAGATGCTAGTAGATAAGGAAATAAGGTTTAAATTGCAACTTTATCAGGTATTTGATCAATTTAAGCCTCAAGATGCACAATATGGGTTAATAGGGGCCTATTAGTGATGATGTAAAGGTCAATTAGGGATTGGGACACATAATCCAACATGAAAGTGTAATTAAATACACTTTACAACACTAAAATGAGGTCCACATAGCCCAGGAAGGCACAAGAACCAATGTGAATGTGTGAGACACATTACAACACTAGTTTAGCATTAAGTTTAAGTTATAAGCCTTCTAGATTGATGTTAAGATGCAATCAAATACATTTTATAATGTTGAATTATGGGAAAATGGATTCGTTAAGTCTATAGATGTGTTAAAGTCCTTTACAAGACTTTACAACACCTTTACAAGACATCGTTAAATTCATTGGAAAGGGTCCAAGGCCTAGTGTGGATGCATAAATGCCTCACAACACTTGAATCAAGACCTCATTAAGTCCAATTTATCATGAATTAATCCCATGTCAATGAAAGGGTCTTTTTTTTGTGGCACATTTAGCCCCCACTTTAGTGAGAGGAAGAACTTGCTTCAAACTCACACTAAAGTATAAATTCAAGAGAGATCCAAGTGTGCAGATGACAAAGAATAACAAAGATCAAAGGAGGTTGCGAAAGCCCCTAGGATCCATGATCCTAATTCAAACCAACAAGATACAAAATCATGCAATGGCAAGAAGAGAGAGGAAAAAGTGAAAAGGTGTATCAAGCTTCGAAAATGCATACTCACTTTGGCATGACAGAACTCTTGGCTATCCGCCAGGTGAGAAATCCCAAAAGTATACTCACTTTGGAGCCACAAAACTTTTGGTCATCTGCAAGGTGAGAATTCCACAACATATTCACTCTGAGGCCACAAAAATTTTGATTGTCCATGGAGTGAGAAATTCCAAAACATGAGAAACATGTATGGTAGTTGTTATGCACTCACAAACACGTGTGTGGCTATGGGGAAAGTCATGATGCATGATGGGTTTCCTGCTCAACCATATCAAAGTTATACCTCCTGATAACTTTAATAGGGCACCACAAAGGGAAAATGATTTTCAAGCTCTATGAGGTAAGAAAAACTTTGTATGCTTGACAATCATAGACATTGTTAATGCAAAATAGTGTAAGGATTGTTCAAAGGGATTTTTCTTAGTTCATGCAATGTCTCATCTTAGGGAACATCATGCTAGATGTCCCCAAGAGAGGATAAGTGCAAATGGTCTCATCTTGTTTCCAAGGGAGGACAAGTGCAAGGTCTCATCCAGGGCAACATTGCACCTAATGCTTCCAAGAGAGGAAATCACAAGAAAACTAAAATCCCATAATGAAATTTGAGTGGTGATATATGCCCCTAATTTAAAGCAGTTGCAAACACTAGTATTGTGAGCAATTTTTTTTAAGTAGAAGAAGAGGACATGAGAGCTTACTAAGAAAGCTCTATGCCAAGACATATGTTTTCAAGAAGCTACATCATGAAAATTGGGGTATGTCACATGCGAGCCAACTTAAGGAATGTCATCCACATCCCAAACATGCTCTTATATCTTCATGAAAGGTTAATGACTAGCCAAATGATGCAATGACAAGTGACACATGAGGACAAGGCTACTAAACCCCTTTCCCCCATTGAGTGCAAGACAAAGGTGAGACTAAATGATTAATGAAATGTAGGTGAGAGTGAAAATTGGTATCAATTAGAGGAATTAGGTGCCCCTATAGAGAGAAGCATACCGAACTCCTAAAAATGTTGGATTTTACAACTCAAAGCTTTACACTCATTGGTGGAGTGACCATGAACTCTATGATAGGCACAGAATGAAGTCTTGTCAAATCATTTATTTCAAGTTCAAGGAGGGAGAGATATCAAGTGATCTTGGAGGAGTCTCAAAAAAATACCCTCTTCATTAATAGTAGAAGGTGGTGTTGTGGTTGGCATCAAAGATACATCTTTCTTAGTATGATTTGTCATATCTATGCAAGTTTCTCTAGATTGTGATATTTTGTTCTCTCCTTTATAGGAGGGTGTAAAACCTATCAAATTCAATTCATGAGTTTTTTACATAATTATGTTGACATTATGCAAAGGTGCATTTGTTTGTTTCATTTTTGTAAAGGATAATTTCCAGAACCACTAGCGTTGATGAGTTGAGGATGGACAACTATTAAGGATGATTTAGGAGTGTGTTTTATGATAATTTTTATGTTGATTAAATGCTTGGTTGTCTCGATTAAGGAACAATAACCAAGACCATGAGTTGTTTGTTATGTGTTAAGCTCTATAGGGTTGTGGATATCTTTTTCTTGAGCACCACATCCTTTTCCACTATATCCAAGTCATTTCATGAGGTCATAACCTTTTCCATAAAGCTGCTTCATTGTTTTTGGATCGGGTGGTGGTTGTTGATAAGCATTTTCAAAGTGGACTATGTAGTTTTCTTCTTTGTCTAAAGTAGTGGAGGTGGATGCTTTTGAAAGGTTGTCCAAATTTTGTGTTGACATGATGGTTGGTTATTTTGGTTTCTAATCTTTATTTATTGTGATTATGTATTCAACCATAGATGATGGTGTGAATTCTAAGGATCCCCAATCATCACCAAACAATTTAGACACCGATTTCGCATTGCTTTGTTCAATTTCAAGAGGTTCTATATTGGATGCTAGAATCAATTTTTTTAGAGGACTTGTAGCTTTTTTTTTCAAGGTGAAAGAAAATTTTAGGCTCAGGGTCTACTTCAACTTGATAAATTTTATTGTTATAGACATATTTCATTATATGATGAAGGGTTGAAGGAACTGCATTCATCTCATGAATCCATGGTTGGCCTAGAAAAATATTATACAAAAGATCACAAGGAATGACATGAATAAGATTTTGCAAAGTAACCATCCCAACTATAATAGGAAAAGTGATTACATCAAGTGGTTGCTTTTTTGAATTATCAAATCCTCGAATAGAGATAGAATCAGGTATTATTTGTGACTTGTCAACATAATCTATCAAGGAGATTCACACTACACACATTAAGGGTAGAACCATTATCAATAAGGGTTTGCTTTATCCCTATTTGATTTTATTGAGCAATGATCATGAAAGCCTCATTTTGTTTTCGCAACTCTAAAGGAGGAATCTCATGTTGATGGAAAGTAATGTCAAGATTTGTGTTATGGCTTAAAGTTGCCACATCATTCAGAGTTGTACAAGGAGGAACTGCAATTTGTTGTAAGGCTGTTTGAAGAATAGTGTGAAAATTTGGTGATTTCTAAAGTAAATCCCAAAGGGAAATATTTGTAGGAGTATTCTTTAATTGTTCAACAAGATCATACTCCTTTGTGTTTGGGAAGTAACAAGGAGCACTAGGAAGATTGGGTAAAGGTAAGGAGGTTGGGGTTGGTTGTGGCGGTTGCAGATTATTTCGAGTGTTATATGTATGAGCAATGGTATTATAACTCAACTATTGCGATACATTATTTTGAGGTGGGTTAAGGATAAGTTCAGGTTTATTTTGAGTTTGTTGTTTGTGTGAAGGATCTTGGAGAGTAAACTCGGGTTTAGGTGAAGGTTTATGTGAAGGGGGATAAAGGATGAGTTGAGGTTGAATAATGTGAACATCCCTTAGCAAGTCAGAGTCTATCATTATTGTTATTCTTGTCATGCATCATGATATCCTTCCTAGGAGGAGAGTTTTTAGGAGAACCACAAACTGAATTTAACGTTGGTTCTTCTAAAAGGACTTCATCACAAGTAGGAGAATGCTCAATGGTTGAATTGTCTTTCCCAAGAAGGGTTTTGTGAGGTGAAGAGGTACAATAAAGATTATCATGACCTTCATCAATTGTGTTTTCTAACAAATTATCTTCTTCACAACTAGGAGAGATACTAGGAGAAGGACAAATGTTGTTGTCATGATTACCTATGGTTGCATTGTCTTTTTTAAGAAGAATTTTGTGAGGTGAAGAGGGACAACTAAGATTCTCACGAGCTTCACAAAATAGGTTTTCTAACATCAAAGTATCATCTTCAAAACAAAGAGAGATACTAGGAGAAAAATAAATTGTAATGTCATGATCATTTACGGTTGTGTTATGTTGGTTGTGAATGTTTTATCCACTAAGAGAGGTAAACGGACAAAAACAACTAGGATTCTCAAAACTCTCATTAATTGATTCTTCTACTTAAATATATTCATCACCAAGAGGAGAGATATTATGAGAAGAACAAGTATAATTGTTTGGAATGGCCCAAGTTGTAGTCTCTTTCACTAAAACACTCTCATAGGGAGGGGATGGGAAATTTCACTTAACATAAGGTACTAGGATTGTTTGAATAAGAATGAAAAGCACATGTAACCATTTCATGTGATGTTTCAGCAATATGAACAATGTATATGTAAAGATACAAAACACTCTTATCCATTGTATGCAACACCTTAAGAATGTAAACAATGTATATGTAAGAATGAAAAGTACTTTTACCAAACTAATGCAAATTTTAATGGATATAAATATTGTATAGGAAAAAAGTGAAAATTACTTTAAATAGCAATGTTATGAAAAATTGCATAAATGGAAGCATTTTCAGATGTAAGGATGTGTGCATTTGAAGTGATTTGAAGAATGAGTAATCTAAAATGATGTTTTTGAGCTAAATTCATAAAAAAAAGCGTTCCAAAAACTATCTAGACTTATACTATATGATATTAGGAGGATTAAGAAGCACATAAATGAGGTTTCTAATTCTATAACAGTCAGTCAAAAATATGGATAGGGATTGATTTGCCCAGCATGGCGAATGAGTCCCAGTACTGGAACTTTGCAAAAAATTTAGAAATTTTGAGTTTTTTTTATGTGTTTAATATTGTAAGATGAAGACCTAAGATGGAGATGCAAAACTTAAAAAAAAATTAAGGAAATTGTATGCAAAAATGCAAGATAAATGACCCTTTTTTTTACTAATGCAAAAATTTGAAATCCTAGATGCAAATTGACGAATGCAATGCAAGTTAGGACTAGGATGAAAATGGACACCAAATCAAAAAAAAAGATGTTTAGAAAGTAGGTTCACCAAAATGAACCATAGATTTTTGGGCCTATAGACTTATCTTGCACTCTTAGAGTTTTTCACCTAAAAGGAGAGAGATAGGCCAAAAACCAAGGTAGGTTCATTCAAATTATGCAATGTATGATGGAATTATGACTAAATGTAATGATCTAAGTGCAATAGACTGATAAAATTGATTGATTAATCATGCAAAACCTAAGAAATATGACTTGTTTGAAAACACATTATGCTATGCAGAAATGAACTAGAAATGCATGCAAAACTAAATAAAACTAAACCAAACTGAAAGTGTGCACCTGGTGTTGGTATATTGCTTGTGTAAATTGATTATGGTTTCTAGTGTCAAGTCATTGATGGAAATAGAAGTCATTATCTCGGTCCGCAGATCATAAGTTTCTCATACCGATAGACAAAGTGAAGTACAGTGTATTATTGGTAGAAAGCATGAAGAATGGAGTATTCGGTCAATCAATCAACCTATGTACCTTATCGAATCATTATTTTGTATTGTGGATCCCCAAAACAATTTTCTAAGCATATATTTTATCTTATTGTTAAGTCTTGTATTATTTCATCACTTGATGTACGAGCTTGAAGATTTGACATAATATTTTTTTGTTTATCTCCTTTGTATGGCCGACTCGATGTATGTAGTGTATTGTGGATGTATGGGAAATAATTGTTCAATTATTTCTTGTGTTGGGAATTTTGATTTTGGTCAGCTTTAGTCTATCCCACTTGTGTGGGCGTGCATTAATTTTAATTGATGAATAGAGTTGACTATTGAAGGATATTTTCATGTTTTGTTAAAGCCAAGTTGAATTAATGAAATCCTTGTTAGCAGATATATAAGTGAGTTCGGGAAATTCATTTTTTTTGGAGTGTGTGTGGTGAGTGTGTGTAGTCATGTGTTTTACATATATTGGGGTATATGCGAGTATCAAAGATCTTTCTGAAGAGACTGTGGTGACAAAGCAGAGCGAAATGCAGAATCTGATAGAAGGTCAAGAATTTGTTTCATGAGCTTCACCAGAACTGAAATCGGGTATTTGCAGATTCTATTTTCTCAGTTCAATTTCTTGTTATAATCACAATCATTTGTTTAGGTAGTTATCCTTCCTTTTGTATCTGAGCAGTGAGATCTAGGCAGTGTTCCTGAATGCATGTGCATTCCCCTTTTCTTACTTTTAACAAAGTATAAATTGTGGATTAATCTCCACCATGGTTTTTCCCCTAATAGGGTTTCCACATAAAAATCTTGGTGTTATGATGTTTTGATTGTCTCTTAATGTGTTTACATATCTATTTAAGTTTAAATGTTGTAAATGGTTTATGATTGGAAATTGAACTTTATTTTTTGTAGAACACTGATTCACCCCCCCTCTCAGTGTTCCCTAAGTCCAACACCTGGAAGGTGGATGAAGACTAGAAATGGATTCTGGAATGTTGATGATGTTGATTTTCAAGCCTAGAGGGACTCATTTGCCATTCTTGGTGAATCAGTCCTAGTTCTACAAAATTGAGTTGGAACCTATTTTTGACAAAAGGGTATCTAAAAATGCAGAAAACTCAAAACTAACTTGGAAGTAGGACTCATTTTCCACTCATGGTGAATGAGTTCACTTTTCAATTTCTAAATTTTCAAAAGTGGAATCTAGAGTTTCCAATTTGTACTTTGACTTCCTATAGGTGTCTACTTCTGAAACTCTAATTTATGGGCCTGAAAATGAGTTTTTGTTGGTATTTTGACTTGTTGAATGAAGAGGACTTTAGCAAATTGTTAACTTGATTCTTAATGATTTCCAAGCTTCCAAGAGTCCTAAATCTATAGACACACAAGCCAAGAAGGAGAAATGTTGAATGTTAGGGCATGGGGGTTTTCCTTGGTCAAACCCCTTTTAGGTAATTAAACCAAAATGATGAAATAATGGAATGAAACATGCAATAATGGAGTTTATTACCTTTCCATGATGATTAATATTGAATGTCTATAGAAAAACATGAAGATTCAACCCTTGAATGTCTTTAGAAGATTTCTTGATGACTTGCAATGATGAAACCCTAAGTTAATTGGCTTGAGATGGAAGAATAATGGATGAATGATTGATAAGAGATAAGAGATATGAATTAGGGTTAAAAGACTCATATTTATAGGCATCTCACCTATTTTACCTATTAGTACCTCATCACAAGCTGACATGAAATAAGATTAAACTTAAATTTCACTTTTTTCCTGCTCAAAGGTCAAAATTGAGCCAAATGGGACTCATTTGCCACCCATGGTGAATGGGTCCCACCTGGATGGTTCCCAAAGGGGCCATTTTGACAACTAAGATTCCAGGAGATAAGGAAATAAGGTTTAAATTGTAACTTTGTTTGGTATTTGATCAATTTAAGCCTCTAGATACACAATATGGGTTAATAGGGGCCTATTAATGATGATGTAAAGGTCAATTAGGGCTTGGGACACATAATTCAATGTGAAAGTTTAATTAAATACTCTTTTCAATACTAAAATGAGGTCCACATAGCCTAGAAAGGAATAAGAACCAATGTGAATGTGTGAAGCACATTACAGCACTAGTTTAGCATTAAGTTTAAGTTATAAGCCTTCTAGATTGATGATAAGATGCAATTAAATACATTTTATAATGTTGAATTAGGGGAAAATGGATTCGTAAGTCTAGAGATGTGTGAAAGTCCTTTACAAGACTTTACAACACCTTTACAAGACACCGTTAAATGCATTTGAAAGGGTCCAAGACCTAGTTTGGATGCATAAATTCCTCACAACACCTGAATCAAGGCCTCATTAAGTCCAATTTATTATGAATTAATCCCATGTCAAGAAAATGGTCTATTCCTTCTTTCTATGGCACAGTAGTGTTTGGCCTAATTTTAAGGTCATTCAAATTTTTCAAAGTGTTGTTGGACTATGGTTTCTATTAGTTCTTGGCATTGCTACAATGGGAAAGAATAGGAGTAGGCTTGAACCCATCTCCTATGAAAAATGGAAGAATAAATGTAGAGTGTGGAGGGTTCTAAAACATGGGAATTTCATGCCTTATTTGGAGAGGCTTCATAGTTTTGACCATGAAGCATCTAATAAATTTTTTTGTTGCTGGCATAATAGGTGTGTGAAGGTGGATGAGACTAAGTTTAACATCACTTAAGACTTCATTTCCTTTGTTACTGGCTTATTGACTAAGCGGCACAAATTCTACAAAGAAAGGGAAACTAATGAAGATGGAATAGACCAATTATTTAAGGGAAATGAGAAGGACAACTTGGTGAAACTTCTCTTTTGTGGTTATGACCATCTTTCACTTAAGCACATTTGGGCCAATTTTGTAGAGGTAATTATGAGGTATGTTACCCTCAATGGTTGTTTTTCTGCTATCTTAGGGAATCATTTCACATTGCTCAATCATTTCAGAAATGATTTTCATGTTTCATTTCTATTTTTCTTCTCTCCTTATTGGAGGTTTCGGTCTATGCCCACCTCAAGAATCCTAGGACCCATGTGCTCCATGAAGGGCTCATCTTGGTCATCATGAAGCATGTGAGAACTAACACTCCAGCTAAATTTTTCAAGGGTAAAGAGAAGACCATTAGTGATTATTCCTTTTCTTATGGTTTGGATACTGATGATGATGGGGATGAAGAGTGGAAGGTGGATGAATAAAACACTATTGTGGTCTCCTCATCCCCTATTGACTCTCAATATAAAAATAGTAAGAAGGAGACCCTGAAAAAGAAGTGTCCTACCAAGAAAGGTTGGTCATGGGATGGATTTTGGTGGGACTTTATCTGGTAAGGTTTCTATGCAGAAAAAGGTTGGGTCTCAATGATGGGCTATTAAAAATAAGGCTATACATGGTCCATTGGTCCTATCCCTAAAGATTTTAGGAAGCGTGAGGATGCACATTCTGTCCAGTTACAGGAAAATGTAGATTTGGAGCTTCACCATAGGGCTTCTAATATGAGTCTAGCTAAGATGCATAGGTCAAAGTCTAAAGGATGTGGAATGGGTGAGTAGGAGGAGCTGGAATAGGTGAAGGACACAATTGATAATGTTGTAATTGTGGAAGATTCTCCTACTAGGAATACTACTCCTCATGTTGTCAATGATGATGGCCATAAGGTCATCAAGGATTCTTTGGATAAGAAGGGTGTGAGGGAGGCTATGGGAAAGAACCCGACCCTAGATAAGCCAAATACCACTAATGTCAATCCTCTTTCTGAGGATTTCTCCTATCTTGATGATGATAGCACTTCTATGTTTGAGTTGTTGGACATGGCCAGAGATGGTGCCACTTATACCTTCAAAATTTCCAAAGGGGTGATGAAGGAGTTTAATAAGGTGAACATTAAAATTAGAGTCTTGAAGGAGAATTTGGCTAATCAAGCAAAAGGGTCAGCCTCAATTTTTCTCATTAAGAGGATGGTGGATCTTGAATGTTCCTTTTCTAATTTCAAAGATGAGTGTGAAAAATGCCTTTGTTAATTGGAGGGAAAGGTCAAGGAAACTAACAAGGATATCATAAAGCTCACGCAAATGAGCCATTTTTCTATCAAAAATAGTGCAAATTCTCTCAAGTTACTTTGAAAAAGTCATCCAACTGTGAGAGGATCAAATGTATTTTGTTGAGATGGATGAGAAGGATCATACTTCCAAGGGGAAGGGTAAGAAGAGTGCTAAAGAGGAGGCTAAAGGCCCATGCACTAGAATGAGGGGTATTCTGAAGAAATATTTTGAAGAAGAAATAAAGGAATTGATGGATATGGTTAACCTACACTAGAAGAAGGAGATTGAGGTGGCCAATACTCTAAAAAATATGAAATAATTCTCTTGTGTTTGGTATGTTATAGCTATTCTTCTTCGCTATTTTTTTGTTGTTTGTTGGTTATTTTTTGGTTGTTGGATATTGCCAATACTTTTATTGATCTTTTCTTTTCCTTGCAACATTTTTATGTAACTTGATGTAAAGGGTTTTGGGTCCCTTCAGAACCTATTTTTCCCATATAATCAAAAAAATTATTGTTGGTTTAATAAATATGCATTCAATTTTTAATTTAAAGCATTGTATATTAAATTCAAGTATAATAATCCTATTATACTTGAACAATTTTGATAGATAAGGGGAATAATCTTAGGTCCAATTACATAAATGAACATTACATTTAGTATCACATCCATAATAGCATCAAGAGCTATGGGTGTGTGTGTGTGTGTTTTGGGACATCTTTGACTGTGTGTGCTTTTTTGACATGTGATTGTTCCTATGTATGTTCTCCATGAGATTTCATGCTAGAGGGAAATTCCTATGTAGGAATAGTTAGACTTTTATATTATCATTTTTCACACTTCATGCATATGATGGACCTTCTAAATATCTTGGGTACTTGAGAGGTATGCTTGTGTTCATATGAGTAACTCAATAATCTCTACAAAGCCCTATTTCTTTAGTATTGTTGATTTCATAGTGCTATTAATAAATTGTTTGTTGTTATATACATGATATATTCATGAAAATATGATATAGTAGGAATTCTTGCAAGGAGTGAATTTAATATTAATTTATTAAGAGTGTGTTAATTGCATTGCACAATTGCACATGTTGGCATGTAAATGATTGATCAATGACTTAGATTTACAATCTTATTCTTCTTGAATTATGTTACTGATTAGTTAATCTATCACAATTCTATGGAAATTGGAGTACAAAAATTTCATGTGATGTCTCAAGTTTTAATAAATATTTTCCCTAACTATGTGATTAACAAAGTCAACCTAAGTAACACATGAGTTAGTCTCTACCTAATATTGGTATGTTTTTCCTTTTTATGATGTTTAATGAATCAATATCTACATGCATTCCTTGTGTTGTAATGTTAACACCTATTAGGTTAGACTTGCCTTGGGATAATTTTATTATACCATGTTTTGTATTATATTTAAAATTTATATGGTGATAATTTTGTATATTATGATGTGAACTCACTCTATGTGTGATAGAAATATTAATTTAAATTAGTGTTAAAACTACTCTTATATAACTTATAACCCATTGGATTTTATTAGTTTATATGGTAAAATGATGCAGAAGCATCCTAGGTTGTAAAGAAATCCTATATCAACCAAAAATATTTCTTTTCTTACATTTCATTCAATAGCAGTTTCAACATTTCATTCTACATTTCACCATATTATTGTTTCTCAGCCCATAGAGTAGGATACAACATCTACACATGGTCATCTACAACAATCCAAATTTCAAATCATTTGTATTGGCTTTCAAAAATTTATCACTCTCATAATTTCACTATAATTCACTGTCAGAGCATTTGGGGCCAACCTAGTCTAGATTTCTTAGTGTGGACCTATTCCAAAGCATGTGGATCCTAATGAAAAATCCTACAAGAATTTTGGGTCCAATGGGATCTTTATTGGAGATTCACAAGACGTTTCATTTCATAAAGGATTATCCTCCATACTATGAGGTTGACTTTCATAGTTGTTCATCTATCAGGATTTGTAAACCCTTGTGGTCGACACAGACCTTTGTTGGAGTTGGAGGATCATATTTAAGAGAATTTTTAATTTATTGTAACCATTCATAGATTAGTTAGCTTTAGATTTCATGGTAAAATTTTAGGAATTTCACATCACCCTTTGAGGAATTGTAATAAGGCCTTTGGCTAGTTGTAATTTTGAATGCCCTTGCGTTGGGCCTATGATCCCTTGTTATTCACCCATGAGGCATATGATGCATGTATGATTTTCAATTCAATAATCATATTTACAAAATACTTTCTTGAGTTATTTTTGTTGTATTGACTCAAAGCTGCATGGTTTTGACTATTCTTTTGAAGGTCCTCCATCCATGACTCCACCATAAAATTATTGAGAAGGTGTCAATTATAGTTTAGTTTCCTATTAAATGTTGATGCAGATTGATTCTCACCTTGACATTATTTATCTTTATTTTTTCCAATAAATCATTTAAATGTTATAATTTGATTGATGTTGATAAAAACTAAAATTGTTAATATATATATGAATGACTCTAGCTAATTTTTTTAAAGTCTAGATAGCTCATAATTAAAATTAAAATTTAATTGATGTGTATTTAAATACATGTAACTATGAATACTCTTGTAGAGAACTTAGCAAGAAATTTGATACATCTAAATGATCCAAAAAAAAAATTCTGAATTTAGGGGACAATACTTAGCAAGGTGTTTGAAGTATTGTTAAATAAAATAGACAAAGTGAAAGGCATAAAAAACATCATTTTATTCAGAATTTGAAAGATATTAGAAATCTTGGGCTAGCTCATGAATGATATGTATTCCTTGGACCCAAGCAAATTGGACAATCCCATAGGAGAGTTGTATGCCCAATGGATCCATACAAATTGGACAATCTCATGAGAGAGTTGTATGCCCAATGGACTCCATTTGAGAGAGCTGAAATAATTTGACAAACTCCTCGAATGAGATGTATACCACAACTTGAAAAGCTCATCCAAGGAGATGTATGTTTACCACTCTATATATCATCTTTGAATTGATCCTATTTAACATTTACATAGAAGATGAAAATTCACCTTTCATGTCTCCATTAGAAGTTGAAGTTGAAATATCATTATACTTTAATGAGTACCAATTGATTATAAAATTTAAATATGTTACTTAACTGAATACCCAACTTTATTTATGATCATTCCTCCCTGCTTTAGAGGAAATGGGCCCCATTTCCAAGTGTAGTTGCATCACCAAATAAAAGAATTGTAGTTGTAGTTGCAATGAGGAAGAAGATGAAGCTACACTGCCAAATCCAAATGACAGTTGAGATATAAACGAAATTAAAATTGTAGAAATAGAAAAAGCTAGACTAGAATTCCCCATTGAAGTGTCAAAAGACATGTTTAATGTTAACAATACAATATGATTGTAGCTTATTCCTTTATCCTCACTTAACCAGGTTGTTGTATGTGGCAACATTATTCATTAATGAAAATGATAGTAGCTGCATATTCTTTTGCTAGATGAAAGACATCACAAACCATCCTTGGTCGAACTTTGAACCAACAATGCAAATGAAAGAAAATTTGGTGTGATGAGCAGTGGCCTTGGCCAAATTGGACAAATACATCATTATTGTTGTACTTCCATCTACACTCCAACTCAAACTTGTGTAAAAAGGAATCTGGGATTTCTTGGTGGTCAAGGCTCCCAAAGAAACTGGCTTATATTTTTCTTCATTCACCATTGGAAACTTTGTGACTGATTTGAAGGACTCCGAGAAGAAATCCCTAGAGGAACTGAAGGTTTGGGTGGAGGAAGCCATAAAAACAATGAACTCATTGAGCCTCCTCCAAAGGAGGAACCAACAGCCAAGGATCCCAAAAAAGAACTGAAGACCGTCACCACTGAAACAACCATTATAGAGGAAGTATCCATTGTGCAAGGAATAAAAATTTCACTTGAGATAAAGATCCCCTCTCCCAAGGTGCCCATAGCTACTATGGAAACCAAATAGACAAATACAACTACAAAGATCACAGAAGATGGATAGAATTTTAGTGGTGAATCCAATGATAACATACCAACTTCACACCACACATACTCCACACTTCTTGGGATCAATGGTTGTTGCATAAACTATGTAAACCAAGTCAAATATCATTACAATCTTGAACACCATAGCATTCCATTCGCCTAAGTCATGAGATACTCTCAACACTCCTATGTACAGGCCATCTTTTTTGAAGTGAAACAACAAGAAAGAAATAACATCTCTAAGAAGTTATGCAATCAAATACAAAAAGAAGCTCTAAGCAAAATTATCTTTCCACCAACAAGAGTGATGGTTATTTTTTTAAGAACCAAACTTAATCTCACTAGATTCCCATGAATTTTCCATATTTCAATGATCAGCAAAGGTAAAAGATTGGATAATGAACAAGTAAAGGCTTGCTAGGCTACTACCTCTACACTTCGGGCTCTGTGAAACCTAGGAGGGTGGTCCTAATAATTTTTGAATTGATAATCTTGTTCCAAATTACTAATAACATTACATAATTAACAAATGCATTCCTATCAACTACAAATAGAAATAATTCTTCAAGAATTTGGTTGATCCTTTAGCAAATTATTATCTAAAGCAAGGGATGGGTGATTTCCATACAACTTTGCAACAATTTATGTGTACAAGTAATTTTCAATATTAATTTTTTCTTTGGTAGGTAAGACTAACTAAATTGACTTCAAAGATGACCAAATTAACAAAACGGTGCTTTATCCATGGGTGACAGACTCATATTTGCAATAAACTATAATACATCAACAATTAAACCTAGCATTTAAAGACTATTATTATATTTCTTTTCAATAAACATCTCTAGATATCCAAAACACAAACTACTTAGTAATCCTTGTACCCCATCACAAAGATCTATTATTTCATCAAAGTGTTTAATTAGTTCTTTGACCTAAAGTAGATATAAAACCATACATTCAACCAAGGAGATTGAATACAAATAAAAGATCATTGATCATTTTATTCATGATTTATGCAATAAAATAAATGGGAGAGAAATTTTTCTAGAATTTTTAAATTTCATTCATATGTCATTGTTGTTGTAAAACTCTTATGCCTAATAAAAGCTATAATTCACACCTAAGACTTGGAACTATTCAATTCCTCTATGCTTGAATTTACAAAATTTCTCTTACATGAGCTTGAATGCTTAACCATTAGAAGACCCATGTAATTGGCCTTAAATTCCCATTTATAGAAACATGAGAGCAACAAGCTTCAAGCCAAATTACACCTTAAGTCACATTTTACATTTGACACACATTTGTATTTGAATTTAAAAACTTCCCCAAGCTTTTATATTTGCACCTTTTGAAAAAGGGGAAAAGCATATAAGAAAAAAAACATTTCCACTCATTGAAGAAGATTTACCCACCTTCCAAAACACATCTTTCATCCATTGTAACAACATCAAACTATCCTCTTCACAAGTCAAAAAATTTCTCCACGTACACATTAAGTCAACAAAAAAACAAAGCAAGAAAATTAATTAAAAGAGAGAGGCATGCCCATCCATGTCAACACTTATGTCATCAATCTTCATGCTGGATAGAAAACAATATTTTGCAATACTTGAGCAAAAGTCTAATCTATACTAATTCTAGGCTATGTATTGTTTTTCTCCCATCCAGTATTCACCATGTCTATAGACTTACCAACCAAAATTGTACTCAACACTTCACAACTGCAACTCAATATTCCAACAAATCCAAGTACTTGTCCTTCCAAGCTTGGAATTCATCTTATGTGGGCCAGTTGAATGCCATGACCTCATCAACTTTCTTCCTGTAACATGAATATTTAGTAACAAACTGGTTTGCTTCTTTGTCAAACTCCTCCAAAACAACTCCTACATGATCCATCATATCCATATTTTTCTTCAGCATGCTCATATCATGTCCTTCATGAATTAAAGTAGCTTCTTGTGAAATTACTTCATTTTTTGTTTCCTCCAGTTCTATAGGGTTTTAATGTTACCATCACCTTTTTATATGGAAGGAAGGAGACCATGATGTGTTTCATGAAAATTATTGATTGAATCCCTTGTCTTTGCCTCCAAAGGCTCTATCTTCCCCTTGAATTCTTGAATGCCATTCACAATCTAGATGATAGGCTTAACTTTTTCAAGATTATTAGTATCATGCTTGGCTCCCATAGCCATCATTCTCAACTCATGTAACCTAGGGATTCATGTTTCCATAAGTGGAATGGCTATCTCCTTATCAATATCAAAATTGTTTATAGCATTCCTCATGGTAGAATAATTAACATGGATGCTAATTAATCTATTGTTCACTCCTCTATTTAGATGCTCCAAAACTACAATGACAATTTTCATATTGCTGAAAAATATCTCTTTGTCATGTTTGTCACATTTTTCTTTTTACTCTATCTTTTGTTCAAGTAGCTCTTCCTTGTTGACCCCTCCTCTGCTTGTGGTTCCTCAAATGTGGTAGACTCTTCAATTCAGATGGGCACACTTCACATATTGTATGGCACACTTTCCCATGAAGAACTTGTTGGAGGTGTGGAAACAACGTGTGTTGGTTATGATGAATGGGAAAATGGATACCTTTTTGGGATATCACACTTTTCTCACTCAGCCATTCATAAATTTCCTAGGGGTCCTAATTGGAGTAACTAACAACCTCACAAGGTGAGACAATTATCAATTAGGAGGGTCCTAGGAAGGGGTTCTTTAAGTTTTAAGTGGTTCACCACCAAGCAAATGCTTGGAAAAGACAAATGTTGGAAAACACAATGTGATATACAAAATGCAAGCTAAATGAAGACAAATGAACATTCAACTCACTAAATCAAGTAATATAAGCCAAATAATGAGTGCAAATGATGAAATAAAGCTACACCAAGTTAGTGTATGTGTACCTAGGAATTTTGGAGATGCAATGAGAATTCTAGAAGTGTAAAGAAGTTATCAAAATATTTTGTGGACTAAGATGCCAAGAGTGGTGTATTAGTCCCATTGTTCTTTTCGGGTCACATACAGAGTCTTTAGATGATAGAAAAAAATCCCAAAAAATATATAAAAAATACCTTGTGGAGGACTATGACACCGAAGGTGGCATATTAGTCTCATTTTGAATTTCTACAAACTTTGAATAAGATCCTGAGCTCTTAGGTCTACACTAGCTTCTCTTCTCATTTTAGGTTCTGAAACTTTTGGATATGGCATGTAAGTGAGTTTCCATGAAGATGACAACTTTGTAATGCAACTTTGAAACTTTTACAACTTTGTACTCCAAGTGATCTTCAATTCCACAACCTAGATCTACAATCTTAATTATGCAAGATGGAAAAACTTGTTGTTTGTTAGTGCATGCATATTTTCCTTGGTCAAAACCCTTTGTAGGTAATTAAACCAACTGATGAAATGAATGAAATGAGTCATGAAACATGAAATGTATAAATGATGTCACCTTGTATGAATTCTTGTGAAGTAAATTTGCAATCTACCATGTAGTATCCATGAAGAATGTAGATCTTGGATCTTGGAATATGATGTGAATGATGGTTGCAAATGGATATTCAATGCTACATCCACAATATTGGCTTAACAACATGAATGGATACACTAAATCCTTGACATGATGCTTGAATCTTGATGATGACTTCAAACACTTGATGAATTTCTCTATAATGCTCTCTTGAAATTGCTAGAATGCTTGGATATAAAAAATGAGTGGAGGAACCTTGTATTTATACTTATTCGTGCTTAATATCCTAAAATTACACCACAAAGAGCTCATATGTGAATTCATTAATTAAAGGAGGCTAAATCCCACCCAAATTTGAAATTGGACCTCAAAAATAACCCAAGGAGGACTAAGATACCCTAGGTGGAGTCTTAGTCCCAAGGCTCAGTTCTCAGGGAAAAGACTCAAAAAATGAACCTATTTTGGTGATTTCAATATCAGGTTCCCAAGACCCATGGAGGAAAAATACACCCTAGGTGGCATTTTAGTCGCACTCCAAAAATCAGGGACACATACATAGAAACATTAAATGATCATTTATCTTTTAATGTTTTTTAGGATTTTCCATAAAAAATATAGTTTATTTGGCTTGTGGATGTATAATAGCGCCGATTAAGCCATAAGGAAGCATAAATAAAGCAAGGCGGGACCAAACAAGTGTTAAAATGTAATGGAATTCATTTTGGTACACTACAGGTTCATATGAAGAAGTGGGAGAAGTAGCATCAGTTTACATTAGTTCCCCTAATTACAAATTTTGCAATTTCTCTTTTAATAATGCCAATTTTGTTTGTAGCTGCATTGTTTTTTGTTGATTCCTTCCATAATCAACCAACAAATCATTGTATTTTTTTCTGAATTAATCCTTTTCTGCACTCACTAATTCTATTGTTGCTTTTGTAAATTGTGCTGCATTTAGTGACATGGTGGCATCCTCAATAGCTAATGTGTCAAATACCCTCCTTATTATCAGGCCTCCCCTATAGTTTGAAGCAGGCTCTGTAATGTTAGGCTTCTTAGTATTGGGGACTAGGGCCCATATAGCCAAGGTATCCCACTGGTCACTAAATGTAGATCCTTGTAGTGCTATGGTAGCCTCCTCATAATTGTTGAGAGGTCTATCACACCTTTTCACTATGTCAAATGCAATTGCAGAGGCTAGGTCCCATTTTGGCAATATTAAGATGCAACTCTTCCTTACTAGCTCTCTGACCTCAGATGGAGTTGTCCCTTTAAATTTTTCTTTCATTTCTTTTATTACTTATGCTTGAATGGTTGCATCAGGTAAGTCTGGGTGGAGGCTTCTTTTCAATGCAATATTTTTGGCATACCCATCCTTCTTAGCTTTATAGGAAAACTCCATGAAAGCCTTAGACTTCAAAAAGTAATCATCATCATGAAATTTTGTACATGCCTCAATCCAGACATCATTAGTATTATTTATTCCAGTAAGGTCATCTTTGCTCAACCTTAAACATAGTTGTTGTTGTACTACTTCTCTTGATGGAGAGGGAATTCCCTATTGCATCTCTTTCTCTGATACCTAGATTTCATCATCAAAGTCATCATCATAGTCCACCAAGCCCTTGGATTCAACCTTTATTTCCTTTTGAGGTAGTTGCATGGGTGATGGTGCTTGTCTTGGTGGTGAATCAATGTCAAAAATCTCAAGTCCCATTGACCTAGGGGGAGATGGTGGAGGCATTTGTGGCATTGGTGATGGGGCTCTTTTCTTTTCTTTTTGAGAGGAGGTAGTAGTTGCATCCTTTCTATTTTCTTTATTCTTCCTTATTGTAAAAACAATCATTTTTTGTTCTTTGGCAGGTTGGTATGTTGGCCTTTCCTCCATACAAGGATCTCTCCTCCAAATTTTTCTTCTTCAATACTCTCCCTTTATCATGAATTATTTTCTCACCTTGTAGGTGACTAGCCACTATCTCAAAGTTCTAGAACATATATTCCATTATTTGCATATCATTGGGAATTTTAGTGAGACCAATGAATTGTGGATCCTTCTCCCTTATTTTCCTTTACATTTTATCAAAATCAATCTACTTTTATTTTCTTCCTTCTTTAAAAGATCAAAAATGTTCCTGATCACATGCTCGGGGAAATGAAAGTTGTGAAAAAACATGCAACTACTATTTCTTATCTTTAACCATGCCATAAATCCTTCAGGATCATTGGTCCTTTCTCCCATTCCTGCCATGCTTAGAGGCCTAAGTATGTCATTTATTTTATTCCATCCTCCATTGATCATTAAAAAATTAGAAAAGCATGTATATGAAGGAAAGAAGGTTCCCTTTCCTTGATATTTCAAACGTTTATTTCACACATCTCCAAGCTACCACATCATTTCAAGAAATCCAATTCTTTCTAGCACATCCTTAGGCAACAAGTGTGACAAGAAAACTATACCATATACTCTCAAAATTGTACAAGAGGGATAAGGAATAATGTCTCCCTAGTTGTAATCAACACCTAATTCATGTCTCTTATCCTTGGACCTCAAGAAGTCATGCAAGGCTTTGGGAATTCTCAGCATATTTGTCAATTAGAACCCTCCTCAACTTAGAGGAAAATGAATTCTCAAAGGCCACATAATTGAATTCCCTATCATCCTTGTCCAGGATAGTAGTACAACATTGGAAAGGAAATTCCAAATCACCTTCCATCCTTTCCAGTCTCATATCTTTTCCAAAATAAGTAGCACCCTTAAACAAAAGCATATGCATAAACAATGCGTACTAACTAAATTTGACTCCAACATCTCCCTTCTTCAACCTCACCAAACCTTCATGAATTCTTTCTACAAGGTACCCTCCATAACCATAAACAATGCATTATTGTGGGTGTTGGATATGTGTTTCCATGTACATCTAGGCCATGGGCATACTTGTGATTGGGTCATAACCAATGGTTTTGTAGGTGGAATAGAAATTATTTTGAAAATAGGATACAAAATAGCTAATTGTGGGCTCCTTCTCCAATGGGCCCAATCTAATCCTTCAACCATCAACATATGACATATATTTTGGAAATATTGAGATCTTGAATGAGTATCTAACCTTTTCATATTCTTCTCTAAGAACTTTCTCATCAATTGGAACCATGTCCTTGATCCATTCTGTGAGCTTGAAAATACTTGCAATCTCCTCCCTTGTGACTTTGACCATATCAACTCCATCAAAAGCTTTGACAGTCCTTGTGACTCGATCATAGTTGGAAACCACTACTTTCAATAATTCAATGTCCATATAGACATTTGGCATAACTAATTTTCCAAAATCTAGATTGCATGGGTTTCCTATTGGAATACCATATTTCTCTTCCCAAACTAGCCATTGAACAATTCACATCCACTGAAAAGAAATGTAGGATCCCTAATTGCACTCTGCTTGTCAATCAAGCCTTCTACAACTTTCAGACCATGAAAATTAGTTGACCTTTGGGTTTTTTAGAGGTAGAGGGCTTCAATTGATCAATTAAGTCCTAGACTATGGGTCTGAGAGGAATCAAGGAAAAGGCTTCTCCTTTAGATGAGGATGCTTTTATTTTTGATGCCATGTCTATAGGGTTTATGTAGGTTAGGGTTTTGGTTTCACAAAAATAAAACTTACATCTCGAGCAAGGGTTTGACATAAACAATAGTGAGACAAGACCATCTAATTGCTTGAAATGAACGTCAAACCTTAAAATAAATACATAAACAAGAAAATCCTAATGAAAAAAGGATGGAGATAGCACAATTCAGCAAGTCCTAAACAATTTCAAAGGTAGGACAATGAGTTAACTTATTGGTTTAACACAAGTTGAAAACCCTAACTTTAGCGTCGAACAGGATTGAAAATTGTAGCACAAGCTCCTTGAATGCGTCAAATGCTTTCAATAGTCTTCAATTATACTTTAAATCAAGTTTTATGGCTTTAAAGCTCTTAATTCGGTAGCTATGTGTCTTTTCCACCAGTATATTTTGCTCATTCAAACCAAAATGACTCTTTTAATGTCATACTCAATTTTGAATGCCAACCATTGATTGTACAATGAGATGGATTGATGAATGATCAAGATTCAGTCAATAGAGTTTGAAAAAGCTAACTATAGCCCAATATTGTTGTTGACCAATTAGAAACAAGCCATGTGGACCCAATATCCAAGTCATTCATGAGTTCCACCATATTTACTGTGATTGGAAAATCCACATGTTAGCTTCCTTGCTCCACCATTGGTCTTAACCCATGTGTCACTTTCAACAACGAGGAGATAGGGAAGGGCTCAATTTTAATCTAGAGTTCTTCATATGTGTGCACTTTACCATTAGACCACTTACCTGTGCACATAACCCTCAAACACAATGAATTTCCATGATTAAAAGATATTGATTTCTATTAAAACACATGCATGAAAGTCCCTTTAGTAGCATTGACTTTTCCATTCATACCCTTATGGAAAAATATTTCATTAATATTTCACTTTCTCTAATGTTCCATCTATCGCTCAGATGATTCCTTGAGGTGTATTCCCATTTCCCCATTGAGATATGGGAGGTAGAGGTGTGTCCTCCATGGGATGGTGAGGAGCAGTCAAGATTGACCCATGTCACCTCATCCTCGAGCATCGATCTCAACTAGCAAGGTGTTTGCTTCCTTTAAACTTAGTGGGTCCCATTGACAAAGGGACAAGTGTCCTCAACCTACTAGCCCATGATATTATTTTAATGGATACTAAAATCCAACGGGAGGAGTGAGGAATGGCCCAAATGAATACACATCATTTAATACATGTTGGTGATCTCACCTAAGTGCATTGACTGCTTCCTTTGAATACTTTAGGGCCCATTGACAAAAATGACATGCAAAACCCACCCAAAATTTTGCATGATTATTTTAATAGAAAATGAAACAAGGCAGGGGAACGAGGAGTAGTAAGGATTTGATCTAGATCCATCGACCATCTTAATGCTACATATTTGCACATGCCAATGGCTAGTAACTTAAAAGGTGGACCGACTAGGCACATGAAGGATATGCACATAAAGTACTTGGTAAAAACATTAGGTTGAAACTTTAATTATTAAAGCCTAGACCAAGGACTATAAATCAAATATTTGAGGATTTGTGACCCACATAACATAAGGGAATATTTTAAATGAAGCAATGGGTAATGACCGAGATTGTTAGGATTAAGGGGCCAGTAACACGATGAGTTTAATAGCATAAGTCATGACTTAGGTGACTGAGAATAGGAAATAGGAATTCAACACTAAAATAGAATGCTTATCCAAGGGATTAAGAAAATATTTTTTTGGAGGTTTTAAGGCATAAACACCCTATACCATGACAACAAGCAAAAACCTAAACCCTGGGACATGAAATAACCATATTTTGCAAAATTTAAATAGTGGAACACAAAGATTTTAGGGGTTCCACCAGTGGCTCCAACTAGGGGCATATGTTCTTCCAAAAGAGAGTGAGATCATAGAATCTTAGGTTGAAGTAGACCAAGCACAAGGACCAAAAAACTGAGGACCTACCTGGACAAGGTAAGAAAACTAGACCCAAAAAAACCAACATATATACAAAATTTATAGTACTATACAATGCACATGGAAAAGAGCATATTTCAAGAACTGTCTACGTACTAACAGTTCAAGAAGCTCACCTGTTAAGCTTTGGAGAAAGTATGAATCTTCCCCATGTGGGTTGGATATTAGATAAGGGCCTAACAATAGTGCCTTAAATTTTCCATGCTTACCCTTATCCTGAGCCCTTGCATTCCACATCAACACCATACTTCCAACTTCAAATTTTTTGGGAGAAGATTTCTTTTCATGCAAGTGCTTGACTTGCAATTGCATCTTTGCATTTTTTTCATGAGCTTTTCTTCTAGTCTCATCTAACTGCATGAGATTATCAATCCTTTGCTACATATCATCACATATGTTCACACCATACTCTTACACAAACTTGTACATATTTAGCAAATTATTTTGAGGGAGCCTAGCATCCAAACCATAGACTAGACCAAATGGTGAATGTCCTAATAACATTATTTACTATAACTCTATCATCTCATAGTGTAAGCTTTAACTTCAAGTCCTGAGCCTTCTTATTCTTCTCAGTCACTCTTTTAATGATCTTCATTAAACCCTTATTGCTAGATTCCACTTGACCATTTCCTTGAGGATGGTAAGGGGAAGAGTAGGAAATTTGTATCCCATGTTTATCAAAAGAATCCTTGAACTCTTCTGACTTGAAACACATAGCATTATCAAAAATGATCTTCTCTAGAACACCAAATCTAATTAGAATGATGTTCATCAGGAAATCTGTCACAACCTTATGTGTTTCCTTATTTGTGGGGATCACTTCCATCCACTTTGTGAAATAGTCAGTTGCAACAAGTATCCATGAATTCCCCCCACTGGATTTTTCTAATATCTCACCAATGAAGTGTATCACCCATTGTTGGAAAGGGGCCTGAACAAAAATATTCTTGAGTGGAAAACTTCTTGAGAACTTCAACTTTCCTGCAAATCTCTAGAAAGCATCACAAGTCTTAACAAACTTGTGGGCATCTTTAAAAATAGTGGGATACTATAATCCTTCCCTCAAGATCTTATGGGAAATTTTTTTAGCCATATGGTAGTCGACACACACTCCATTGTGCATTTATTGAAAAATACTAACGCCTACTTTCCATCCACACATTTGAGCAACACACCATCTAGGATTCTCCACCACAGTTCATTATCAATAATAACATATTTAATGGAATGAAATTTTAAAGTTCTCCTCATTGTAAACCATACCTTCAAGGCATTGCATGGTTTTCAAGTATTAAAAAATTCTCTTGTACCAACCACAAGTCTACATATCATGGATTGGTGTAACATTAATACTCTCAACTTGATTTACTTGATTTTTCTCCAAGTTAGTTTCAACCATTAACTTAGCTAGACCTTGTCCTCTCACTAACATGGTAATCTGAACATCAATGATAAACTCTTGGATCATGTTGATACATCGTATCTCCTACCTATAGTTTCTTATTGAGTGAAGATGTCCTTCACAATAACACT
This sequence comes from Sequoia sempervirens, assembly GCA_007258455.2. Lineage (NCBI taxonomy): Eukaryota > Viridiplantae > Streptophyta > Pinopsida > Cupressales > Cupressaceae > Sequoia > Sequoia sempervirens. The sequence goes on from VDFB02270651.1 coordinate 673,218,230, forward strand.
TGGCACAAAGGCTATGACTATAGTTACCATTAAGTGGGTTTTGAATTTCTTTACAGCCTTGACTAAAGCATATGCTTACTTCTTAGTCATGTCATATTTGAGTTCTATGACCAATAAAGACTTACTATAGAATGCAATGGGTTGTTCAAAGCTCTCATCATTTTTTTGCATCAACATAGTAGCAATAGTATGGAAAGAAGCAAAAGAGAAAATATACATTGGTTTAGAAAAATTAGGAGATTTTAACACTAGAGCCTCTTTGATAGCTTGATTTATGCTCTTGAATTCCTGACTAGGCTCTTCACTCCAAACCACCTTTTCTCCCTTTTTTAACATCTTGGAGATAAGTCTTGTGATCTCAACAAAATTAGTGACAAACCTTCTCAAGAAATTGATTTGGCCAAAAAATGGCTGGATACCTTTGGCATTCTTTGATTGTGGAATCTTATCTATGACAAATACTCTCTCTGAATCAATCCTTATCCAATCCTTAGACACAATGTGACCCATTATCTTACCCTCCTTCACTCCAAACACACATTTTTTAGGATTTAAAGAAATCCCATAATCAAATGTTTTCTTGAACACTTTCTCCAAATGCATACAATGATCTTCCTCTTTTTTATTGTATGTAGTTAGGTCATCTTGATACACTACTAGAAATATGTCTATGAAATATAAAAAATACACATCCATGGCTCTCTAAAAAGTAGTCCTTGCATTTTTCAATCCAAAAGGAATCCTAACATAGACATAAGTTCCCCATGGAGTAGTGAAAGTTGATTTATAATACTTAAATTCTTTGACAACTACTTGATTGTAACTTGAGTATCCATCCATCGTAGGTAAAAAATCACAACCATTTACATTTTGTAACATGGCTTCCATTTTTGGAAAAGGATAATTTATCTTTAATTATGACACATTAAAATTCATGAAGTCTACACAAAGTCTAATGTCACCATTTATCTTCTTGACTAGGACAAGATTGGAAACCCAAGTAGAATGCCTAATAGGCTTGATAATCCCAATATCCCTCAACTTAGCAAGTTCTTCCTACATCTTAGGTTGCAAAGTGGGATTAATTGTTCTTTTATTTTGTCTGAAAGGCTTGGCATCTGGCTTCAAAGGTATTTAATGTTGAAATAGTTCCTCTTTGTAAGCTTTTAGATCATCATAAGACCATGCAAAAACATGTCTATATTTTTTCAATAGATTAATTAGCATTTTCCTAACTTGGGGTTTCATCTTCTTCCCTATGTAGACCTTCTTTGGAGCATTCTTCATTCCAAGGTTAATTTCTTCCAAATCCTCTTTGTGAGTGGATTTCTGCTTGGTGTTGCTTCTATCAAGGCCATCAAAAACTCTTTCCAATTCTACAATCCCTTTGGGGATCTTGTTGGTTTTCAACTAGATAATTTCATTCCAAAATATAGTTTCCTTACCATCCACCTCTTCAAAAAAGGAAGCAAAATCAATTTCTTGACCCTTATATTCATCAATGCATTGCGAAAACTTCAAGAAATCATCATCATCATTAAAAACTTTCCAATTCTTGATATTGTCAGGAACTAAGGGTCTAACCTTCACTTCAACCTTTGAAATTATAGCAAATGTAATATCATTTGGTAAGAGGAAAATATTAGAAAGTACATCTACTACCCTATTGTTACCCCTATCAAACCAATCAATGCCAAATGAATCAAACTATTCACTAGAATCCCAAACAACATTTCTATACTACCTCAATCTAGTATTCTTTGATGCATACTTTCCTCTTACTTGAGAAACAAAATTTTTTGAGTCTCCAATGACTCTCAACTTCCTAATACCATGTTTCTCAGCTAACGTCAACCCTAGTAACAACCACATTTTTTGTGCAAGAAAAAAATAATTGAAATGAAAACTTCAAGGTCTTACCACTACGGGAAATGAGTATTACCCCTACACCAGCTCCATCCTTTGAGAAAGCTTTATCAAACCTCATATTTCATAAGTCATCATTGTTATCCTACTGCAACACTTCTTTCTCTAGAGGTGCAGGTTGATTTTCTTCCTCTTGCAACTCTTCAATTCTAAAATTGTCCATACTAGTATCTACAAAATAAACTCTATCTACCTCTCCCACAAAATCAATGATATGTGGAGCTCTTGGTTCCCTTACAAGTTTGATCTATTTTCCTTCAATTGGAAAATTTGCATAGGACATATCACATTGCATGTTACCTCCCATGGAAGCACTCCATTTTCTTGACAACAAAATGTCATAGTTTGGTGGAATGTCCACAAAAACTACACTCATAACAAACTCCTTCTCAAGGAAAGAAACTAATCTATATGGAACATCTTGGATGACTCCAATAACAAGGATCTCTCTTGAGTCCATGGAATAACACTTTCCATATGCACATTTAATTTTCAGATCCATCTCTTTCATTATTTCAACTAGCATGGTATTGGATAAAGCTCCTGAATGAATCATGCAGTTCTTTAGGATTTTTCCATCAACAATAAGAGTTAGATAAAATGGATCAATATTATTTGGACATGTTATTATTGTACTACCCAAATAAATATCAAGTATCTCACCAATATCTCCCTCCATTATCTCATCACTAACTTGATTTCCACTCACTTAAGGTTGAGCAATCACCTTCTTTTTCTGCATAGGCCTTAGTGGCACCATTGATGAGGGCCACTTCCTTTTGCTTGTGTTCATCAATTATCATCATTTCCATTAAAGATACAATCACCTTGACTTGAGAGATGAGCTGCAACATATCAACTGGACTATACTTTGGTAGTTCATAAGGAGTTATACTCTTTTCCTCCACTTGAGTATTTTGTTGCTCAATATTTTGTTCAACAATTTTCTTCTCTTGTTTCTTCTCATGATTAGCATTTTATTTTTAAGTTTTTTCTTTTACAATAGAAGAAGTAACTTCACTAGACTTATTAAACTTGGCCAATTCTTCTATTTTAGTCACCTACTTCTTTACACTTTGTTCCTTCATGAACATGCTACCAGACTTACCTTTATCACAATTAACCACCCTACTTCTCAGGTTGTGAGTATTTCTAGCTTGTTCCACCAAGGCTGCAGTCATCTACTTTTACTCTTCATAAAAAGGTCTTCTTAAAGACACATCCTCTTCCTCCATTCCCATAGAAAATATATTGTCCTCAATGTCTTCATCTTCATCACAAAAAAATTGTTGATGATAGGAATCTGACTTTTGTCTTTGGCAATCAACCTCAGGTTCCTATGACTCATCTTCTGAGGAACAATCCTCATCAACAAAATCAGATCTATGCATGAGTACATTGATTTCAATAACATTTTCTTCCATTGGTTGATAATCATCTAATTGTGATTGTTCTTCTTCATGTTGCCTTGCCACTAAACATGTTTGAGAGGCATGTGGTAAGTGGAAAAAAATGCACCAAGGGGTTTCATCATCCAAATTAACTATTTTTTTCTAAAAATGATCAAGAGGAACTTTATTCTGTGTATTCTTCTAATTGTTGGGAATTGGATTTCCATTATGCCAATTAGTATTGTATGGATGGTCTTGCAACTGAGGAGGTCTCTCATTCCTTTGGAAATTTTTCTTTTCATTAGAAAATCCTTTCTCTTTCCTTGCAAGTCTATAACTTAGATCCTTCATGGTACTAGAAACATTTCCAATCTTATCCTCAAGTGAAGCTCCCTTAGCACTAGATTTTTTATCCTCTCTCTTTGGATTCTTAAGGATTTTCACATCATCTCTTCGCCAAACTTTACCAGCTGCTCTACTAATGTTATCAATGTAAATTTCCATCTTAAAAGCTTCTCTCAATGTTTCTGGATTCTTATCCAATAGGTGATAGCTCATCTTTGCATCGAATGCATTGACATCTAGTTCACTAAGTATACACTATCATTCATTATTTAATGAGGAGGCAATCTATTCACGGCCTTTTAAAATCCTACATTAATATCAACTACGACCTCATTTGATCCTTTAGCAATGTTGTTAACTTGATTTAGAAGAAACCTTGAATCAATTTTGTCACCATACTGCTCTTTGAATAGCCTCTTGAACTCTTCCCAAGAACCTATACTCTCAGCAAGCAAACCTCTATACCACTCTATGGCATCTTCAGTGAGTGACTACATGAAAAGTTTCATCATCACATCCTCATCTTCTACTTCAAAGTCATCCATAACATTAGCAAATTCCTTGAGATGATCTTCACCACTTATGGCATTATTACCATAGAATTTAACTAAAGCAGGTCTAATATCTTCAAGGAAATGGTTAGGATAACCAGGAATTCTTGTAAAGCACAACTATTGATATCTTTCCACTTGCATTGGCCTCCTAGTATCTCGGTCCTAATGATTATTTATAGGCTCATTATCCTCTTGGTCACTAGATCGATTGCCACCTTTTTCATTTCTATCTCCACCATTACCACCACCTCCATTCTTCTTTCCACCACCATTATTTTCATCACCATCTTTAGAATAGGAACTTGTGTTCTTATGATTTCCTCCACATCCACCACCTTTACCTCCACCACCACCTCCACTAGGAATATGTTCATTTGACTAGCCTTATGTAGTTCAGGATCACTGTGTCCAGAGATTAAATCTACTAGATCAGGTATAGAGATCTTGAGGAAGGAGAAACTCCTTGCCATCTCTTCATTTGTAGCTTCAATTTTAGTTTTCTTCAATTCCTATTGTAACTTCTCATTTTCCTACTACAATCTCAAGATCTTAGGGTTAGGAGGTGTATTTGGTGGGATGGAACTAGTCTTAGCAGTGTTGGTGGAAGCATTATTCGATGGAGAATTTGTATTGGTATAAGGGATGGCCTTCTTATGTTGATCCACGGGTTTCTTCCCATGATCTACAAGCTTGTTAACAACAACAGAAGGGTTAGTGACTTTAGGAGAATTAGGGGTTATCTTAGTAGTAGTTTTAGGAGGGACCTCAGGAGTTGGTTGTTCCTTTAATGCTTCCTTCATCTTCTTAATTCTTTTCCTTCAAAAATATCTCTCCAAGTTCTTTGCCTTGATTCTCTCCTCTTTTTCTTTTAATTGTTTCTCCTGAAACTCCTTTTCCTTCCTCTCTACCAACTCCCTTTCTTTCTTCTCCTCCAACTCCTTAAGTATGAGTTCTTCCTCTTCTAAGGCTTGCATATCCTTATCTATATCATCTTCATCCTCCAAGACATTATCAGACTCACTAGGTTCAGGAGTATAGAAAGTAAGGTTAGTGAATTATCTTTCAGGGGAATGTTGTAGGGCTACATTAGGAGGTTCACCCCTTATCTTGAAGTTATTACCATTAAAAACAGATTTACCTCTAGGAGGTGAAGGATCTCAGAGCTTCTTATCATTTTCCTAGAATTCCCACCTTTCTTCTTCCCTTGACACTTTAAGGTTACTATCCAAAGCTTCCTCAATGGGAAAACATACATTATTTACATTGGGAATCTCAATTTCATGTGATTCTTCATGTAAATTTTCATTATGCATATTATCATTTAAAGTAGGAGACGTATTAGTAGGATTGTTAGCAAACAACCTTGATTCAACATTCTTCTTTATCCATGATGGTTGCTTGTCCTTTGAAAGCTTGGGCTCTAGCTTTTACTCAGGGTGCTTCTTCATGTAGCTTTTGTTTCTTCTCATGGTGTCAAACTTACTTTCAGAATTCTCCTTCTCCTTCCTTCTTTAAGAATCTAACCTTGCACTTGCACAAGAGACTTCAGAGTCACCACCCACTATACATGGAAATAGGAATTTATTACACTTTGGAGATGCACTTGCAATCTTAGAGAAAACTTTGAACATAATCTGACATGAGAGAAAATGGAACCAAAACTCAACGCATAAAATTGGACCTAAATTATTAATGAGAACTTATTCAAAATTTTCTCCAAATAGTGGAGAATCAATCAAAAACTTTACTCTAACTATACCATATTTGAACTAGAGACTTTGGACTAGCAATGTCCCTAGCAGAGTTTTCAATCTATTGGTTATTTTTTTAAGAACCAAAATTAATCTCACAAGACGCCTATGAATTTTTCATAATTCAGTGATCAACAAAGGTAAGGATTGGCCAATGAACAGGTAGAGGCTTGCTAGGCTACTACCTCTACACTTTGGACTTTGTGAAACCCAGAGGGTGATCCTGCTAATGTTTGAATTGGTACTCTTGTGCCAAATTACCAATAAAATTGTAATTAACAAATACATTCCTATCAACTAAAAATAGACATAATTCTTCAAGAATTTGGCTAATCCTTTAGAAAATTATTATCTAAAGAAAGGAATGGGTGATTTCCATACAAATTTGCAATAATTTATAATGTGTAAGTAATTTTCAATATGAATTTGTTCTTTTCCAGGTAAGATCAACTCAGTTGACTTTAAAGATGACCAAATTAATAGAACAGTGCTTTATCCATGGGTGACAAACTCATATTTGCAATAAACTATAATAAATTAGAAATTAAACCTAGCATTTAAAGAGTATTATTTTATGGCTTTGGAATAAACAACTCTAGATATCTAGAACACAAACTACTTAGTAATCCTTATACCACATCACATAGATCTATAATTTCATCAAAGTGTTTAATTAGTTCTTTGAACTCAAGAAGAAATAAAACCATACATTCAACTAAAGAGATTGAATACAAACAAAAGATCATTGATCATTTTATTCATGATTTATGCAATAAAATACATGGGAGAGAAATTGTTCTAGATTTTACAATTTTCATTCATATTCCATTGTTGTAAAACTCTTATACCTATTATGAACTAGAATTCACACCTAAGACTCAGAACTATTATATTCCTCTATGCTTGAATTTACAAAATTGCTCTTACATGAGCTCAAATGCTTAACCATCAAAAGACCTATGCAACTAGCCTTGAATTCCCATTTATAGAAACATGGGAGCAACAAGCTTCAGGACAAATTACACCTAAATTCACATTTTACATTTGATACACATTTGTATTTGAATTTCAAAACTTCTCCAAGCAGTCATATTTGCACCTTTTGAAAAAGTGGGAAAGCATATAAGAAAAAAATCATTTCCATTCACTGAAGAATATTTACTCGCCTTCCAAAAGGTATCTTTCATCTATTGTAACATCATCAAACTATCCTCTTCGCAAGCCAAAATTTTTCTCCACATACACATCCAGTCAGAAAAATATCAAAGCAAGAAAAATAGTTAAAAGAGAGAGAGGCAAGCCTATCCATGTCAGCACTTGTGTCATCAATCCTCATGTTGGCGAGAAAAATATATTTTGCAATACTTTAGAAAAATTCTAATTGGTACTAATTCTAGGCTATGCATCATTTTTCTCCCATCCGTTATTCACCATGTATGTAGACTTACCAACCAAAATTGTACTCACCACTTCACAACTACAACTGAATCTTCCAACCCATCCAAGTACTTTTCCTTCTAAGCTTGGAATTCATCTTTTTTGGTCTAGTTGAACTCCATGACCTCATCAAATTTCTACCTGTAAGGTGAATATTTAGTAACAACTTGGTTTGTTTCTTTGTCAAAATCCTCCAGAACAACTCCTACATGAGCCAACATATCCATATTTTTATTCAGCTTGCTCATATCATGTCCTTCACAAATTAAAGTAGCTTGTGAAATTATTTCATTTGTTTCTTTGCTCCAGTCTTGCAAGGTTTTAATGTTACCATCACATTTTAATATGGAAGGAAGGAGACGATGATGTGTTTCATGGAAATTATTGATCAACTCCCTTATCTTTTCCTCCAAAGGCTCTATCTTTCCCCTGAATTCCTGAATGCCATTCACAATTTGGATAGTAGGCTTAAATTTTTCAAGCTTATTAGTATCATTCTTGGCTCCCACAACCATCATTCTAAATTCCTGTAACCTAGGGATCCATGTTTCCATTACTGCAAGTATGGTGGTGTTTTCATTAATGTTGTCATTGATGTCAACATAGTATCGGTTGTTGCAGAGAAAGGAATCAAGTGATTGAAGGTTGTGCATGTATAGTTGAGATACTATAGATATGTTGTGAGTACATGGAGATATCTTTATGATGTTGCAGGTGCACTGATATGAATAGTTCCCAAGTGCTGAGAAATAGTGAAGACAAAGTTGAGTGTGTGTTGAGAATATGCTCCAATTTGTGCTCCACATTTCTTCTATGTTGATCCTATGCTTGTGTGGATCTAAAGTGTTGTTTATGGGAATCTATTGGTAATATATCCTAGATTGTAGCTTCTAGTTTGATGCAGAGTAAAATTTGTGTTCACTGATGTGTGAACTAGTTTGGAAGAGTTTTTTTTCTATGGACTAGGAGAAATGTTTATGCTCTGTAGTCCTCCACTGATTTATTTCTAGTATTTTGGATCTAGTAGAAGGCTTGTAATGATGTTATCTTTGTTCTATAAAAAGTGTTCATGGTTTGGTGCTTTAGAACACTAGTTTTAGAGTTTTTGTGTGTGTCTGTATAGTACAAATGGATTGGTGAGAAGTGTTTTGTGTATGAAGGTTGTTGCATTTGTTGTGGATGTATCTAAAGGAATCTAAGATGTGTTCCAATGTATGGTGAAGTGTGTTATGTGGTTTGCATGATTATCTCTTATTGTGGAAGCATGTACTTCAAAGTTCATTTGTGTTTTCATTAGGTTTGGCTTACCTAGTGTCTACACGTCATGCAAAGGATATCTATCAATTAAGGAAGCGTGTGATTGATATGAGGTTTTATTTTTGGTATTGGTTAAGTGTTGGTTTGGTCTTCTCTCATTCTCTTCCACCACATGAATGTTGAGTTGTTGACCTAATTTGAATTTGTAATATGAAGTGTGTGTAGCCGACCTTGGAGATATTTTCTAAGGTTGAAGATGGTATAAATGAAAGTTGTGATGTTATGGATTGAAGTATCAAACATGCCATGAGATTGAGAAGCAAGACTGTGTGAAAGTGAGTTGAGGTAGTAGTACTTTAATGTGTCGAATTCCTGATAGCAATGAGTTGATGGTGTCTGCAATCTTCTGATGAAGGCTATGGATGTGTGTAATTTGTTGTGGTGGATTTTTTTGTTGTATTTTGTATCTTTAGGCAGTGAGCCTCCCTTATGGATAATGAGTCCTATTTATAGGTAGTGAGCCTTGTATCCAGACAGTGTGTCCTTTCTGGGCAATGAGCTCTTTGGCAGTGAGCTTCTTTGTAATCAATTTTGGAATTACTTTATAATATGAGCTAATCCTCACTGTTGTTTTCCCCTCAGTGGTTTTTCCATGTAAAACTGGTGTTTCTTGTATTAATATTGCTTTTTGTTATTTGCATTTCATGTTCATTCTTAATAACAAAATAAAGTGGATGTAAAGTTGACGATTGTTTGAGATTTGTGTTTGAGATTGGTGATAACTGATTCACCCCCCTCTCAATTGTTTTGCACCTTTCAACAATTGGTATTAGAGTTTGGTTCCTCTGAACAAGCCTAATAGCTTGAGGAAGATCCTAAGCTTCTCTTGAAGATCTTGACAAGGTTGAAAGTGAAAACAGAGATTTGAAAGAAAATCTTGATGAGGAAAATTAATGTGTCTAGAAATTGAAGAAATTCAAATAAAGGCATAGGGAAATAAGTGAGCAGTTAAAACAAGAAAATGAAGAGATCACCAGATTGAAGGTGAAAGTGGAGGAAAAGAAAATAATTGAAGATTTTCTAAATATAGTTTTGCAAAGAAAGACTGATGAATGCACTAGGCTTGAACAAGAAGTGGTGAACCTGAAAGAAGATCTAGAGAAAGCAAAACTCTATGAAGATAATTTCAAGACAAGATCCACCAACCTTGATGAATTGATTGCAAGGTAGAGACCTTCTAAAGAAAAAGGTGGTTTTGTAAATGAAGCAAGTGAAATTTCTAAGGCTATGCAGACCTCAAACATAGTGGATAATTAGAAGACTCAAGATAAAGGGAAATAGAAAATAAATTCAAGAAAATTTTCTAGGAGACCACCTATCATACATCCAAATGCTCAAAGGTACCCATCCTTCAATGGTGTTTTCTTTTCATGTAATAAATTTGGTCATAGGGAAACAGAGTGTAGGAGTAGGATAAATTATTTTTCTAGTTCCTTCCCCAGACAATGTTTTGCATGCAAGAAAGTTGGACATAGAGCTAGTGAATGTAGAACTCAGATGATGAATTGGTTTAATAGATGTAGAATGAATCAATACTTTGTTGGCTATTGCTATACATGTAATAAGTTTAGAAATAAAGAAAATTGGTGTAGATCAAGGGTTAATGGAGGTCAAACAAGTCAGAGAAATGTTGTCTACTACAATTGCAACAAACTGAGACACATTTCAAAAGTTTGTAGAAGTAAAAATGGAAAGTAATCTGATCTAGTAAAGAAGAATGAACCTGTGAAGAAAATTTTTGACCAGAATTAGGTTAAGAAAGAAATGAAAAAGATATGGAGGAAGAAAGAAGAGTGAAAAATATTAGATTCATCTTTTCCCCCATTTGGCGCAGAAAATTCCTCTGGGAGTTAGACCCAGCATGGTCTTAGGGGGAGATTTAATAGAAAATTGTTTGAACCCCCTAGATATTTGGTGTGTTAGTCTTTGACATGAAGATATGTTGTAAGGAATGGATAAAAATAGGTTATACAAAAGAATCATTTGGAAGAATAGATAATTGGAGATACGAGTGAAGGTGTAAAGGCAAGAACGAAATTGGTGGTAGTTGAGGTAAATCTATGTTTACTTTCAAAGATAGAACCTAAGACAGTTTGTGAAGCATGCAAAGATGAAAGTTGGATCAGAGCAATGAAAGAGGAGTTGTAGCAGGTAGAGAAGAATTAGACATGGGAATTGATTCCTAGACTTGTAAACAAGAATGTAATTGGTTCAAAATGGGTGTTTAGGAATAAGTTGAATGAGAATGGTGAAGTTGTGAGAAACAAAGAAAGGCTTGTATGCAAAGGTTATTCATAGGTTGAATACATAGACTTTGAAGAGAAATTTTACCTGGTACCAAGAAAGGATGCTATTTGGATATTTTTGGCATTTTTTTCTCATAAAGATTTCAAAATATATCAGATGGACGTCAAGTTTGTATTCCTTAAAAGAGAATTGAAAGAAGAGGTGTACATGGATCAACCAAATGGATTTCAGTTATTAGATAAACCAGATATAGTCTGTAAGTTGAAAAAGGCATTGTATGGACTTAAACAAGATCCCAGAGTAGGGTATGCACGATTGGATAGATATTTGACACAACAAAGGTTCATCAAAGGACCCATAGACAATAATCTCTATTTCAAGGTGGAAGTAAATTAAATGTTGATAGTGGTTGTGTATGTTGATAACATCATTTTTGGAGGAAATGATGGTATGTGCAAGATATTTGCAAAGGAAATGCAAAAAGAATTTGAAATGTCTATGATTGGTGAGTTGAATTTCTTACTAAGACTTCTAGTGAATCAAAATTATAAGGGCGTATTCATTTCACAATCAAAGTATGTCAAATAATTGTTGAAGAAGTTTAAAATGGATGACTCCAAACCAATCTATACCCCTATGGTGACTGGATGCAAACTGAGTAAGAATGATGAATATCCTAAAGTTGATCAAAGCATGTATAGATCTATGATTGACCTAGACTGTTATATCTTACTACTACTAGACTAGATATCATGTATGCAGTATGTTTGGTTGCCATATTTCAAGCAGAACCTAAAGAAGCACATGTTACAACTGTGAAGAGGATATTCAGATATCTTAAAGGAACTCCAAATTATGGCTTGTGGTATCCTAAGGATACTGATTTCACTTTGAGTGCTTACACTAATGAAAATTGGATTGGTTTTGTGGATGACTAGAAGATTACAAGTGGTGGTGCATTCTTTCTTGGAGGAAGATTGGTTTCATGGCTAAGAAAGAAGCAGGATTCAATTTTTTTATCCACTATAGAAGTTGAGTACATTGTTGCAGCATCTTGTTGCACACATGTTTTATGGATGAAGCAAACATCAAAGGACATAGGAGTGATATGTGATGATCCTATCCCTATCTTTTGTGATAATACAAGTGCTATAAATATTTCCAAGAATATGGTAATTCATTTAAGAACAAAGCATATATCTATTATATATCATTTCTTAAAAGAGAAGGTATTGGAGAATGAAGTCAAACTAGAGTATCTGTCTACAAAGGATCAATTGCCAATATATTTACTAAGGCTCTTTTAAAGGATACTTTTGAGTATCTCAGGGAGAATTTGGTGGTTACTACCCCTCTTGCTTTGAACTAGGTGCACATGGAGGTGCATCAGTCCAGTGGATCTATAGGTTCTTCATTTTTTCGGACTGATGACTTGGGTGTACTCCTTAGGGTGAGTAAGAAGTTTCATTGTTGCAGTATAAGATGTGGGTGCACTCCTAAGGGGGATGATTAGAATCTATATTCTTTTTCATTGATGTCAAAGGGGAAGAGAGAGTCATGTGAAAAATAGTGAAAGAAAAAGGGAGAAGGTATTGAGAGTGTAGGAATGTTGTGTAGGCAGTCTAATCTAAAAAATAAAAATGAAAGTGCAAGAATGGAATGGATGGGGTCTTTGATGGTTTTTCACATCATGTGTTGGCATCAATGAAAAAGGGGGATATTATTTTAAGTATGGTGGTGTTGTCATTAATGTTGTCATTGATGTCAAATCAATATAGGTTGTTATAGAGAAAGAAATCAAGTGATTGAAGCTTGTGCATGTATATTTGAGATATTGTAGAGATGTTGTGATTACATGGAGCTATCTTTATGATGTTGTAGGTGTGCTGATATTATGAGTTTCCAAGTGTTGAGAAATAGTGGAGACAAAGTTGAGTGTGTGTTCATAATGTGCTCCAGTTTATGCTCCACATTTCTTCTATGTTGATCTATGCTTGTGCAGATATGAAGTGTTGTTTATGAGCATTTGTTGGTGATATCCTATACTGTAGTTTCTGGTTTGATAAAGAGTAAACATTGTGTTCATTGGTGTATGAACTAGTTTGGAAGAGTTGTTTGTTTTTGGACTAGGAGAAATGTTTCTACTCCACAATTCTGTAAGGAAAGCTAAATGCGGAAACAACTCTCCTAATGCCAAAACCTTAGAGAAGAATGCAGATATACTTTTAATTTCTCAATTTCAGTTCAATTAAGATGCACTATGAAGTAAATAGCAGAAACAAAGTATTTGACAATTACAAGTGAACACCAGATATACGTGGGAAAACCCTTATGGGAGAAAAACCCACCACACCAAGAGAAGTCACTTTGTATTACAGTAATAAAGATTACATACAAGTTTTAGACTTATCTTTCTGATGTCTATTTACAATAGCATTAACCATGAACAATATTGTATAGGAACCTTCAAGTTATAGTCTACATAGAATAGAATTCATCCACTACTACAATCACTCAACAATCCATCGATTCAACCAACCGATCACAATCTGCAATCACCGAGTATAACCATGTCGATCTTTGTCTATCGATCTTCCTCACAGAACTATCACAATGAACAATCTTCCAACTGTTCAGATTTGGCTTCTCCTATTGGTCCATGAGACTCCACATAGGATGGTCAAACAGTCAACAGAGTTCACATTTTATTGGCATGTCAGTGAGACACAAGAAGTGTCTCCCCGATGCCCAAAAGCTTCATATCGATGTCACCAAGAGTTCCACCAAGCTTACAACTTGTATCGGCTTCAATTTTCCTTTCGGCAAGACTATCGCTCTCGCCAAGACATCTCAACGAGCCTTCTTGTGTTACACCGAAGCACCAAATAGTCGGCGAGACCTATCACTTTCGCCAGGAGATCATAGCGAGGTCCAAAAGTCTCATAGATGTGAGTTTTCCATTCAACAAGGGTATTGTTCTTCGCTAGGACCTCACGCCGAGTCATTAAGGGTTATACCAAAGTGTTCACAAGTCATACTGAGCTCCAATCACCAGTCGGAAAGACTTATTAATATCGCCAAGAGGTTTCTCTGAGATCTCAAAGTTACATCGAGACCACCATTCGCTAAGAGCTATACCGAAGACTTCTCATCATCGGTGAGACATTCCATTCTCGCTGAGACATCTCTTTGAAACCCTTTTTGTTACACCGATGACCAACTTTTGAACCTCCGTTGGTGAGACCTTTGCACATCGGTAAGAATTCTTACCGATATACTATAAGATATGCCGAAGACTATAAAATGAAACATCATGTCGGCGAGACTCAAACACATCACTCAGACTTCTTCTCGAACTAAGCCTTTCGGCCAAGGGTCTCAACAATAAGCGATAGAATGGCATGTCGGCCAAAGATTTCCATAGGTGCTAAGAGGTCACACCGAACTCAACCTGTCACACCGAAGACACCCATGTGAAACCGTTCGGTGAGACTTCTCCAAGGTCACAGCGACCTGTACAAAACATGGTGTTCCAAACTGCTCGTTGGCCAGACATAGAAGATGTCACACTGACTTGGCTCCAATGGAAGTTTCAGCCTGTGATGATTGAGGCATAGTTTTCCAACAATATCCCACTTGACGAAGATCACACAGGCACCTCTAGACCACAACATAACTTACCAAAAATCATGGGGACTAAGGCCCATAAAACTTGCACACCACCTAAACTTGTTTGTGCTCACTGGCTTCGTAAATGCATCTGCAACGCTCTCCAGAGTATCAAATTTTTCCAAACTGACCTTTCCATCCTCCACCATATCTCGGACAAAGTGATACTGCAGATCAATATGTTTCGTCCTAGCATGGAAAGTAGGATTTTTGCCAGAAAAATTGCACTCTGATTGTCACAAAAAATAGTTATTTCCCCTGCATGAAAACCAATGTTAGAACACAAACATTTCAACCAAACTGCTTCTTTACAAGCATGAGTAGAAGCCATGTATTCAACCTTCATAGTGGAAAAAGTGACTACAGCCTACCGCTTGCTCATCCAGCTCACTGCACCACCATTCATCATGAAAATGTATCCACTGGTGGACCTCCTGCTGTCAATGTCCCCTGCCCAATCAGAATCCACATAGCCTTGAATACTGAGAGTCCTCTGTGATTCAACCAAGTTCCCATAGTAACACAAAGCAAAATCTGAAATGCCCTTCAAATATTTGAAAACTCTCTTTACAGCATCCCAATGTGTCCTTCTAGGATTAGCCATAAACCAACTAAGAACTCCCACTACTTGGGAAATGTCGCCTTGTACAGACATTGCATACATGAGACTTCCAACTACACTAGCATAGGGTACACTAGTCATGTCCTCCATCTCAGAGGATATTTTGGACAATCCTCAATAGATAGCTTGTTCCCTGCAAGACTGGAACCACTAGTTTGCAATCATTCATACAAAATCTCTCAAGAATAGTCCTGATATACTTACTTTGGCTGAGCCATAGTTTTCTATTCTTCCTATCCCTAGTTATCTCCATCCCCAGAATATACCTTGCTGCACCAAGATCCTTCATTTCAAACTTAGCAGACAACTGAGACTTAAGATCAGAAATCATTAGCTTACTATTGCCTATGAACAACATATCATCAACATAAAGAGCAATAATAAGCACTCAATCACTTTCATATTTATAATAGACGTAATGATCTGATTTTGATCTCACAAATCCCAAAGACAATACAAAAGTATCAAATTTCTGGTACCACATTCTAGGTGACTGCTTTAACCCATACAGAGACTTCTTTAATTTGCAAACTAGTTTCTCTTTACCTTTTTCAACAAAGTGCTCAGGCTGGCACATGTAGATTTCTTCTTCAACATCACCATGAAGAAATTTTGTCTTCACATCCATCTGTTCGACCTCTAAGTCATATGATGTTGCAATTGACAAAAGAAATCTGACAGATGTCAACTTTGCTACAGGAGAAAAGATCTCCCCATAATCAATTCCATCGACCTGGGAATAACCCTTTGCAACCAATCTCACCTTGTACTTTTCTACACTGCCATCCAAACCAATCTTCTTCTTAAATACCCATTTGTAGCCCACAACTTTTCTGCCTTCAGGCAAGGGCACCAGCCTCCAGGTATTATTCTTTTCTAATGATGCCATCTCTTCTTCCATGGATTCTAACCAGGAGTCTGATTCAAACATTCTAAATGCCTCTTTTACAGTCCTAGGCTCATTAGTGCTAGAAATCAATGCATAAGCACAAGTAGAATCAATCAAAGAGAACCCATACCTATCAGGTTGTTTTCTTTCTCGAGTTGACCTCACTTGTTGAGGCTGAGGTTGTTCTTCTACTTCTGAACTTTCAGAACTACTTGAGCTCTCCTCAGTTTTAGGTACATTTTGAATTTTCAATTCCTCTTTCTCTGGAGTAGGAGGAATTACAGCTACATCCTTATTGTTTTCTGACTTTGTCTCTGACTGCAGATCTAGGGTGGAAGGTTTCATCTCATGAAAGATTACACTTCTGTTGTATACAACCTTCTCTATATCAAGATTCCAAAGCTTGTACCCTTTTATGCCGGTGCTATAGCCAATAAAAATACATTTGATAGCCTTGTTCTCCAATTTAGATCTTTTCTCATACGGAACATAAGCATATGCCTCATAGCCAAAAACACAAATATGTCTAAGAGAGGGCTTATTACTAGACCACGCTTCCAAAGGTGTTTTCTCAACAAGAGCAGAATTAGGAGACCTATTAATCAAGTAACATGCAGTAGCAGTAGCCTCAGCCCAAAACTTCTCCTCCAAGCCAACACTACTGAGCATACTTCGTGCTCTCTCCATCACTGTCCTATTGAACATTTTTGCAACTCCATTCTACTGTGGAGTATAAGGAGTAGTCTTGTGTCTTTTAATCCCATGGTCTTTACAGTATCTTTCAAATTCATCAGAACATAATTCACCACCATTATCATTCCTTAAGAATTTTATTTTTCTACCAGTCTGATTTTCAACAAGATTTTTAAATTCCTTAAACTGACTGAACACTTCTGATTTACTTTTCAGAAATATACAAATGCTCTTCTTGAATAATCATCAATAAACGACAAATAGTATCTTGATTTAGACAAAGAAGGAACATTCACTAGACCAAACACATCTAAATGAATATAATCTAGAAAACCAAAAGATTTATGAGGACTGGAACAAAAAGAAACACGGTGTTGCTTTCCATATATACAATGCTCACATAATTCAAATTCGAGATTACAATCTCCAAGCCCCTCAACCAAGTTTTTGTTCTTCAAGGTTTTTAAACCTTTTTCTCCTATGTGTCCTAACCTATGATGCCAGAGCATAGTATTCTCTGCTGGAAGTTTTACTTCCATAGAGTCTACATAATTAGGGATATTTCCCTCTTTACCTTCATGAATAGCTTTCAGTGACTTTCTAGAGACACTGTTACATTGAACAACATGTGCATACAGCTTGTATAGGGTACCAATTCAAGCACCTCTAGCCAACACTAGTGAACCTCTAGTCATCTTGTAGCCATTTCCAGAGAACGTGACTTGTACTCTAATATCATTCAGCTTACTTACAGACAGTAGATTTCGAGCCAGACCTGGTATGTGCATTACATCATTAATTCCCTTTACTCTGCCATCAAGGAATTGGATTCTGACTCTTCCACGGCCAACACTTTCCAAAGATGAATCACTTGCCAAGTACACCTTTCCACCATCATATTCTTCATACTTTGTGAACCAGTCTCTATGAGATTTCATGTGGAAAGATGCTCCAGAATCAATCAGCCAAACATCATTTGATGCCTGTGTAGCCAAGGCTGCAATGAAGGCATCTGCATCACTATGAGAAGAATCATTGTCGAAAGAATACTTCTTCTTTTTCTCCTCTTTGCAATCCTTTCGGACATGACCAGGTTTCCCACAGTTCCAGCACTTCACCTTGGACTTCTTGCTAGGAGACTTTGATCTCCCCTCTTATTTCAATTTTGATTTCTTGTCCTTCTTCTTGCCTTTCTCTTTCGGTCTTCCTCTGACAGTAAGAGCTTCCTTAGCCATCTCAGAAGATTTCCTTCTCATCTCTTCTAATAGCAAAGAAACAACAACATCTTCCATCTTGAAATTCGATGTTGTACTCCCAATAGCCATTACCAGATGATCCCAAGAGTCTGGCAAAGAACACAATAGAAGCATATAGTGATCCTCTTCATCAATTTTTACACCAATAGATGTTAATTGAGCAATTAGCATATTAAATGTGTTCAAATGATCAGTTACAGACCCTCCTTCCTGCATTCTCAAATAATACAACTTCTTCCTCAAGAACAGTTTATTCACCAAGGACTACCCCTGATAAATAGACGCCAGTCTCCTCCACAAAGAAGATGCAGTCTTCTCCTCATGCACATTCAGAAGAACGGAGTCTACCAAACAGAGCCTTATCAGCCCCTTAGACTTTCTATCTGCAAGGTCCCAATCCTCTTGCTTCATGGCCTGAGGTTTCATTCCAGAAATAGCAAGCCACAGATCATGATCATCCAAAAGATCTTCCATTTTGAGTTTCCACAACTCAAAGTTGTTGCCGTTGAACTTTTCTATTTCAATCTTTCCTGACATGCTAGCCATCTCAATCTATAATTAGAATCAACAAACTCTACAAGACTCCCACTGAACAAAATTGACTCAAAAAACCCAACGTACCCACAAGGATAACACAACTGGCCAGGCTCTAATACCACTTGTAAGGAAAGCTAGATGCGGAAACAACTCTCCTAACACCAAAACCTCAGAGAAGAATGTAGATATAATTTTAATTTCTTAATTACAATTCAATTAAGATGCACTATGAAGTAAATAGCAGAAATAGAGTATTTGACAATCACACATGAACACCAGATATATGTGGAAAAACCCTTACGGGAGAAAAAACCACCACACCAAGAGAAGTCACTTTGTATTACAGTAATAAAGATTACATACAAGTTTTAGACTTATCTTTCTGATGTTTGTTTACAATAGAATTAACCATGAACAATCTTGTACAGGAACCTTCAAGTTACAGTCTACATAGAATAGAACTCATCCACTGATACAATCACTCAACAATCCATCGATTCAACCAACCGATCACAATCTACAATCACCGAGTATAACCATGTCGATCTCTGTCTGTCGAGCTTCCTCACAGAACTATCACAACAAACAATCTTCCAACTGTTCAGATTCAACTTCTCCTATTGTTCCACGAGACTCCACATATGACGATCAAACAATCAATAGAGTTCACATTTTATCGGCATGTTGGTGAGACACAAGAAGTGTCTCCCCGATGCCCAAAAGCTTCATATCGATGTCGCCAAGAGTTCCAGTGAGCTTACAACTTGTATCGGCTTTAGTTTTCCTTTCACCAAGAATATCGCTCTCACCAAGACATCTCAACGAGCCTTCTTGTGTTACACTGAAGCACCAAACAGTTGGCGAGACCTATCGCTTTCACCAGGAGATCATAGCGAGGTCCAAAAGTCTCATAGATGTGAGTTTACCATTCGAAAAGAGTATCGTTCTTCGCCAGGACCTCATGCCAAGTCATTAAAGGTTATACCCAAGTGTTCACAAGTCATACTGAGCTCCAATCACCATTCGGCAAGACTTATTAATATTGCCAAGAGGTTTCTCTGAGATCTCTTATGTCACCCTGAAGCCATCAACAGTTGCCAAGACATACACCCTTCGCTAAGACTTTACTCTAAGATCTCAAAGTTACATCGAGACCACCATTCGCTAAGAGCTATACCAAAGAATTCTCATCATCGGTGAGACATTCCATTCTCGCTGAGACGTCTCTCCAAAACCCTTTGTGTTACACCGATGACCAACATTTGAACCTCCATCGATGAGAACTTGCACATTGGTAAGAATTCTTACCAATAGACCATAAGATATGGCGAAGACTATAAAATGAAACATCCTATTGGTGAGACTCAAACACATTGCCCAGACTTCTTCTTGAACTAAGCCTTTTGGCCAAGGGTCTCAACGATAAGCGATAGAATGGCCTGTCGGCCAAAGATTTCCACTAGTGCTAAGAGGTCACACCAAAATCAGCCTGTCACACTGAAGACACCCATGTGAAACCATTTGGCGAGACTTCTCCAACGTCACAACGACCTGTACAAAACATGGTGTTCCAAACTGCTCGTCAACGAGACATAGAAGATGTCACACTAACTTGGCTCTAATGGAAGTTTCAGCCTGTGATGATTGAGGCATATTTTTCTAACAAATTCTCCGCTAGTTTGTTTCTAGTCTTGTAGATCTGGTAGAAGGCTTGTAATGATGTTATCTTTGTTCTGTCAAAAGTGTTCGTGGTTTGGAGCTCTGGAAGACTAGTTTCAGAGTTGTTGTGTGTGTCTGTATAGTCTGAATGGACTAGTGAGAAGTGTTCTATGTATGAAGGTTGTTGCATTTGCTGCAGATGTATCTGAAGGCATCTAAGATGTGTTCCAGTGTATGGTGAAGCATGTTATGTGGTCTGCATGATTATCTCTTGTTGTAAAAGTGTGTACTTCAAAGTTTATTTGTGTTCTCATTAGGTTTGGCTAACCTTGTATCTACACATCATGCGAAGGATATGTATCAATTAAGGAAGCATGTGATTGATCTGAGATGTTTTTTTGGGTCTAGGTTAAGTGTTGGTTTTGTCCGCTCTCATTCTCTTCCACCGTAGGAATGTTGAGTTTCTTACCTAATCTGAATTTGAAATATGAAGTGTGTGTAGCCAACCTTGAAGAAATTTTATAAGGTTGAAGATGGTATAAATACAATTCAAGATGTTATGGATTGAAGTATAAAAAATTCCACAAGTTTGAGAAGCAACAGTGTGCAAAAGTGAGTTGAGGCAATAGTACTTTAATGTGTCAGATTCCTGATAGTAGTGAGTTGATGGTGTCTGCTATAGATGTGTGTAATCTGTTGTGGTGGATTTTTCTATTATCTTTTGTATTTTTAGTTAGTGATCCTCCCTTCTAGACAAAGAGTCCTATATATAGGCAGTAAGCCTTGTATCCAGATAGTGAGTCCTTTCTGGGTAGTGAGCCTCTTTGTAATTAGTTTTGGAATTAGTTTATATTGTGAGCTAATCCTCACCACAATTTTTCCCTCATTGGGTTTTCCACGTAAATCTGGTGTTTCTTGGGTTGATATTGCTTTCTATTATTTGCATTTCATGTTCATTCTTAATAACAGAATAAAGTGGATGTGAAATTGACAATTGTCTGATATTTGTTTTTGAGATTGTTGATAACTAATTCACCCCCCTTCTCAGTTGTCTTGCACCTTTCAACATCCATAAGTGGAATGGTTATCTCCTTATCAATATCAAAATTCACTATAGAATTATTCATGGCTAAATAATTAGCATGGATGTTAATTAATCTATTGTTTACTCCTCTATTTAGATGCTCCAAAACTATAGTGACAATTTTCATATTGTTGACAAATATCTCTCTGTTATGTTTGTCACATTTTTCTTTCTACTCCTTCAATTGTTCAAGTAGCTCTTCCTTGTTGACACCCTTCTCTACTTGTGGTGCCTCAGATGTGGTAGGATCTTCAATTGAGATGGCACACTTCCCATATTATAGGGCATAATTTCCCATGAAGAACTTGTTGGAGGTGTGGAAAGAACATGTGTTGGTTCATTTAAGAAGTGGGAGAAGTAGCATCAATTTGCATTAGTTCCCCTGATTGCAAATTTTGTAATTTCTCTTTTAACAATGCCAATGGAAATGTATTAGATATCCTCTTTATTATCAGGACTCCCCTATAATCTAAGGTAGGCTTTGCAATGTCAAGCTTCTTGGTGTTGGGGGTTACAACTCATATAGCCAAGGTAGCCCACTACTCACTTAATGTAAATCCTTATAGTGCTATGGTAGCCTCCTCCTCATAATTGTAATTAGGTCTATCACACCTTTTCAATGTGTCAAATGCAATTGCATAGGCTAGGTACCATTCTGGCAATAATAAGATGCCACTCTTCCTTACTAGCTCTCTATCCGCAGATACAGTCATCCCTTGATTTTTTTCTTTCATTTCTTTTATTACTTGTGCTTAAATGGTTGCATCAAGTAACTTTGGGTGGAGGCTTATTTTCAATACAATATTATTAACATATTCAACCTTCTTAGCTCTATAGGAAAACTCCATGAAAGTCTTAGACTACACAAAAGAGTCATCATCAAGAAATTGTGTGCATGCCTCAATCCTAAAATCATCAGTATTATTTATTCCAATAAGTTCAACTTTGCTCAACCTTAAACCCACTTGTTGTTGTACTGTTTCTCTTGATGGAGAGGGTAGTTCTTGTTGCATCTCTTCCTCTAACACCTAGATTTCATCATCAGAGACATCATCATAGTCCACCAAGCACTTGGATTCAACCCTTTGTTTCTTTTGAGGTGGTTGCATGGGTGATGGTGCTTATCTTGTTGGTGAATTAATGTCAAAAATATCAAGTCCCATCGACCTAGGGGGAGACGGTGGAGGCATCTATCGCACTGGTGAAGGGGATCTTTTCTTTTCTTCTTGAGACAAGGTAGCAGTTGCATCCTTTCTATTTTCTTTATTCTTCCTTATTGTAAAAGCAATCATTTTCTATTCTTTGGGAGGATGGTATGTTGGCCTTTCCTCCATAACATGGATCTCTCCTCCACCTTGTTCTTCTTCAATAGGAGCTTTCCCTTTATCCTAAATTATTTTCTGACCTTTTAGGTGATTAACCACTATCTCAAGATTCTGGAACATATATTCCATTCTTTGCATCTCATTGGGAATTTCAATGAGAGCAGTGAATTTTTGATCCTTCTCCATTATTTTCTTTGTATTTTATCAAAATCAATCCAATTTTATTTTCTATCTTCCTACTTTAAAAAATAAAAAATGTTCCTTATCACATCCTCAGGGAAATGAAAGTTATGGACAAACTTGGAACTGCATTTTATTATCTTTAACCATGCCATAAATCCTTTAGGATCATGGTTTATTTCTCCTGCTCTTGTCATGCTCAGAGGCCTAAGTATGTAATTTATTTTATTCCATCCTCCCTTTATCATTACAAAATTAAAAAATTATGTATATGGAGGAATGAAGGTTCCCTTTCCTTGATATTTCAAATGTTTATTTTCCATATTTCCAAGTTGCCACATCACTTCAATAAATCCAATTCTTTCTGGAACATCCTTAAGCAACAAGTGGGGTGAGACATTTGTACCATATACTCTCATAATTGTATAAGTGGGATAAGGAATAATATCTCCCTAGTTGCGATCAACACCTAATTTAGGTCTACTGTCCTTGGACCTCAAGAAGTCATGCAAGGCTTTGGGAATCCTTAGCATGTTCACAATTAGAACCCTCCTCAACTTAGAGGCAAATAAATTCTCAAAGGACACATAATCAAAATTTCTATTGTCCTTGTCCAAGACAATAGTCCAACATTGGATGGACGATTCCAAATCACCCTCCATCCTTTCTAGTATCATATCTTTTCCAAAATGAGTACCACCCTTGAAAAAAAGGATATGCATAAACAATGAGTACCAACTGAATTTGACTCCAACATCTCCTTTCTTAAACCTCACCAAACCTTCATGAATTATTTTTGCAAGGTACCCTCCATAATCATAAACTAAGCAGTCTTGGGGGTGTTGGATATGTGCTGCCATGTACATCTAGGCCATGGGTATACTAGTGACTGGGCCATAGCCAATGATTTGGTAGATGCACAATTGAAATTCTTTTGAAAATAGGACACAAAATAGCTAACTGGGCAGGTCTCCTTGTCCAATGGGCCCAATATAATCCTTTGGCCATCAATAGATTCTAGATATTTTGGCAATATTGAGATCTTGAATGACTATCTAACCTTTTCATATTCAGCCTTAAGAACTTTCTCATAAATTGGAACCATGTCCGCACTCCATTATGTGAGATTGAAAATACTTATGTAATCTCCTCCCTTGTGACTTTTACCATATCAACTCCATCAAAATCTCTCATAGACCTTGTGACTGGATCGTAGTTGGTGGACACTGCTTTCAATAAGTCAATGTCCATATAGACATTTGGCACAACTAATTTTCCCAAATCCAAATTCCATGGGTTTCATATTGGAATACCATAGTTTCTCTTCCCAAACCAGCCATTGAACAATTCCCATCCAGTGAAAGGAAATGTAGCATCCTAATTCCACTTTTCCTGTCAATCAAGCCTTCTACAACTTGTGGACCACAAAAAAGTAGTTCACCTTTAGGTTTTTTGGAGGTAGAGGGCTTCAACTGATTAGTTAAGTCCTAGACTTTGGGTCTGAGAGGAATCTTCAAGCCAGAGGCTTCTCCTTTAGATGAGGGTGTTGTTATATTTGATGACATGTCTCTAGGGTTTATGCATGTTAGGGTTTTGGTTTCATAAAAATAAAACATACATCTTGAGCAAGGATTTGACACAAACAATAGTGAGACAAGACTGTCTAATTGCTTGAAATGAATGCCAAACCTTAAAAGAAATGCATAAACCAAAAAACCCTAATGACAGAAAGATAGAGAGAGCACAATTAAGCATGTCCTAAATAATTTCAAAGGAAAGATAGTGATTTAACTTACTAGTTTAATGCAAGCTGAAAACCACAACTTTCACATCGAACAGGCTTGAAAACTGCAACACAAGCTCCTTGATGCGTCAATGCTTTCAACAATCTTCAATTATACTTTAAATAAAGTTTTTATGGCTTTAAAGCTCTTATTTCAATAGGTATTCATATTTTCTGCCATTATATTAGTTAGCTTGCATGAACCAAAATGACTCTTTTAACCTCATACTCAATTTTGAATGCCAACCATTGATTGTACAATGAGTGGATTGATGAACGATCCAGATTCAATCAATTGAAATTGAAAAAGCTAACTATAGCCCTTTATTTTTGTTGATGAATCAGAAACAAGTCATGTGGACCCAAGATCCAAGTCATCTGTAGGCTCCACCATCTTTACCATAGTTGTAAAATCCATGTGTGATCTTCCTCACTCCCTCGTTGGTCTTAACCTGTGCACAACTTTCAACAATAGGGAGGTGGGGAAGGAATCATATTTAATCTAAAGTTCTTCATATGTGCGCACTTGACTATTAGACCACTTACCCATGCACATAACCCTCAAACACAATGAAAGGCCATGATTAAAAGATCTTGCTTGCTATTAAAACACATAAATAAAAACTCCCTTTAGTAGCACTGATTTTACCATTCATACCCTTACGAAAAAATATTTCAATAATATTTCACTTTCTCTAATGTTCCATCTGCAACTTAGATGATTTTGTGTGGCATCTTCTCATTTCCTCATTGATAGATGGGAGGTAGAGGTGGTTCCCCCACAGGATGGTGGGGAGTGCTCAAGATTGACCCACATCACCTCATCCTTGACCATCAATATAAATTGGCAAGGTGTTCTCTACCTTTAAAACTCAGTGGGTCCCATTAACAAAGGGACAGGTGTCCTCAGCTCACTAGCCTATGATACTATTTTAATCAAAATTAAAATAAAATGGGGGAGAAGGGAATGACCCAGATGAAGACACATCATTTAATACTTGTCATTGATATCACCCAAGTGCATTCATTGTTTCCTTTAAATACTTCGGGGCCCATTGACAAACATGACACATGACACCTGCTCGATAGCCCACATAATTATTTTAATAGAAAATAAAACAAGGCGGGGGCACGGGGAGTGGTCTGGATTTGATCCTCCAGATCTGACGACCATCTTAACATTGTATATATGCACGTGCCAATGGTTAGTAACTTAAAAGGTGGCTTGAATAGGAACATGAAGGATATGGACATAAAGTACTTGGTCAAAACATTAGGTCAACACTTCAATTACTAAAACCTATACTGAGGACTATAAAGCAAATATTTGAGGATTTGTGACCCACATAACATAAGGCAATATTTTAAATGAAGCGACGGGTAACAACTGGGATTGCTACGATTAAGGGGCCAGTAACACGACGAGTTTAATAGCATAAGTCATGACTCAAGTGATTGAGAATGAGTAGTAAGTAGTCAACATTGAAATAGAATGCCTAGCCAAAGGATTAAGACTTAGGATTTTTTTGGAGGGTTTAAGGCACAAAAACCCTATACCATGACAACAAACAAAACCCTAAACTCTAGGACATGAAATAACCAAATTTTGTAAAATTTTAAATAATAGTGGAACACAAAGATTTTAGGGGTTCCACCAAAGAGTACCAAAGGTTATAGTAGGGTTGATGTGGCCACAAGAAATATTGGCCACAATTGCAACAACCACAAATAGATCTATGTCATGTGTCAACACAATGGCAACCAGACCATATGGTGTTGGGTCTACAACTCCTACAAGTTTACTGAATGCCATGACAATGCCTTCTACAAATACAAAGATAAGCATCGAAAAGAGCTCAGCCATGGCGGTTCTGTGAGTGTTGCAATCAATGGCCTCCTCGACCCTCCCAATGACAAATCTTCCCAGTGGCATGAATTCTTCTTTCTTCTTGAAAAATGAAAGGATCATCTCTCAATGATCCAAAACTTGCAAGAGACATAGATGCAATTATTGCAATAGTCATCTTGAAGCCCTTTTTTTCAAATCCTTGAGTATCCTCACCAAATAGATAGAAATACAGTAAACATGAGAGAACTTGATTGTAAATGCACCTAAAATGATCAAAAATACCTCGGATGCCACTGATCCAAATTGTTTTATGAATTCGAGGGACAATACTTAGCAAGGTGTTGGAAGTATTGTTAAACAAAATAGACAAAATGAAAGACATAGAAAACATCATTTTATTCAAAATGAGAAAGATATTACAAATCTTGGGCTAGCTTGTGAATGAGATGTATGCCTTGGACCCATACAAATTGGGCAATCTTGTAAGAAAGTTGTACGGCCCATCTTGGGCTAGCTTATGAGATGTATGTCTTATATCCATACAAATTGGACAATCCCATGTGAGAGTTGTATGCCTAATGGAATCCATTTGAGAGAGCTCAAATAATTTGACAAACTCCTCAAACTAGATGTATTCCACAACTTGACAAACTCATCCAAAGAGATGTATGCTTACCAAGTTCTATTTATCGCCTTTGAATTGAGCCTATTTAACTTTTACATAGAAGTTGGAAAGTCACCTTTCATGTCTCCATTCGAAGTTGAAGTTGAAAGATCATTATACTTTAATGAGGACCAATTGATTATCAAATTTAAATGTATTATTTAACTATGAAGTTAGTACAATTAAGCAATTGTTGGTTTTGAAATAATACCTCCATGCTTTTAGATCAAGTATTATATGTTATGTGGTTGATTGAAATTTTTCAAAATGAAAAACCTAAGTATTGAATACGTTGCATACTCTTACATGTATGGTTGTCACAAATATAAATGATAGGTTTAACATTGAACTTTGGTTTCAAATAGTAGGTGAAATAGTGAATAATAATTTTGTTTCTTATGTTATGTTCTAAATGATAGTATCCCCACCTAAATATACATCCTAGATGATGTCATGGTTATGAGAGTGTACAATGTTGATGTAGAGTGAAATAAACAAACACCTAGTTTGCATTGTAACACAGTTTAAGTTGAGACATGATGTGTTTCATTTCAAGAAAATGAGGTGTTACGAAAGTTGTGTGAAAAATATAGTTGAATACCCCTAACCTGATGTTCTTATGAGTTAATTATTAGTGGTGGTGGCTTCTCATTTATAATTACTTGATGATACATCAATTTAGAACTCCTCGTTTTAGTTAAACCTATAAAATTGAATTAATAATAGATGACAAACTCCTATTAGTAATAAATAATTGTGACCTTCCAATTTGATGAGAACCTTCCTACAACTATCAACATAGATGGATTCTCCTCCTACCTATAGTTATCAGAAGTTGTATTCCCTATTTAGGCCATGTGGACTGATGATGTAAAACTTCTCTATACGATACATGAGAGGAAATGGTCATGATTTTTATGATGTATTTGTAGACACCTAAAAATGACCTAGGCCTGCAAGCTTCATTTTTACCACTTTTGTCCTAGCATAATTGTGACATTTAATTATGTCCTTGGTCCACATTCGACTATTAATTAAATAATTTATAATTGTTTAATTAATTCATGTCTTTGTATTCTTCATGATTATTAAATAAATAAATTTTATTTATTTATTAAATACGTCATTAATTGTCTAAGTCTTCCCTTAATTAATTAAATTTCTTAATTTATTTAATATATTTCTTCCTGATTATTAAATAAATAAATTTTATTTATTTATTTAATATGTCACTAATTGTCTTAATTTAAATAAGTGATGTTTTTGTCTTTTTTCAGGACTTTTTGTGATGTTTTTGTCTTTTTTAGGACTTTTTGCCAATTGTCAAGATCATGTGTGACATCCACTGCAGTTCTGTGATAAACATTTTTGCCCCCCAGTCAGGTCTAAGACGTAGCCATTTGCAAGGGACATGGACGGGATGCTGCTGACTTGGTAGACGAACAGGCGCCATGCGTAATCAATCATTGCTCTGCCATCTACTGTCACTTGGTCTAACTTGGCCTAGGATGAAATGTATTTTTGCCATTATTCTGCAAAATTGCCATCACATCCTACCCTACCTGTCCTAGTAGATAAATGATTGACATCAAGTCCTGACGACTGTCCGTCTACCAAGTCAACACATCCCGTCCATGTCCCTTGCAAATGGCTACGTCTTAGACCTGATTGGGGGCAAAAATGTTTATCACGGAACTGCAGTGGATGTCACACATGATCTTGACAATTGGCAAAAAGTCCTGAAAAAAGACAAAAACATCACAAAAAGTCCTGAAAAAAGACAAAAACATCACAAAAAGTCCTGAAAAAAGACAAAAACATCACAAAATTCTTGAAAAGACAAAAACATCACAAAAGTCCTGAAAAAAGACAAAAAAATCACACAAAGTCCTGAAAAAAGACAAAAACATCACGAAAAGTCCTTAAAAAAAGACAAAAACATTGGCAAAAAGTCCTAAAAAATATATATATATATACCAAAAACATCATAAAATGTCCTAAAGAAAGACCTAAAAATCATAAAACGTCCTGAACAAAACCAAAAAAAAACATCAGACTGCTCGAAGCACGCAAACACATTATCATCTCTTGTCAAAGTCAGTCATATCAATCAGTCTTTATCGTTTGTCCGAACTACGTTGTCTCTGCGCATTTGCTACGTAGGCAAGACTCATATTTGAGTCCCCGAGACATTAGGTCAATCCTTTTAGGTTTGTCAAAATAAAATCATGACGCAATCTTTGCTCACCAAGACAAAGTCATTGGTCGTGTCGAACTACGAGGTCTCTGAGTGTATGACGTAGGCAAGGCCATCTATTGATGAGCCCCCAAGGCCGCACTAGGTCAGGCCATTAGGGTTCATGGCATCACACTGGCACACATGTCAAAAAGTATTCAAGACAACACGAATCTTTCCCAAACGAACAAAACTCATCATGACAATCATTATCACAGCAAGACAATCTCATCGGCACATATCATCATGACAATATCAACATATGGCCAACACAAGTCAAACTCGGTCAAAACAAGTCAAACTTAGTCAAAAGAAGTCAAATTATCACAACCGGTCAAACTATCAACTCTTAGTTACCTTTCAAATGGGTCCTTCTGAAGAATAACCTATGTCATTTATGCCTTAGGATGTGTCCTTCCTAGGAATCAACATTGTCATCTGACATTTTTGAGGGATCCTTTCTGACACTTAAGGATCATTCCTCTCGACAACAACGTTCTTTCAGATGTGTCCTTCTGAAGAACAAAACTTTGACATTGGTGCCTTAGGATGTGTCCTTCCTAGGCATTGTCCCTATCATTTGACATTTTTGAGGGATCCTTTCTGACACTTAAGGATCATTCCTCTCGACAACAACGTTCTTTTAGATGTGTCCTTTTGAAGAACAAAACTTTGACATTGGTGTTTTAGGATGTGTCCTTCCTAGACATCGACATTATTCAGGATGTGTCCTTCCTGAATATGGCAACCTTCAGCATTTTTCATCTTGGCATCATTTAAATTTACATTGACACATCAATGCACTCGGCATCTAGACACACTTGGCAAATACTTGGCATTCGTTTTTGGCTTTTTATCATGTTACTAGTTTTTCAGCGAGATCCTGACACCAGGATTTAGAGAAGTAGCGATGTATCATGACATTTGTCTTGTCTTTTGACACTCATGTTACTAGTTTCTCAGTGAGATCCCAACAAAAGGATTTAGAAAAGAAGTGACGTATCATGATAATGGCTTTATCTTATTTCTTTCTGACAGTCATGTTGCTAGTTCCTCAAGGATGTCCTGGCAACAAGATTTAGAGGAGCAACGACGTTTCATGACTTGTCATTTTTGTCTTTTTCTGCTTATGGTTGATTATGACAAAGACTGGGGCATTAATGCTCTTGGTATGAGTCATGATCTTCCTTGTCTGTGACTGTTTATCTTATGTGATGGTACGGCCTTGCACACCTTGATCTATTTCATATCATGGTGTTTGTTGGCCATCACAACAATCTGCCCAATGATGATTAAGAGCAATAAATATTAAAAGTCCTATGGTAAGGTTTGAAGGATTTGGTCTAGGAACTAACATGCATCTTCTTTAGTCTTGTCATCTTCTCTCACCCATCTCATATAAGCATTGCATTCATGTCTTTTGCACTAAAATTTCTTCGTCTCTTCATATTCTAGTCTTCTAATCCATTTCGAGAGCACACCCATGTTCTTCGAACCTGTCTTTCCTCTCGAGGGGGCATACCATAAGCCTCCTCATCATTCTTCCTCATCTTATTTTGCACTGGGGCATTTTTTGACTTATTTTCTTTGTCACAATGCGACAAGCGACATTATGACAAAGAGGGGAAAAATGTAGACACCTAAAAATGACCTAGGCCTGCAAGCTTCATTTTTACCACTTTCGTCCTAGCATAATTAATACATTTAATTATGTCTTGGTCCCCATTCGACTATTGATTAAATAATTCATAATTATTTAATTAATTCATGTCCTTTTATTCTTCATGATTATTAAATAAATAAATTTCGTTTATTTATTAAATACGTCATTAATTGTCTAAGTTCTCCCTTAATTAAATAATTTTTAATTTATTTAATTATCTTTCTGCATTTAATTCTTCTTGATTATTAAATAAATGAATTTCATTTATTTATTTGATATGTCACTAATTGTCACAATTAAATAAATTTATTAATTTATTTAATTATTCAGTCTTATCTTCTAAATTAAATAATTATTTTTAATTATTTAATTACTAATTTTACTTTTCTCTCATTTTAAATAAATGAAAATATTTAAAATGATTCCATTTTATTAACTTTCACTCTTTTTAGTAAATAATCTAAAAAAGATTATTTACTTGTCACACATAATTATCATTTTGAATTAATTAAATTCGAAAAGATATTATTCTTCCAAAAATCAAGTAATCGGGCAGATTCTTGATTTTCCAAATCTTATCTTCAGTCTGAATCTTATCTCTTTGATTTTTTGAATCTTGCAAATCAGGCAATCTTATCTTCTTGATTTTTTGAAAATCTTCATTTCTTTAATTAATTTCTCATTTATTCTCCACCGTCGATCTGATTTTGTCCTTACCATTCGATTAAAAATTTTGCCCTAACCCTAATTAGGGATAATCAGGTTTAATCTGGATCGCTCATTTTAGGTTCTTGTCATTAATTTATCTCGTCCGTCCATTCGAAATGGCATTTTCTATAAAATTCCATCTTCTTCTCACTTTTCGATTACACACGCATATTTTGACATTTCACATAGTTATTATAGGCATTTGCTTTCACACTTAAATCTCCATAGGCAATTTCATTATTTATTATTATAGTCATTTAATCAAGGCATAGGCATTGTCAATCATAGGTTTTTAGACATAGGCATTTAGATTTTGAGTAAATCCTTCAAAACTTGCTTTAGTTTTGTCATTTGTCATAATTGCTCACGAATCTGAGGGCATCTTTATTTACTACAAGCTAGGAGGTGTAACGAAGGTGAACCATGGAGGATGAAGATTCTGGGTAATATCATTCCTTTTGTTTTTTTCATCATTTTCCTTTGTACTTCGTTATTTCAATGGATTTTAGTGTTATTGATCTAACAATCTAACAAATCTGATTTTTCCTTTGATTACAGTATTATCATTATCCTTGATGGTATCACCATGACATAGTGTATCAGAATAGGGGTAAATAAACCAAATTTTAGGATATATGCTTATTTATCATTGGAGTATCACATATTACTTAGTGGGTTGTCTTTTGTTTGATGTGTGACAAGGCACTAATGATGTATGGATGCGGTAGCCTATTACTTATACTAATACCACATATTATTGATCGATATATCATGTATATATCAATAATTGGATTGATTGATATTTCTAGGGTTTCTATTGTATCATAAATTAAATTAAATCAATTCTAAGTTACAAGCCCTACCATTAAATTTAGGTTTTATAGATTATGGTTTAAAGGTCTTAGGATGTAAAATAGATCCTCAGGTTTCTAATTTCAGTAAGCATTGTTTGGATTAAGATTTTAGGGAAAACTAAATTCAAATTTAGAAATGGAAAAAATATTATAAGAAAGATATAAAAACATGTGAATAGGAAAGCCACCTATAGAGGCTAAATATAGTGGCACGAAGGAATTCCTTTAGAGGTGTCCATTCATTGACAACTTATGCTTATCAAGTAGAAGTAGAATTCATTAATTTACTCGATCTTACATATTTTAGAAATAGACTGAGTATAGAAAATACAAACCTTATAATTGATAACATAAATTTCAAAGATTGCTAGAAATGGAACACCTCAACTCTACATTTTGAACTATTTGTTCTAAGACATATTTTCTTATATTCTATTTAGGTTGCAACATCCCTTCTCTTTTTGTCCAAACAATATCAACTGATTGCTTGATGAAATCCTTTAATATGTTGATCATTGGATAAGAACTACTAACAATGTGGTCCAACGTTGATTAAAAATGACTTGTTTATTTTTAATAGACTTTTGTCTACATTTCTAATACTTCCCTATTCTGAAAAAAAAATCAATATGTAAGTTGAATATCCATTATATTCTCTTTCTTATCTTATTTACGATTTGTTGCTTTTTGTTATAGTACGATACTCCTATTCCTCTTTTTAGTTCCCTTTTCTTCTACTATAATTTTGTCCAATTGTACTAACAATTTTAGGAATTGTTCTTGTCGATTGTTCTTTCTCCTTTTTCTAACTTCATACATTTTTTTTTTGGCAAACGAAAGGCGAAAACGTCATAAATAGTTCATTCCGCGTTCTTTTAGATTCAAATGGTCCTCTAGTACGATAAAACGCGTGAAATAGGAGAGTTGTAGAGCATCTGAAGAATCTTCTACGCCTTGAGCTGCTGAGCTCTAAAGACATGTTGTAGAAGATCAACCAGCAAATTCCTAGCCATGTTATAACCTGTCTATTTATGAATAGTTAATTCCGCGTTCGTTTAGATTCAAATGGTCCTCCGGTACGGTAAAACGATGAAACTTCGTGGTCTGAAGCGTTGTCAAAATTGATCGATCGTGCGCACTTGATTTGGTCTTAATGATTGCATTGACAAGTACCAAATGGATCGATCTAGAAAGAAGATGAAAAAGAAAACACAAAGCAAAACACAAGCAAGTTTCAGTTCAAGTGGGGTTGTCTAAATAATTTAGAATTTGCATTCTCATGAGTTAGCCAAAGATAATAATTTACATCTATCTTTGAGTTTTTCATCACGCGCAAATGCAGAGAGAATCAAGATAAATAGTATCTCTTTACCAAGGTTTATTGTACCTAACCTTAATTTTGTAAAGTATTTATTATGTATAAATAGAATCAACAATAGTTTAGAAAGATTTAAAATTCCGATTGGAAAGTCTATTTTGACTTGACAACAAACTTATGGCAATCTTTGGAAAAAATCTAGAAGTGTTTTAATGCCCATCTCGATAAAACTTAGGGCACAAACCTAAAAACTTTACCAAGAGGTCTATGCTAGAAAGTAATCATAGGAGACCACCAAATAGATTGTTAATTGATAGACAATTTGTTGTAAAAAGCATTCACTATCCCTAGAAGTCATGACTTGATAGCTTCTCAAGCCTTCCATGTTCTTTTGATCACAAACACGCCTTGGATCTGAATAGGTTCCTTCATAATGAGAATAGAATGAAATCCCATATATCTACACACTTTATGAAATAAGCAACACTAGAAGAAATAAAATGATGAAGCGATAATTTTAGACTCCATTCCCCTCAAAAGCTATAATAGTCCACTTGGCACATAAATTTAATCTCTAAAATTAAATGTCAATAAGTTTTAGACCACCTAAATATTTTAATAGGATGCTTTGGAGGCACCTAGTAAGAATAGTAAACATGGGTAGCGAGTAGAACTTTAGAATAAACATGAAATTATCCTACTTGAGAAAGAGGTTTAGTGATAAGTAAACCAATTTATTCTCAACATGAGCAATGATAATTTGCAATAGGAGAGAGAGAGAATCTTGAAAAGAAAAATGGATGCTAAGAAATTTAAAGACCTCCTCATTATCAATATATTTATAACCAAAAGAATTAAGCTAGTTAGGAAAGGGTAAAAAGAAGTATGTATAACACTAAATTTTCTACCATAAAATAATTAAACTAGAAGCTAAATAAAAGATAAGACACTAGAGATACTATTTGTACTATCCTCTTCCTCTAAGAGAGTGAGAAAGGAGTCATCAATAAAAGTGACCATCAACAAGTTGTTGGTTGGAATTGGAACTAGTAATACACTTAACAAAGTTCTAGGAAATAAAATGAACCAAAAGATAGTCAAACCCTTCAATTGTTAGCACAAAGAAGAGGGGTAAGAGGAAATCTCTATTTCTTGAAATGAAATAGCCCAAAAGAAGAGAACTAATGACCATTGGTAATAATACAAGAAGAAGCATTAACAAAGATCATTCAAACAAAATGTAGGAATTTGGGACCAAAACATAAATCTTATAGCATTACAATTATAATTCAATGCATAATCATATGATCTCATAAAATGGCTTGCTTTTGAGAACACTTGGCCCATTCCATTTCTTTCTTAAAAATAATTATATTGTTAAGAATATACCTAGATTGATGAAACTGATATGCTCTTGAGACAAACAATGAGAGGATAAAAATGAGATAGCTTGAGGGAAAGGACTTTTATAATGATTTTCTGTGAGACATTGAGCAACTTGATTAGACTCTAGTTGTATATATCTTTTGGATCTCCAAATATTGTTATGAATTTGAAATTACCATTATTGATAATTTATTACCTGAAGATTTTGAATGATAGGCTTTCAAGTAGACTATAAAAATATCATTACCAACCATATCCTTATATGATCAAAAGTCCATATACCTTTCAAATTCTCCATTATAAATTGTGCTTATTTTAATGTTCATCATGTAGCATGTTAATAGAACTCATTTTTCCCATGCTCAATTTTTTCTCCAATTCAAGTACCAATTATATCTATGTCATTGTGTGTTTAGGTCTATTTTATGTGTTTAAACTTGTATTCTATTATTATTTATTTTTTACATTCATATTACAATATTTATAATATTTTTTTCCTCAAACGATATGGAAGTTACACAAGAAATCATGTTTCCATCGCACAATAATAAGGCCATATAGATTCTATTTTTTGTTAAAACAGGGTAAACTACAAAAAATGCTAGTTCTTCAAAGAGTATGCAAATCTAAGACTTTGTAATAAAATATTGAATCAACCAATATGATATAATTGAACTTGTCTCCTAATAGTGAACCCTTGTTGAGTAAACTTATCCTACTGGTGAAACATTGGAAAGTTTTCATGATTGTGGGCTTAGATTTTGGAAGCTAACCTCTAGAGGGTAAGTGCACAAAGTTGAGTCCACGAAACGTGGAAGTTTTTTCCTTAGCCAAAAAATTGAAATCGGCTTTGATAAAACAGGATCCCATTCAACTTTGGGATCCTGAGCCTGAACATGAAACGGGATTTCACTTTTTAAAAATCGAGATCCCGTTTCCCATAGGATCCCAAACTGATGGAGAAGGAACGGGATCCTGATTACTACAAAACGGGATTCTGATTTGTAGAAATTAGGATCTCGTTTTATATTGCTATTTATTTTTTTAAAAACAAAAAGAGTTCATTACACAGTGGACAAGATCCCGAGTACAGGGGACAATGACCCCCAAAAATAGCTACAGGTACCCGCCCACACCCCCTTTTTTTGCATTTTTCTATTTTTAATTGAAATTGTGAATAAAATAAGTGAATTTGGCATTTTTTTTTAATTTATTTCACATTTTGATCATTTTTTTTTCCTGTTATAGTAGAAATGAGTAATTGTAAAAATAGACGAAAAAATGTAATGAAACCTAAAGGTTTTTTAATAAAAATGAAAAAATGAATCTTGAATTGTGTTTTACAAACAAAATTTAACTTTTGAAACCTAAATTGTTCAATTAAACCATAAAAAAATGAATTTGAAAACCCTAATTGAAACAAAAAAAAGTTGCATTTCAAAACCCTAGAAATTGAAATGAAATAAAAAATTCATTTAGAAACCCTAATCAAGCTTTTTGAAACCACTAATTCAAATCAAATGAAAAAAATTGAATTTGAAAACCCTAGTTTGAATTGAAATGAAAAAATTGCATTAAAAACCCTAATTGCTTAGAAATTGAAACCCTAAATTGAATTGGAACAAAAAAATTTGTTAAAACCCTAAATTGAAATCGAACAAATCATTTTGATTTTGAAAACTAGGTAATTTCAAGCTCAAAAAAACTCATTTGCATTGCTTAAATGTTTTAAATTTTATTTGCATTCTATGGAAAAAATGATATGTTAAAGAATAGTTAAAATTCATAAAGTTTATCTTGATGTTTGTTTGCAAATTTAGTTAGCAAATTCGTAAATCTAAGCACGTACAATCGATTCCAATTGGCACTAACTTGGAAGTCTAAATTATTCCAAGGGCCATCCAAACTTCACCCTAAGTTTGCTAAACCCTAGACCCTAAACTGTAAAATCTAAACCCTAAACACTAAAGCATTTGAATTGTCTTAGGACCTTAAAATGAAATTTGGTTGCCTTAAAAAACCCTCTGTTGTCACCATTCAGTGGAGCTTTTTGTAATGTTTTCACTTATTTGAACACATAATATAAAACCTTTTGGTTTCTACAATTTTATGAAGAGTGGATGATCACTCTCTATGACACTTAGACATGATCATTAGGGATCTAAATCATTGGAAGAAAACTTTATTCTATTATATCCACAAGATAGGAGATTGTGAGTGATAGTTCTATGGGTAAAGTTTCTTTCATTGGACATACCTAAAATTATGTAGGTTCAATGTCAAGAATGGGTCTTTTTGGTAGATTTATGAAAATTATTATGAATATCTAGAATACCATAAAAGTATAATTATAGAAATTCCAATTGGAAACACTTGGGTATATATCATATGAAATTTAAATCTAGTAAGGTGTCTATTATATAGGAGAGTTGATAATACATGGAAAGAGGTTTGTATGGGAATATATGTATTAAGAAACACATACCATGACCTCTATAGGATTTTTAAGATGTGATCCTAGATAATAATCCACCAATCCTCAATCATAATGGATTCTTTATCAATTAAGAGAGATTCAATAACCATAAAATTACCTATATTTTGATACTATATAGATTTATGTGGAAGGATAGAAATGCATCAATAAGGAGACCAAGATGGAACCATTTAACACCTAGAAGGTACGCCCATTACATGGGAAAGGGATTCATATAAAAGAAATATAATTAAATATTTATATTATTTAATATATTATATTTAATAAATATTAATATAATATAATATTTAATATCATAAAATATAATATAAGATTACAATTAAGGATAGGTAATGTTACAATTTACTTGGGGTTTTAATGAGGATTAGGCTTAAGATTCAATTAGGTTTGTAGTTTAGTTAGGTTACAATTAGGAATATATAATAAATATTAATATAATTATAATACAAATATAAATTAATTAATTGATATAATATAATATAATAGTTAATATAATATAATATAGGAATACATTTAAGATTAGGTAAAGGTTATAATTTAATTAAGTTTCAATTAGGTTTACAATTCAATTAGGATATGGTTAGGGGTGGGGATCATTTAGCATTCTATTATGGTTAGAGTATGGGTCACATTTAAGATTATTATTATTTTTGTGATATGTATATATTGATTCATTTTTAACATGATACTTTTTTTTATTAGAGGGGAAAACACTTTTGACCCAGAGCTAGATGGAACCGATGAGGCTATAGTATGACTAAATTTGGACCTCACTAGACATCTAGATCCCCTTAAGCCATCCTATCACCCTAAATCGTAAATCAATTTCTTAAGGGGTCCCAATATGACATTTCTTAAGGGGATCAAAGAAGTTCTTAAAATTTGGTGAAGTTTCCCAAGGCAACCAAATTTAACAATAATAAGATCGTGCAAGATTATAATATGAATGAGCTTTCATGATCTAAGTTGGTCAGTTGAAACAAGAGTAGATCTCAATCAACTATTCCACAAGAAAATGTTCTTCACTAACTTGCAAGTTCATTAAATATTCCAAGGGGCACCAAAACTTCACCCTAAGTTTTGAAAACCCTAAACCTTGAACTCTAAAATCTAAACCCTAAACACTAAACCATTCATTTTGTCCTACCCAGGACCTTAAAGTGAAATTTGGTTGTCTTAGGAAAATCCACTAAATTTCATTCCCTTATGCCATGTAATTTTGTCATATGATCTTACTACATATATCCCCTTAAGTTATCATATTACCCTAAACCCTAAACTCTAAACTCTAAACCCTAAACCATAAAGCCATCATTTTTTATTAGGCTCTTAATGAAATTTGGTTTCCTTAGGCAACTCCACCAAATTTCATTCCCTTATGCCATGTAATTTTTTCCTAGGATCTTACTACATGTAGATCCCCTTAAGCTATCCTATTACCCTAAACCCTAAACTCTAAAGTCTAAACCCTAAACCCTAAACCCTAAAGCCATCATTTTTTCTTTAAAGGCTCTTAATGAAATTTGGTTGCCTTGGGCAACTTCACCAAATTTTATTCACTTGAGCCATGTCATTTTCTCCTAGGACCTCACTAGATGTAGATCCCCTTAAGCCATCCTGTCACCCTAAATCATAATTTGATTTCTTAAGGGGTCCCAATATGACATTTCTTAAGGGGATCAAAGAAGTTCTTAAAATTTGGTGATCAAAGTTTCCCAAGGCAACCAAATTTAACAATAATAAGATCCTACAAGATTATATAATATTAATAGTTAATTGTATTTTCATTCAAATAACATGTGCCTTAGACATATAAATGAGGCTTACATATAATTTTATCATTTGTATTCAATTATTTAAGGCCATTTATATTGAATGGTTTAAAGGTATTTCCTAAACATGTATCTTACATCTTAAAATTACAAATCTAATGCAGGTTCACTCATATCTTAAAGATCACATGGATCCATTCAATAATATTCGCAATCCACCTCCACGCCATCCATCTCCACCACCTTCACCTCCACCTCCACCCACTCCACCTTGTAACCCCCCACCTCCACCACTTGAAATCAATGAACATGCTCGTTTGCAAGCACAAATCAATGCTTCTGCTAGAACCATCCAAGATCAAATCAACATTATTCAAAATGAAGAATGTGTCGCACCTCCTGTGAGGATGTTTGCATCTAGGATGCAAACCCTTGTTGATGTTGTCAAGGCTATGGATGGGATGTAGATGAGCATCAACAATGGCTAGAGGAGAGGAGAACTCCTAATTTTGAAAAGGAAAACACAAAGAAATGAAGATCTATGCAGTAGAGAGCCACAATAGTTTCTAAATTAAGACAATGATCTTAAATAGTTATGAATTTATAAATTTGGTGAATGATGGATATTTTGTGTGATAATTTATAAATTTGGTTCGAGATGGATATTTTTAGTGACATGAATTTATGATTTTGGTTCTAGATGGATATTTTTAGTGACATGGATTTATGAATTTGGTGGAATTTATGAACTTATAATGAATAATATATAATAGTATATATTTTATGACTATCTACTAGATCATGATTTCTCCTGTTGAAAAATTGTAATATATATGTGTGTGTGTGTGTTAGACATAAAATGAGCATTTGTGAATGTTTCAAGTTTATTGTTTAGTATGTATGTGCATGTATTAAAAATTTGCATATATAGTTCTTAAATTTTGAAATTTGTATGTATGTACATAGTTTAGTTTAATGATTTGTACACATGCAAATTATGCATCATATTTTTTATTTTAAATGTACATGTACATACATTTAATTTTGAATTTTGTATGGACATGCTCTTGAGTTGAACAATCAATGTATATATATGTGCATTTCAATTAAATATATGATCTTAATATATATGTTGCTCATCCTATTTCAATTAAATATATGATCTTAATATATGTATGCACATAACAAAAAAAGGAGGATGGAGAGCAACGGTCGGTTGCAAACTACCATTGAGGCAACTAGGGTTCTGACAGGTCTATGCTCGGTTGGGAAGGCTTCGCAGGGCAATGACAGTGGTTTTTAGCACTATGAAGGATGCGTTAGGGGGGAGTTTGTTAGTGAAGCCCGAGCAGTGGGCGCTGAGAAGCTTAGAGCTCAAACTGGCGAAGGTTTGGGCCTGGACAAGAATGACCAGCATCCACAGCAAGGAAAAAAATAAGGATCTTTTGTTGCTCGCGGCCCAGGGGGAGATGGTGGAATAAAAGGGGCCAAGGCGACTAAGAATGGAAGGCAAGAAGGACCCTCCCAGACATCGAGGAAAATGGGAAAAATCTCGATAGGGAAGAGAGGAGGGGATCCTATTTCAACTCTTGTAGCTAGAACTGTCAAAGTGGAGTTGGATAGTGAGCTCGAACAAGAAGTGCTCTTCAACAAAAATGTTTTTTTTAGGTTGGGTTTGATTGGGCGATTTAGGGGCTTTTGGCCAAGCCTAACAGACCTTCACCAGTGGATTTCTAATTTTTGGGAGTCTGTTTTAGTTGGGTATGTTCAAATATATCCCATGGCTAAAGGATTTTTCATTATGGTTTTTGAAAAAGAGGAAGATAGAAATAAGATTTTGTGTGAATACCATTGGGATTGGGAAGGAAAGTTTAATT
The DNA here is from genome assembly GCA_007258455.2 of Sequoia sempervirens. Classification (NCBI taxonomy): domain Eukaryota; kingdom Viridiplantae; phylum Streptophyta; class Pinopsida; order Cupressales; family Cupressaceae; genus Sequoia; species Sequoia sempervirens. Next base: position 673,259,719 of record VDFB02270651.1, read on the forward strand.
TGCTGCTAAAGCCATGGCATCCAGCTTTTAACCCAGCCACTGAAGTTTTTGAGAGGGTGCCTCTTTGGGTAAGACTTCCTAACCTTCCTCTGCATTTTTGGTTTGATTCATGCTTGGAGGCTATAGGGAACTCTTTAGGAAGTTTCCTAATTTTAGATGAGGGTTCATCAAGTTTATTGCACTCAACCTTTGCCTGAATTTTGGTTGAAATAGATGTGTCCAAGGAGCTATCGGAAGAGATCCAGATAAAAATCTTGAAGGGATGTTGGGTGCAGCCTCTGGATTTTGAAGGCGTACCCTTTAGGTGTAAAATTTGTTTTCAAACAGGGCACTTGGCTGCACATTGTGTCAAACGAAGAACACATAAATCTGCTTCCTAGTGGAAGGATGTTGCTCCACAACATTACACAGTGGAAAAAAAAGTGGACAGGCAAGAGAACCATCTTTTGGAAGGCAGGGTAGTGGCAGGTCAAAATGCTGAGACTCAGGTGCTGGAAGGGAAGACATTGGTATCTAATGTTAGTAGGGAAGATCAATAGCAGATGAGTGAGGTTCTGCCACAGGAAGGGAGTGTGGTTGGGAACAAAGTTATTTTTTCTTCCAATAGAAGTGAGCAGGAGTTGATCTTTAAAAATGGGGCAGCAACACCAGAATGTCGAGAGAAAAGAGGGGGGGTGAGGTTGCAAGAGAAATAAGTTGGGAAAAGGAAAGTTGAAGAAAAGGATCCACATGCATCTGACAGTCTAATAGGAATTTTTAGGAGACCTCTTGACAAAGAATTGGATTGGTAGAACGAGGCTGCTAGGGTGGAGGACGGTTGGAAAACTGTCAAGGGGAAGAGAGAAAAGAAAGTAACAAAGAAATCATTTGCGATGGTTCTCTGGTCTTAGACCAATAGAAGACCAGTTTGAGCCCCCAACCCATGACCTGTCAATAGGTCTTTGTTTGGGGGTATTGTGGTTATAGTTTAGTTGTTTATGTAGGCTCTATATTTGATGTAGTGCTTTTGTCTATCTCTATTGCTAAGGTCTATGGGATGGATAGAAGATAGGGCTAAGATTTCTTGAAGTGAAGCTTTATGTTGTTGTTAGGGATTTTCAAGAAGAAGTTATATTGGGAAACGCCTTGTAATTTTTTAATTTTATTAATAAAAATCAACTTTATCACTGATCAAAAAATATATATGTATGCACATGGACCATTTTATATGATTTAATACAGGTGCACATTTATATCGAGCATATCATGGATGATTTTAACATTGATGATATCATCAATCCACCACCTCGGCCACAACCACATCCACCTCCCCCTCCCCCTCCCCCTCTACCTCCCTCTCCACCTAATATGCCACATCTAGCACCTATCGCATCTGATGAGGCTCGCTTGAGAGAACGCATAAATGATCAAGTTGCATCCTTACAAAATCAAATCAATGCTATGCAGAGTCGAGCATTGATTCCTCCACATGTGAGACATTTTCATATATGATGCAAAACATTCTTGATGCCATCAGGATGATCGATTTTGATCTTGATAGGCATCAACGAGAGAGAGAACAAATGAGACAATTTTATTACGATGGTCTCTCTTACAAACAAATATTAGACCTTAAAATAACAAAAGCCCATCTAGCCCCCTACTTTCTTGACCCCGTTACTTGACAACCCATTCCACCCAACAAATCTAGAATATCCATGAGGTGGTGCATACATCTGCAAATGAGTGCAAATTTTTGGGATCGATGGTATATGGTTTTTGATAGTCCCCCACATACTAATTGGGAGTGCCCATTGTATTTTTTGATAAAACTGTATGTAGAGTTTGTTTTGGGGAAAAATCCAAATTATTTTGATTTTAGATCATTTCAGGGTGTTGGTGGTGGCATGCCATAACAGAGATTAGGGGCAAGGGTTGATCCCCGATGCCCCATGCATGCACAACCCCTTGTTGTTGCTCCTGGTCCTCCCATTTATGCACCTGTACATCATCAAGCTCTGGTCTCAACATTAGATTCCCTTAGTACACTCGCAGGAGACCTTGATCAGTATGCTTCTGCGATAGCTAGTGGGGAGCATAGAGACGATGATGATGGAGGAGTTTTTTATGGAGTTGGTTCGAGTACCGCTCCAAGAGTGTCGAGGCTCGTCCCCCATATATGTACAAGTTGTCATCAAGTATGTTGTGGACCTGATCAGGCCACACCTAGTTCAGGTGGACAGGGAGATTCTAGTGGTTCATCTAGTCACATTAGTTCATTTGTAGAGTTTCTCATAGTAGACCATCACCCTAAGGACACTACGACACAGGTATAAATACGCATCTAGATGTACGTTCATTTTATAAGAATTTTGATGGTTGTATATATCAAAGAAAAGTTTGCAATACATTTTAACAATCAAATTGTTTGGTGTACAGATGACACTAATGATGCCAGGGAAATCATCTGTTCCATGGCTACATACATCAACACCGGTCATACTCGGAAACCCTTATGGGGTATTTTGATTTCAATTTTTAAAATTATATACGAAATCATAAATTATTTAACTTGAGTTTTAAATTTATAATTGAATCACATATATGTTTGAAATATTTATGTTGGTTTAGGTGAGTCAATCGGCATCCACATCGATTCCTCTTGAGGGATTGTCAAGCACTCCTCCACTATCAGGCGTCATAGATTAGGGGTAGGTACATTCATATTGTAAATTTATTTAAATTTTACATTAGTATAGTTACAATTTTATGAGTTATGAATTCACTAGATATATGAAACGCATGCATGTACACTTGTAAATATTATAAGCGTTAAATGTCTATGTACATGTATGTCTATGTTGATACCACAATAAGAATGGGCATTGGGAAAACATTTGATGTTGTAGCTACTCGTGAGGCCACTGATTTCTAGGTTGTTTACAAAACTTTCTACACAAAATGTGCAAACTTGATATATATATATATATATATATATATATATATATATATATATATATATATATATATTAACCTAATTCAATTGTACATGATTTAATTTTGATCTTGTAGGACTTTGTTAGTGCAACTTTCAGCCCTGACCCAAACATAGTTACACCACTAGGAAGACATGTAGAGCAGGTTCCAGATCAAATGGTAATTTAAATTTTTTATTATATTTAAAGTCAATTATAAATTTTAAATTGAATATATACATAATATGAGATTTTTACATTTTCTTTTTCTTTTATAGCATGAGACACATCTTGTAGTTTAGCATGTACAGACAGGTCCTGGAGAAGATCCTAGTGCACAACCTCAGAATACGGTACAATTAAAATATGATAAATTATAAATTAAATTGAGTTAAAAAAATTAATTGTAGAGTTGTACATCTAATTTCGAATTTCTTTGTCTTGTTTATGTAGATTGATTTAGAGAATTTAGAGGTTGCTTCAGGTGCACCAGAGCATCCAAACATAGATATGATGGTACTTTAATTTTATTATGGATTATAAATTAAATTGTCATTAAATCATTTTTCATTATCTTACATTTGATTTCATCTTTCTCTTGTACAGAGTGTTTCAGGTCATCCACATAGTCCGCATGGTGTGAAGAGGTCTCTTGATTATAGAAATAGTACATGACCTAGAAACATGTGATTTTATATGTTATATTTGTTTATTTCATGGACTATATTTCTTGTTTCTCATGTACTCTGTTGTACTTTATTTCGTGTGCTTAATATATTGGTTTCATGCACTTAATATGTTACATAAATTATGGACTTTATTATTGTTTAAAATTTTAATTTACACATGTACATTTATGCATTTTAGTTCGACATTAATATAGGACATTAATGTGAAATTTAGTGATCTCATACATGGATTAATATAGGACATTTTAATATTTATACTTTACAAATTTAGTGATTTCATACATGATATACATGATATGTACATTCAATAAATAGCGATAATTATTCAATTCACGCCAATCAATAATCAATCAATAAATCATAATTTATAAACAAAAAAAATCTATTTATATACCAAAAAGGATAAAATTTTAAGAATAACAATACCATAGAAGATTAGAGAATAAAAGCATTAATAAATTCTATAAATAATAACATCTAACACTAATTTATAAGTTGTCAAAACAAATAATGATGTCTTAAGGGGATGTCTAAAGGGGTCATAATAGAACGTCTTAATGGGATGTCTTAAGGGGTTATAATACGTCTTAAGGGGATGACTTCAGGGGTCTTAAGGGGATGTCTAAAGGGGTCATAATAGAACGTCTTAATGGGATGTCTTAAGGGGTTATAATACGTCTTAAGGGGATGACTTAAGGGGTCTTAAGGGGATGTCTAAAGGGGTCATAATAGAACGTCTTAATTAAGGGGATGTCTTAAGGGGTCTTAAGGGAATGTCTAAAGGGGTCATAATTGAATGTCTTAAGGGGATTTTTTAAGGGGTCTTAAGGGGATGTCTTAAGGGGTCATAATAGAACGTCTTAAGGGGTCCTAAGGGGATGTCTAAAAGGGTCATAATAGAACGTCTTAAGGGGTCTTAAGGGTATGTCTTAAGGGGTCATAATAGAATTTCTTAAGGGGATGTATTAAGGGGTCATAATACGTCTTAAGGATATAATTGATTTAACAATAATGTATGCATGATATTTAGTGATTATACAATTAGACATAAAGTTTCAAAGTAGGAAAATATGCACATTTAAGAAACAAAATATATAGAATATTGATTTGATACATAGAAGTACATAGAGTATGTTTAATTTTGTATGTATGTACATATATGTCATCTCAAAACAATGTTTACAAAATTTGGATATGCCATCTCAAGAACATCTCAAACTCGTGGCTAGAATGTAGTAGGTCTTTACACCACCCTATATCAAAAAGGTAAAAGCAATATCAATGAAATCATGAAAACATACATATTTTAATTTATATAAAACTATCTATATGTACATAACTCAAGTACCTGCATTTAAAAGTATTCCACACATGTTTGTAGGTTGAATCTGGGCATCCTCTCCTTTTTGTTTCAAAGTATGAGATCAATGCAATGATGGCTTAAGGATACAAAAAATGACAATAAATCAAATTATAACTATTAATGTCCAAGCAATATCAATATGTAATCAAAACATGTATTTAAATATAATTTAACTAATAATTACCTATTCTTACCAAGTATTCCATGTTGTCTAGGTTGAATCTGCATGGACTAGATCCTTTTTTTGATTATGCCTTAAGGATGTATAAAAGGACAATTTAAATCAATTTCAACTAATAACACACTTGACCAATGTTGAAACATGTATTTAATGTATTTAAAAGGACAAAATAAAACTAAAACTATATTTACCTGTATTTACTTATTCCATTGTACCATCTGCATCCTCTCTTTTTTGTAATGCATCTATGATTGCCTCATGCTCTTCCATAGAAATTGACCATAGCACTTTTTTCGAAGATCTTCCATGATACTATAGTTTTATATTTGTTGCCACCACCAAATGTGAATAATTTATAATCTTTTTATGTGTTTCATAGTCTTCGAATGTAGGTAGACCGTTCTTTCTTCTCAAGTATTTTTCGTAGCCAAGTGCCAACAACCACCACCGATCCTATAGGAAAACATGTTCAAAAACCATCATCAAATAAGTTCTCAAAATTTTCTTAAGGGGATCAAAGACTTGTTCTAAAAAATTGCTTAAGGGGATCTAAAACTTGTTATCAAAATTTTCTTAAGGGGGTGTCTTAAGGGGATCACCCTACCTGTTGGATAATGAAAGCCATCATCATCTTCTCAAGGTTTTATCAACTTATGTTTAGTTTACACACAACGAGCCAACCAATATTTTGTTTGCTCTTCATTCCCCTCAGGTGCAATAACAGCATACACGTCCTGCCAACAAAATTCAATTTTATAACTTGTGCATATCCATATAAATAATTTAGTATTACAAAATAACTTAATAAAGTGAAATAAAATGAAATAAATTGAATTAAAATTACCTTCTTGTACAAGGTCTGAAACACAGTCATAATCTTCAAATGCAAACAATTGATCATTTTCTTCAATAGTTCTTTCATCTTGATTATGTGCTTCTACAAGTGTCAACGATCTTTGCTCCCACTATTCAACCCATTCTATATTTTCACATGCTTCCCAATCTCCTGAGATACAAAACTAGCAAAAAAACGCAATCTCCCCTATCCAAATAGTCCATGTGCTTGTTGTTGCACTCCTAAATGAATGCCATTTAGTAGATCCACTGATTGTCTCACAATCAACTCTAGATACAATGTTCTCTTCTTCCACCAACCAAAAGAATCGATGAAATGTAGAGTAATCACTCGAACCAGGTGCAGAGAATCTTCTATTACACCAATCCACAATATCATGTGCATCTTTAAATTTTACTAAATCCTCAAATTTTAATTGTTCTCTAGCAAGAATTCTTTTGACACACGCACCAGCTCCATCATGTTCTCCTTTACAATGCCCAGCTTCAAAAAAACTCCATATATGCTAGACATTAAGTTCCTTGTGAACCCTAGTTAACCAATAGAACATTCTAGCATTCTTGAACTACCCCGTACAATTATCTGACCATATGAGGTGTTCTTTCATATGGATTCCTCTTTCTCTTAAATTTCTATAAAATATACTAAAACAATATTGAACAAACTCTGACAAGTGTAACCGATTGTCACTCAAATAAAAATGATACTCCCTCAAAAAATTTCTATCATCCTCAATGCTATCATCTGCATGTCTATAAAAAATATGGACAAACATAGCTAATTGCACTGAATTATAATATTGAGATTGAATTTCCTCTTGCGGAGCGAGAGTATAATTCTCTACAAAATCAACCACTAAAAGTATAGTACCAATTGGAAATGTGTTTCTACATGTGCAAAATTGGCCATCAAGCCATCGAGCATGTTCAGAGTGCATGACATATTTTGGTACAATTTTATTCTTAAATTCACTCATAAATGCATGCACACTAACTTTTTTTGTAACTAAATCAATATGCTTTCCTATTTTTCCATCTTTTAAAGAATAGTGAACATTCCTAAATCTTTTGACATCTACTAATTGTTGTCCAAAATCTTGATCAACAATTTCATGCAAACAAATTCTTAAAAATGAAAGATTTCCACAGTTAATGCATTGTCCAGAAATACAAGAACTTAAATAAAATAATTTATCATTAGATTTTTCACAAAAGAAACCTAAAATAAACTCTCTTATTGCTTCAGGTGGCATATCAATACCACAATCCTATATTATCATGTTAGTATGCAAGGTACAATGTATATATCGAAAAACATCATAAAAATAACGAAATTGAACATGAATTTTACAACAACAAGATATTCATTGCTTATTAATTTTTACATACCAGGGTTTACATTTTTCAAAAGACCTTTGACTTATTTTAATATTACCAAGTAACACTGAATCACTACAAAATTTTCTATAAAATTTAGTTTGTGTTGTATCTAATAGGTGTTTTGGGTGAGGATCGTGAACTTTGGACCCCACCCTTAATTTTAAAACATTTCCAACATTAGATGAAACCCTAGTATTATCATGTCAATATTTTTTGATTAAAGATTTAATTTCAACATTCAATTTTATATCAAACCTCGGTAGTTGTCCACTGAAACTCCAACATTGATTGATAGGATCATTTTCTATACTTTCTCTTCTTTTTTCCACTCTTAGTAATGTTTTAGGATGTATTTTTAAAACTTCACTAATATTGCTTACCATTCTTTAATTCAAAGTTGCTTTATTAACTATAGCAATAGTTATAGCTCTTCTTGCTATGTTTTTATCTTTAGATCAACTATTTTTCCCAATAGATTGAATGGCACTAGCAACAGTAGACATAACATGTTTTAATGATTGATCTTTTCTTTTTGGTTTAACATAAAATCCTAACCTTTTCATTACTTTCCTCATTTTTTGCATTCTCATCAATTGCATCATTAGTTGACAATGAAATGCAATTTTTTTAGATAAAATAATTTGGTGTATATTGTATTTGCATGTGTTCTTATTTGCCTCCAAGAAATTTGACCAAGAATATTATCAAAAACACCACTTCCAATTTTAAAAAAAGTATTTTCATTAAATTCAACATCACATTCTAGATTTTCATCTTCATTTTTATCTTCATCTTCATTTTCATTTACATATTCATCTTCATTTTCATCAACAAAACGGTTTTCATTTTCATTTTCATAAAAAATACACGTTTTGTTTTCATTTTCAAGAAAATGATCATTTTGATTTTCATTTGCAACAAAAGATTTTTCTTTTTTGTTTTCAAAAAATTCTATAAAAGTTTCATCTCTCTGAATATTGTCAATGTCAACATCATTAAGTCCAACATCTTGTAAAACTTCTACATACAAATTTACCATTTCACTAACATGTGGATTTGAAGATGTACTTGGATTTGTTCATATTGAAACATTCTCCATAGCATTCAAAGATGGATTTGAAGACATCGTAGGACTTGTTTGTATAATCATATTCTTCTCCAAATTGACTCCTTGTAAATTAGCCTCATCTACAACCATGGTATCCTGAATGTTTTCATCTTCAATAGTTGTGGAATTGGTTGCTCCACCATCATTCATTGATTTCATTCTCATTCTTCTTTCTCTTTCTCTTTGTCTCTCCTTTTCTCTATTTGCTTCGACTTCTTGAGGAGTCAATGTCTTCCTTCTCTTATTATGAGCTTTACCTCCCATAATTATAAAATTCTCAAGCACAAATGAATGTTAATAGTGAAATACTTCAAAATATTCAATCCAAATTGGAAGTTGAATACCTATTAGGAAAAAATTCTTCCTCTTGTGTTCCTCAAAACAAGTAGAAAACTACAACAATTCCACTTTAAAAATTGTTTTCTTCATGCCTCCTTTGAAAAATTCAATCCATATTGCAAATTGAAAACCTTTTGTTCCTCCAAACAAGCACAAAAATAACACAATTCCACTTCAAAAATGGTGTAGATGATGCCCCATTTGATAAAATCAACTAAAAATCAAGTTCACCACCTATAAATACAATAGCTCATGAAAAATAATTTACTTTTACTGCTTTCGACTGTACATGTGAAGTTGCAAACTTCACAGTAATTTTTTGCAGTATATTTAAATAAAAGAAACGGGATCTCATTTATAAAACAGGATCTTGCTTAAAGAACCAGGATCTCATTTATAAGAACCGAGATCCTGTTCTATAATCAGGATCTCATTCTTCGACATTGAATGTGGGGACCGTTGGATGGGAAACGGGATCTCGTTTCCTTCACAACGGTTCAAATATTATAGAATAAGGAACAGGATCCCGTTTTATAATCGGGTTCCTATTTTTTAAAATTTGAATTTTTTTTTGCTTTGTGGTTGGGTTTTTGCCTAGGTTTTTGGTTCGGGAAAAGTATTGGAAATCCAAACCTAGGCCTTCAACCTGGTTTGACCTACAAGTGTAAGGTCCTAACAATGTCAAAGAAAAATACTGACTTTGGACATATGGCTGACGACCTTTTTGCAGACTTTTGATCTAAATTAAAACCCATTTTAGATGAAACAATGCAGATTCTAAATATGTATTTTTTTTTGAAATTGGATTATTTTTTCTATTTTTCAATTAATTTCTAATAAAATTGGTCCATAAACTTTAAATATCAGGGTTTTTTACTATTTTAATAACTTTTGATCAACATAATATTTTGAAAACATGAAAACATGAAAATGAAAACTAACTCCTAAGGTGATGCACCAAAATGTTAATCTTCAAACTTGCACATCTGCTTTGCACACAGTTTCAATCAACAACAAAGCTTGAAATGCACAACTCAATACTCATATGCTTTTGCATCAACATTTTGTAGGTGGATACAATGCACATAATCTTAGAAGGAAAGATACTTTTCACAACTCCAATTATTTGCATTCCAACACAACTCACAACTTGGAAAAATACATATGCTTTCTACACAAAGGTGCTACTAAATGGGACATAACAAGGACTGAGACAACTTCACATGTAATTGCATCAATCATTCAAATGCACACACTAGAATATAAAATTAAGAAGACAAATTTTCTTATCTTCATTGATCTCCAAGGTGTAAAATGCTATACATGTATGTCAAAATGAGTTACAAATAATATCTTTTGTTGAAAAGGACTTCAAAAGTCACAATGTAGACAAAAGACAATGATAAGAACTAACTTAAAAAATGAAGTTTGAAGTTACTTATGCTTTTCCAAGTAGCTCCACAAGGATAGGGACTTCAACCTCCCTTGGTCACGTACAACAATAAAGCCTATTTTTTAGCCCTAAACCCACTCCAAGAAAGCTCAAAGGTGAAGAAAAGGTCAAGCCTTGACCTCACCTATTATAAAGGCATTAGAAATTACTCTAAGATTCTCTCAATTCCCTCCTAAACCAAGTCAAGACAATCCCTATATTCTTAGCTCTTGTCCGTCAACTTCCTCCAACCTCCCCTATATGCTTGACACAACCATAAATCCTCAACTATATCCACCCCTTTTAACTTAATCTTGAAAAAGCATGCACTTATCTCCTTTTTGCACAATAAATAACATTAATTAAAATGGTTTATAAACTACCATTTCAACCATGTTTTACATTGTACTTTTTGGTACAAAATATAAAGGCATCATGACTCGACCAACTTGGGAGTCAATGCAAAAATTCACAAGTCCTCAAGGGAACCCTTAGACACTTAGCATGAATACAAAGGGGAATTAAGTTATATTGAAAAAGTTAAAAAGAAAGGCAAAAATTCCTTAGTATGTTGGCCAAAGTTAGGTTTGAAACCCTAAACACCAAAATCACGACCAAACTCATTTTCACATTTCATTTTTTTTTATTTTCCATTCCCTATTGAAGGCACTACCATGGTCTGAACCCGATCTTCTAGAGGTTTCAATTGGAGGTATCAATACAAAAACACACAAATTCTATGTGGGTAAGCCTTTGTTTGCATAAACATTTCCTTTTATAATCACTTTCTGTGAATGAAATGTTGTTTTGAGCTCTATTGTGGAAGAAAATGGTGAGAACATGTTTATTTTTCTTTATGTGAGAGCATTCATAGATTTTACTGGATATCTTTCATTTCCTGCAAATGATCGAGGGTTTGTATTTTTGCTGCATAGGCTGTGTGTTTTGTTTTTTGTTCTTGAAGATTTTGGGCTATTGCTTCTATTCTCGACCCTCTAATTTTCTCATTCTCTTTGCTCTATGGTCGTGGATTTACTTCCATATTCTAGAAAATACAAAGATAGAAGCTCCTCTGTCATGGTTGTGTCTCTATGCATGTTCTTCATGATCATGTTTTCATTTTTGTTGTAAATACTTAGAGTCGACCCTAAAAACCTAGGTCGTGGGTTTATTTGTCTATTCTACTTTGATGAAGCTCTTTGGACACTACCATATGAAATTCCTTTCATGTCATACTTTTGCCAATGTATGCCTACATTATAGCCCTCTTCCATGATATCTATAGAGTTTCCTATTTTTTATCATTGTTATGGCTCTACACGCTGAAAAAAGACATTAAAACCTAGGGGTATGTGCAGGATAATCATGGAAAAAACATGCCCTTAAGTTGCAAAAAAATTAGAAAAATCAGAGTTAGGCAACTTGACGTAAAAATTTGAATAAGTTATCTATATTATTTCAAAAATATGTAAGAATAGAATCTGTAGCAAATTGAATGTGGTTTCTAAACTACTAGGTTTGTTTTAAAAAAAAAAAGAAATCTATTTGGTGAAAATTTGAAATCTATATTTTAGATATAAGTAGAGGACTCATGTCCCGATGTGATGCATATTTTTTTGTAATTTTTTTCCAAGTAAATTATGAATTATGAATTTTTATTACAAATTTTAAAAAATATAAAAACTCAGATGTCTCCAATTACCTTTAACATGGTCAAAAATTCATGAAATTCATTTTTCTTTTTAATCCTATAGTATGTGAAGCATAGAATGTGATGCATGTTTTGGATTCAAAAAATGTGACACTGTTTGAAAGCTATAGATGTTTTTCAATCAGTCTATCAATCAGGACTTTAGTCGTAATTTGAACAGAAAATGAATAATAATTACTTATTAAATTCAAGGTAAAGAATAATTTATATTGGTGGAAAGATGAGAATCTCCTCTAAAAACCCTTTTCGTTTCATCAATTTTGGTAACAAAAAAATTCGTCAACCACATACCCATCATATTGCCACTTTTTGGCCCATCATGATCCTACACATACCCCTAGGTTGAATTGAATAATTATTCTTCCTTCCATCATTTTTTTGAGTAATGTTTCTCCTCTTGTAGGGAAACTAGTAAAATGTGAACTAAATGCACGTAAGGCTACAAGAACAAGACCTAACATAGCAAGTGCAATTTCATTAACAACATACTTTGATTGAAGAGTTCTTTTGCATGTCAATTCCTTTAATTTTACTTGCCTCTATTCATATGCACTATACTCCAATGCTATCATTTGAAACTATCATGACACTATTCTCTTGTATGACTAGAATTCCCTTGCTATCTTAGCCTACCAATGGGACTGTCTCTCATAACACTAACTTGCATTGATTCCATAGATTATCCTTGTTTACTTTTAGGGTGCATTCACTGTGCATGTCTTTCACTGTTAAAGTTTCCCTCTTTCCTTAACTCACAACCCTTTACTAGTTGTCCACAGTATCTCTTAAGTGCAAGAAAGAGGCAGTGTAGATATTGAACCCTATTGTGAATATAAGAATAAGAATGGAACCCACTATCATTTCTATTTCATTTAATTGTCATCTTGTGCAGGGGTAAGCATATGAATTATCCTCCTTAAGGTTTGATTCTTGGCATTATCAATAGGACTGCCTCTAACCAACATAATTATGACTGTCTTTTCCATATCATGGTTGTATTTAACCAAATTCAATGTATATTGCACCAACAACTCCAAGAATATGCCATAACCTCTCTTGTATAGTAGCTAAAAACCTTTTTCACTTCCACTATCCATTGTATTTCATCATGAAATTGATTGCCTTTATACCTTGAACACTTTATGATCAGAGCCAAACCTTTATGATTGTCAATTTAATACATGCAGGTCGCAAGGTTAAGAGATAAAAATCCAATAAAAAATAATAATGCTCACTACCTCCTAGAATTTAACTCTATCATCCTTTACAATTGAAGACATCAAAGATTTTGACCAAAACATAGTCTACCATTAAGACTGTCCCTCCATATTTTGTACCTTATTTTATTACAAGACTATCTGCATAGTCAAAGAGACTATCATTTGACCTCCATTCATGGCTCAATGTTCTCATTGGTCATGGTAAGATTACTGTCATGAGTGATGAGTGCTTGTTCAATGTTAACAAATATATTGAGTTCACAATCCTATTCCTCTTAAAAACTAAGAGGGCAGTATGTTGGGCTCAACCCTTGTGGGAGCACATTTTACTCCACATTCTATGATGTTAAAAGAAAATAATCCAACAATGAAAATTTCACCTATACCTGCACAGTGAAAAAACATGTTAGATAAAACAATGAATCCAAAATTTTCCAATGATGCTTCATGATGATTGATGATACTCCTCTACTTCTTTGGTATCTGAGATCCTGCAAAAACCGTTTCAATGCTTTATCAAAATAAATTATATATTTGTTGATATAGTATATGCAGAGAATATGGGTCCCGAGCTCTAGCATAACTTTTCTCATCTTTTGCAGACATTTAAAGAAGCAACAGGTCAACTTTTGCAACAACCAAGCGAGAGGGACTGAAGCAAGGATGCAACAATTCAACATGGGGTTTTTCATTCAGGAAATGACGGATCCCTACTCTTTCCATATGCTCTTTCTTTTCTATTTCTTCAAATGTACAGTATATATAGTATTAGAATAATTACTCCCATGGCTTGTGTGGGACACCATACATTTGTAATTATCAATAAAGGAAAACATTTGTGCAAAATTTTTGCAATATTTCTCTTGTATGCATTTGCATGTAATGAACTATAATTTATTTGATAACTACTTTTGTGTGCATATGAATGGAACTTTAGCAGAAATCAATGTGTACCTTTTATCTTTTATAATCATGTAATATCTCAGCTCTACCTGATTGAGCTAGAAGCTAAATTAGGTAACTTTTTTTGTGACATTTTCTATATGTTTTCCTTCTAAACATCCTGACCAACTGCCTAAACTTATCCATTTGGCACAAAGTCAAAAGGAGCTCAACAAGACTTTGAAAAATAGTCTTGCATACTGCTGTTACTAATCAAAATAATGCATAACACCTTCAAATCTTATTCCACCTACCAAAAGGCTCAAATCAAACTGATTGACTGAAACTAAAACTAAAAATGACTCAAATTGAAAAGAAAATGTGCTAAAGCACTTGGAAGAATGAAAACTAACCTACTCTACACTAACCAAGCAAGACACCTACTCATATGAATCCATTCACTAGTTGGGTGAAGTAGCTACCCTTTCTTCATAATTTACAAAGTTTTCCATGCTTGAGGATAGCTAGAAAGAGATGAAACATGGATAGAAATTCAACAAAGAGCTGCAATACCTCTTGAAGAACATACACAAGTTCACTAAGCTTTTCACATGGAATATAAACATTCTTGTCCTGAGGTAGAAAAATGATTTGAATCTACTCTTCCTTAGTTGTACCTTCATGCTTGGGTGCAAGGAAGATAGGAATATTCTTGTTGGCCTCCATTCTAGCTAGATGCCTAATTGTACATCCTCTAGAAAGAGTGAATTCAAAACTCTCCATGCTGGTTTCTTGTTGTTCCAAATCGTGTTGTTGTTCCTCATCTTATTTTTGATATTTTGCTTCAAATGGTGGTGGTTCAATATCCAAATTTGGAAAAAAGGAGGTTTCCACGAGTCAAAATAGACTTTAGATCATCCCAAAATGAGACTACCTCATGAGCCAAAGCTTCATTCTCATATTGACTTTTGTGTGTATGAAATATTGGATCAACTAAGTAAAAATCAAACACATGTTAATAAGACATTAAATCGAAAAGCTGCAAAAGAAAAATGAAATAATGCAAACCGTAATCGCAGATTCTCGAAACCGTCTTATCCTCCTCTAACTTCACCGTTTTGTTGCTTCGAATGGCTCTCAGATCAGCAGATAGAACTCAACAAAATGACAGCATGAAGAACGAGATAAAAACAAGAATGCATAATATGCAAAATGCAAAAGGTTACGCTAAAATGAAAGACATTGTTGTGATATTAAAACTAATATGCATGCAAAGGCTAGTGAAAATATGGCTATGTAAATGAGTATATGAAGTGTGCGAACATGAACGATTATGCAGAATGTATGTGGGATGATTAACCAAGGCTTGGATTTGCATGGGCTTTTATAGAGTTTTCAAACGAGTTTGATTGGCTGAATCGATCGACGGTCCGGATTAAGCTTGTTTCGAACGGACGGCGGGAGATTTTCAAAAGTGGAAGAGGAGAATGGAAGGTTTCCCATTTCTTCGAATTTCATCATTGAGTTTTGAAGGGAAACTTCCATTCCAAAGGATGAGATGCAAATTTGGAAGGGCGAGTTAGCATGAGTTAGAAATTAAATAAATTAAATTTATTTAATTTGAGAAGTGGAGATGAAAATGGAAACCCACATAATTAAATAAATTATTTAATTATGTTTTTAAAAATGAAATTAGGGTGAGGTAGAAAATATTAAATAAAAACATTTAATATTTAATTTGAGGACGAAGAATATTCCATTATTCAAATATTCAAAATATTTGAACTTTAGAATAGAATGATAATTAAATGTAAATAAATTATAAAAATTTATTTAATTTAATCAAGCGAAAGGTAAAAGATGAGATGAAGAAGATATTCCATTATTTAAATATTTAAAATATTTAAACTCTAGAATAGGATGATAATTAAATATAAATAA
>VDFB02270651.1:673275873-673298759 GCA_007258455.2 Sequoia sempervirens
GAAATCATTAGCTTACTATTGCCTATGAACAACATATCATCAACATAAAGAGCAATAATAAGCACTCGATCACTTTCATATTTATAATAGACGTAATGATCTGATTTTGATCTCACAAATCCCAAAGACAATACAAAAGTATCAAATTTCTGGTACCACATTCTAGGTGACTGCTTTAACCCATACAGAGACTTCTTTAATTTGCAAACTAGTTTCTCTTTACCTTTTTCAACAAAGTGCTCAGGCTGGGACATGTAGATTTCTTCTTCAACATCACCATGAAGAAATTTTGTCTTCACATCCATCTGTTCGACCTCTAAGTCATACGATGTTGCAAGTGACAAAAGAAATCTGACAGATGTCAACTTTGCTACAGGAGAAAAGATCTCCCCATAATCAATTCCCTCGACCTGGGAATAACCCTTTGCAACCAATCTCACCTTGTACTTTTCTACAGTGCCATCCAGACCAATCTTCTTCTTAAATACCCATTTGTAGCCCACAACTTTTCTGCCTTCAGGCAAGGGCACCAGACTCCAGGTATTATTCTTTTATAATGATGCCATCTCTTCTTCCATGGATTCTAACCAGGAGTCTGATTCAAACATTCTAAATGCCTCTTTTACAGTCCTAGGCTCATTAGTGCTAGAAATCAATGCATAAGCACAAGTAGAATCAATCAAAGAGAACCCATACCTATCAGGTTGTTTTCTTTCTCGAGTTGACCTCACTTGTTGAGGCTGAGGTTGTTCTTCTGCTTCTGAACTTTCAGAACTACTTGAGCTCTCCTGAGTTTTAGGTACATTTTGAATTTTGAATTCCTCTTTCTCTGGAGTAGGAGGAATTATAGATACATCCTTATTGTTTTCTGACTTTGTCTCTGACTGCAGATCTAGGGTGGAAGGTTTCATCTCATGAAAGATTACACTTCTGTTGTATACAACCTTCTCTATATCAAGATTCCAAAGCTTGTATCCTTTTATGTCGGTGCTATAGCCAATAAAAATACATTTGATAGCCTTGTTCCCCAATTTAGATCTTTTCTCATACGGAACATAAGCATATGCCTCACAGCCAAAAACACAAATATCTCTAAGAGAGGGCTTCTTACTAGACCACGCTTCCAAAGGTGTTTTCTCAACAAGAGCAGAATTAGGAGACCTATTAATCAAGTAACATGCAGTAGTAGTAGCCTCAGCCCAAAACTTCTCCTCCAAGCCAACACTACAGAGCATACTTCGTGCTCTCTCCATCACTGTCCTATTGAACCTTTTTGCAACTCCATTCTACTGTGGAGTATAAGGAGTAGTCTTGTGTCTTTTAATCCCATGGTCTTTACAGTATCTTTCAAATTCATCAGAACATAATTCACCACCATTATCATTCCTTAAGAATTTTATTTTTCTACCAGTCTGATTTTCAGCAAGATTTTTAAATTCCTTAAACTGACTGAACACTTCTGATTTACTTTTCAGAAATATACAAATGCTCTTCTTGAATAATCATCAATAAACGACAAATAGTATCTTGATTTAGACAAAGAAGGAACATTCACTAGACCAAACACATCTAAATGAATATAATCTAGAAAACCAAAAGATTTATGAGGACTGGAACAAAAATAAACATGGTGTTGCTTTCCATATATACAAAGCTCACATAATTCAAATTCGAGATTACAATCTCCAAGCCCCTCAACCAAGTTTTTGTTCTTCAAGGTTTTTAAACCTTTTTCTCCTATGTGTCCTAACCTATGATGCCAGAGCATAGTATTCTCTGCTGGAAGTTTTACTTCCATAGAGTCTACATAATTAGGGATATTTCCCTCTTTACCTTCATGAATAGCTTTCAGTGACTTTCTAGAGACACTGTTACATTGAACAACATGTGCATCCAGCTTGTATAGGGTACCAATTCAAGCACCTCTAGCCAACACTAGTGAACCTCTAGTCATCTTGTAGCCATTTCCAGAGAACGTGACTTGTACTCTAATATCATTCAGCTTACTTACAGACAGTAGATTTCGAGCCAGACCTGGTATGTGCATTACATCATTAATTCCCTTTACTCTGCCATCAGGGAATTGGATTCTGACTCTTCCACGGCCAACACTTTCCAAAGATGAATCACTTGCCAAGTACATCTTTCCACCATCATATTCTTCATACTTTGTGAACCAGTCTCTATGAGATGTCATGTGGAAAGATGCTCCAAAATCAATCAGCCAAACATCATTTGATGCCTGTGTAGTCAAGGCTGCAATGAAGGCATCTGCATCACTATGAGAAGAATCATTGTCGAAAGAATACTTCTTCTTTTTCTCCTCTTTGCAATCCTTTCGGACATGACCAGGTTGCCGACAGTTCCAGCACTTCACCTTGGACTTCTTGCTAGGAGACTTTGATCTCCCCTCTGATTTCAATTTTGATTTCTTGTCCTTCTTCTTGCCTTTCTCTTTCGGTCTTCCTCTGACAGTAAGAGCTTCCTTAGCCATCTCAGAAGATTTCCTTCTCATCTCTTCTAATAGCAAAGAACCAACAACATCTTCCATCTTGAAATTCGATGTTGTACTCCCAATAGCCATTACCAGATGATTCCAAGAGTCTGGCAAAGAACACAATAGAAGCATACAGTGATCCTCTTCATCAATTTTTACACCAATAGATGTTAATTGAGCAATCAGCATATTAAATGTGTTCAAATGATCAGTTACAGACCCTCCTTCCTGCATTCTCAAATAATACAACTTCTTCCTCAAGAACAGTTTATTCACCAAGGACTACCCCTGATAAATAGACGCCAGTCTCCTCCACAAAGAAGATGCAGTCTTCTCCTCATGCACATTCAGAAGAACGGAGTCTACCAAACAGAGCCTTATCAGCCCCTTAGACTTTCTATCTGCAAGGTCCCAATCCTCTTGCTTCATGGCCTGAGGTTTCATTCCAGAAATAGCAAGCCACAGATCATGATCAGCCAAAAGATCTTCCATTTTGAGTTTCCACAACTCAAAGTTGTTGCCATTGAACTTTTCTATTTCAATCTTTCCTGACATGCTAGCCATCTCAATCTATAATTAGAATCAACAAACTCTACAAGACTCCCACTAAACAAAATTGACTCAAAAAACCCAACGTACCCACAAGGATAACACAACTGGCCATGCTCTAATACCACTTGTAAGGAAAGCTAGATGCGGAAACAACTCTCCTAACACCAAAACCTCATAGAAGAATGTAGATATAATTTTAATTTCTTAATTACAATTCAATTAAGATGCACTATGAAGTAAATAGCAGAAATAGAGTATTTGACAATCACACATGAACACCAGATATATGTGGAAAAACCCTTACGGGAGAAAAAACCACCACACCAAGAGAAGTCACTTTGTATTACAGTAATAAAGATTACATACAAGTTTTAGACTTATCTTTCTGATGTTTGTTTACAATAGCATTAACCATGAACAATCTTGTACATGAACCTTCAAGTTACAGTCTACATAGAATAGAACTCATCCACTGATACAATCACTCAACAATCCATCGATTCAACCAACCGATCACAATCTGCAATCACTGAGTATAACCATGTCGATCTCTGTCTGTCAAGCTTCCTCACAGAACTATCACAACAAACAATCTTCCAACTGTTCAGATTCAACTTCTCCTATTGGTCCACGAGACTCCACATATGACGATCAAACAATCAATAGAGTTCACATTTTATCAGCATGTTGGTGAGACACAAGAAGTGTCTCCCCGATGCCCAAAAGCTTCATATCGATGTCGCCAAGAGTTCCAGTGAGCTTACAACTTGTATCGGCTTTAGTTTTCCTTTCAGCAAGACTATCGCTCTCGCCAAGACATCTCAACGAGCCTTCTTGTGTTACACCGAAGCACCAAACAGTTGGCGAGACCTATCGCTTTCACCAGGAGATCATAGCGAGGTCCAAAAGTCTCATAGATGTGAGTTTACCATTCGAAAAGAGTATCGTTCTTCGCCAGGACCTCATGCCAAGTCATTAAAGGTTATACCGAAGTGTTCACAAGTCATACCGAGCTCCAATCACCAGTCGGCAAGACTTATTAATATTGCCAAGAGGTTTCTCTGAGATCTCTTATGTCACCCTGAAGCCATCAACAGTCGCCAAGACATACACCCTTCGCTAAGACTTTACTCTAAGATCTCAAAGTTACATCGAGACCACCATTCGCTAAGAGCTATACCAAAGAATTCTCATCATCGGCGAGACATTCCATTCTCGCTGAGACGTCTCTCCAAAACCCTTTGTGTTACACCGATGACCAACATTTGAACCTCCATCGATGAGAACTTGCACATTGGTAAGAATTCTTACCGATAGACCATAAGATACGCCGAAGACTATAAAATGAAACATCCTATTGGCGAGACTCAAACACATTGCCCAGACTTCTTCCTGAACTAAGCCTTTCGGCCAAGGGTCTCAACGATAAGCGATAGAATGGCCTGTCGGCCAAAGATTTCCACTGGTGCTAAGAGGTCACACCAAACTCAGCCTGTCACACCGAAGAAACCCACGTGAAACCATTTGGAGAGACTTCTCCAACGTCACAATGACCTGTACAAAACATGGTGTTCCAAACTGCTCGTCAGCGAGACATAGAAGATGTCACACTAACTTGGCTCCAATGGAAGTTTCAGCCTGTGATGATTGAGGCATATTTTTCTAACAAATTCTCCGCTAGTTTGTTTCTAGTCTTGTAGATCTGGTAGAAGGCTTGTAATGATGTTATCTTTGTTCTGTCAAAAGTGTTCATGGTTTGGAGCTCTGGAAGACTAGTTTCAGAGTTGTTGTGTGTGTCTGTATAGTCCGAATGGACTAGTGAGAAGTGTTCTATGTATGAAGGTTGTTGCATTTGCTGCAGATGTATCTGAAGGCATCTAAGATGTGTTCCAGTGTATGGTGAAGCATGTTATGTGGTCTTTGTTGATTATCTCTTGTTGTAAAAGTGTGTACTTCAAAGTTCATTTGTGTTCTCATTAGGTTTGGCTAACCTTGTATCTACACATCATGCGAAGGATATGTATCAATTAAGGAAGCATGTGATTGATCTAAGATGTTTTTTTGGGTCTAGGTTAAGTGTTGGTTTTGTCCGCTCTCATTCTCTTCCACCGTAGGAATGTTGAGTTTCTTACCTAATCTGAATTTGAAATATGAAGTGTGTGTAGCCAACCTTGAAGAAATTTTATAAGGTTGAAGATGGTATAAATACAATTCAAGATGTTATGGATTGAAGTATAAAAAATTCCACAAGTTTGAGAAGCAACAGTGTGCAAAAGTGAGTTGAGGCAATAGTACTTTAATGTGTCAGATTCCTGATAGTAGTGAGTTGATGGTGTCTGCAATCTTCTAATCAAGGCTATAGATGTGTGTAATCTGTTGTGGTGGATTTTTCTATTATCTTTTGTATTCTTAGTTAGTGATCCTCCCTTCTAGACAAAGAGTCCTATATATAGGCAGTAAGCCTTGTATCCAGATAGTGAGTCCTTTCTGGGTAGTGAGCCTCTTTGTAATTAGTTTTGGAATTAGTTTATATTGTGAGCTAATCCTCACCACAATTTTTCCCTCATTGGGTTTTCCACGTAAATCTGGTGTTTCTTGGGTTGATATTGCTTTCTATTATTTGCATTTCATGTTCATTCTTAATAACAGAATAAAGTGGATGTGAAATTGACAATTGTCTGATATTTGTTTTTGAGATTGTTGATAACTAATTCACCCCCCTTCTCAGTTGTCTTGCACCTTTCAACATCCATAAGTGGAATGGTTATCTCCTTATCAATATCAAAATTCACTATAGAATTATTCATGGCTAAATAATTAGCATGGATGTTAATTAATCTATTGTTTACTCCTCTATTTAGATGCTCCAAAACTATAGTGACAATTTTCATATTGTTGACAAATATCTCTCTGTTATGTTTGTCACATTTTTCTTTCTACTCCTTCAATTGTTCAAGTAGCTCTTCCTTGTTGACACCCTTCTCTACTTGTGGTGCCTCAGATGTGGTAGGATCTTCAATTGAGATGGCACACTTCCCATATTATAGGGCATAATTTCCCATGAAGAACTTGTTGGAGGTGTGGAAAGAACATGTGTTGGTTCATTTAAGAAGTGGGAGAAGTAGCATCAATTTGCATTAGTTCCCCTAATTGCAAATTTTGTAATTTCTCTTTTAACAATGCCAATGGAAATGTATTAGATATCCTCTTTATTATCAGGACTCCCCTATAATCTAAGGTAGGCTTTGCAATGTCAAGCTTCTTGGTGTTGGGGGTTACAACTCATATAGCCAAGGTAGCCCACTACTCACTTAATTTAAATCCTTATAGTGCTATGGTAGCCTCCTCCTCATAATTGTAATTAGGTCTATCACACCTTTTCAATGTGTCAAATGCAATTGCATAGGCTAGGTACCATTCTGGCAATAATAAGATGCCACTCTTCCTTACTAGCTCTCTATCCTCAAATGCAGTCATCCCTTTATTTTTTTCTTACATTTCTTTTATTACTTGTGCTTAAATGGTTACATCAAGTAACTTTGGGTGGAGGCTTATTTTCAATACAATATTATTAACATATTCATCCTTCTTAGCTCTATAGGAAAACTCCATGAAAGTCTTAGACTACACAAAAGAGTCATCATCAAGAAATTGTGTGCATGCCTCAATCCTAAAATCATCAGTATTATTTATTCCAATAAGTTCAACTTTGCTCAACCTTAAACCCACTTGTTGTTGTACTATTTCTCTTGATGGAGAGGGTAGTTCTTGTTGCATCTCTTCCTCTAACACCTAGATTTCATCATCAGAGACATCATCATAGTCCACCAAGCACTTGGATTCAACCCTTTGTTTCTTTTGAGGTGGTTGCATGGGTGATGGTGCTTATCTTGTTGGTGAATTAATGTCAAAAATCTCAAGTCCCATCGACCTAGGGGGAGACGGTGGAGGCATCTATCGCACTGGTGAAGGGGATCTTTTCTTTTCTTCTTGAGACAAGGTAGCAGTTGCATCCTTTCTATTTTCTTTATTCTTCCTTATTGTAAAAGCAATCATTTTCTATTCTTTGGGAGGATGGTATTGTTGCCTTTCCTCCATAACAGGGATCTCTCCTCCACCTTGTTCTTCTTCAATAGGAGCTTTCCCTTTATCCTAAATTATTTTCTCACCTTTTAGGTGATCAACCACTGTCTCAAGATTCTGGAACATATATTCCATTCTTTGCATCTCATTGGGAATTTCAATGAGAGCAGTGAATTTTTGATCCTTCTCCCTTATTTTCTTTGTATTTTATCAAAATCAATCCAATTTTATTTTCTATCTTCCTACTTTAAAAAATAAAAAATGTTCCTTATCACATCCTCAGGGAAATGAAAGTTATGGACAAACTTGGAACTGCATTTTATTATCTTTAACCATGCCATAAATCCTTTAGGATCATGGTTTCTTTCTCCTGCTCTTGTCATGCTCAGAGGCCTAAGTATGTAATTTATTTTATTCCATCCTCCCTTTATCATTACAAAATTAAAAAATTATGTATATGGAGGAATGAAGGTTCCCTTTCCTTGATATTTCAAATGTTTATTTTCCATATTTCCAAGTTGCCACATCACTTCAATAAATCCAATTCTTTCTGGAACATCCTTAAGCAACAAGTGGGGTGAGACATTTGTACCATATACTCTCATAATTGTATAAGTGGGATAAGGAATAATATCTCCCTAGTTGCGATCAACACCTAATTTAGGTCTACTGTCCTTGGACCTCAAGAAGGCATGCAAGGCTTTGGGAATCCTTAGCATGTTCACAATCAGAACCCTCCTCAACTTAGAGGAAAATAAATTCTCAAAGGACACATAATCAAATTTTCTATTGTCCTTGTCCAAGACAATAGTCCAACATTGGATGGACGATTCCAAATCACCCTCCATCCTTTCTAGTATCATATCTTTTCCAAAATGAGTACCACCCTTGAAAAAAAGGATATGCATAAACAATGAGTACCAACTGAATTTGACTCCAACATCTCCTTTCTTCAACCTCACCAAACCTTCATGAATTATTTTTGCAAGGTACCCTCCATAATCATAAACTAAGCAGTCTTGGGGGTGTTGGATATGTGCTGCCATGTACATCTAGGCCATGGGTATACTAGTGACTGGGCCATAGCCAATTATTTGGTAGATGCACAATTGAAATTCTTTTGAAAATAGGACACAAAATAGCTAACTGGGCAGGTCTCCTTGTCCAATGGGCCCAATATAATCCTTTGGCCATCAATAGATTCTAGATATTTTGGCAATATTGAGATCTTGAATGACTATCTAACCTTTTCATATTCAGCCTTAAGAACTTTCTCATAAATTGGAACCATGTCCGCACTCCATTATGTGAGATTGAAAATACTTATGTAATCTCCTCCCTTGTGACTTTTACCATATCAACTCCATCAAAATCTCTCATAGACCTTGTGACTGGATCGTAGTTGGTGGACACTGCTTTCAATAAGTCAATGTCCATATAGACATTTGGCACAACTAATTTTCCCAAATCCAAATTCCATGGGTTTCATATTGGAATACCATAGTTTCTCTTCCCAAACCAGCCATTGAACAATTCCCATCCAGTGAAAGGAAATGTAGCATCCTAATTCCACTTTTCCTGTCAATCAAGCCTTCTACAACTTGTGGACCACAAAAAAGTAGTTCACCTTTAGGTTTTTTGGAGGTAGAGGGCTTCAACTGATTAGTTAAGTCCTAGACTTTGGGTCTGAGAGGAATCTTCAAGCCAGAGGCTTCTCCTTTAGATGAGGGTGTTGTTATATTTGATGACATGTCTCTAGGGTTTATGCATGTTAGGGTTTTGGTTTCATAAAAATAAAACATACATCTTGAGCAAGGATTTGACACAAACAATAGTGAGACAAGACTGTCTAATTGCTTGAAATGAATGCCAAACCTTAAAAGAAATGCATAAACCAAAAAACCCTAATGACAGAAAGATAGAGAGAGCACAATTAAGCATGTCCTAAATAATTTCAAAGGAAAGATAGTGATTTAACTTACTAGTTTAATGCAAGCTGAAAACCACAACTTTCACATCGAACAGGCTTGAAAACTGCAACACAAGCTCCTTGATGCGTCAATGCTTTCAACAATCTTCAATTATACTTTAAATAAAGTTTTTATGGCTTTAAAGCTCTTATTTCAATAGGTATGCATATTTTCTGCCATTATATTAGTTAGCTCGCATGAACCAAAATGACTCTTTTAACCTCATACTCAATTTTGAATGCCAACCATTGATTGCACAATGAATTGATGAACGATCAAGATTCAATCAATTGAAATTGAAAAAGCTAACTATAGCCCTTTATTTTTGTTGACGAATCAGAAACAAGCCATGTGGACCCAAGATCCAAGTCATTTGTAGGCTCCACCATCTTTACCATAGTTGGAAAATCCATGTGTGATCTTCCTCACTCCCTCGTTGGTCTTAACCTATGCACAACTTTCAACAATAGGGAGGTGGGGAAGGAATCATATTTAATCTAAAGTTCTTCATATGTTCGCACTTCACTATTAGACCACTTACCCATGCACATAACCCTCAAACACAATGAAAGGCCATGATTAAAAGATCTTGCTTGCTATTAAAACACATAAATAAAAACTCCCTTTAGTAGCACTGACTTTACCATTCATACCCTTACGAAAAAATATTTCCATAATATTTCACTTTCTCTAATGTTCCATCTGCCACTTAGATGATTTTGTGTGGCATCTTCTCATTTCCTCATTGATAGATGGGAGGTAGAGGTGGTTCCCCCACAGGATGGTGGGGATTGCTCAAGATTGACCCACATCACCTCATCCTTGACCATCAATATAAATTGGCAAGGTGTTCTCTACCTTTAAAACTCAGTGGGTCCCATTAACAAAGGGACAAGTGTCCTCAGCTTGCTAGCCTATGATACTATTTTAATCAAAATTAAAATCAAATGGGGGAGAAGGGAATGACCCAGATGAAGACACATCATTTAATACTTGTCATTGATATCACCCAAGTGCATTCATTGTTTCCTTTAAATACTTCGGGGCCCATTGAAAAACATGACACATGACACCTGCTCGATAGCCCACATAATTATTTTAATAGAAAATAAAACAAGGCGGGGGCACGGAGAGTGGTCTGGATTTGATCCTCCAGATCTGATGACCATCTTAACATTGTATATATGCACGTTCCAATGGTTAGTAACTTAAAAGGTGGCTTGAATAGGAACATGAAGGATATGGACATAAAGTACTTGGTCAAAACATTAGGTCAACACTTCAATTACTAAAACCTATACTGAGGACTATAAAGCAAATATTTGAGGATTTGTGACCCACATAACATAAGGCAATATTTTAAATGAAGCGACGGGTAACAACTGGGATTGCTACGATTAAGGGGCCAGTAACACGACGAGTTTAATAGCATAAGTCATGACTCAAGTGATTGAGAATGAGTAGTAAGTAGTCAACATTGAAATAGAATGCCTAGCCAAAGGATTAAGACTTAGGATTTTTTTGGAGGGTTTAAGGCACAAAAACCCTATACCATGACAACAAACAAAACCCTAAACTCTAGGACATGAAATAACCAAATTTTGTAAAATTTTAAATAATAGTGGAACACAAAGATTTTAGGGGTTCCACCAAAGAGTACCAAAGGTTATAGTAGGGTTGATGTGGCCACAAGAAATATTGGCCACAATTGCAACAACCACAAATAGATCTATGTCATGTGTCAACACAATGGCAACTAAACCATATGGTGTTGGGTCTACAACTCCTACAAGTTTACTGAATGCCATGACAATGCCTTCTACAAATACAAAGATAAGCATCGAAAAGAGCTCGGCCATGGCGGTTCTGTGAGTGTTGCAATCAATGGCCTCCTCGACCCTCCCAATGACAAATCTTCCCAGTGGCATGAATTCTTCTTTCTTCTTGAAAAATGAAAGGATCATCTCTCAATGATCCAAAACTTGCAAGAGACATAGATGCAATTATTGCAATAGTCATCTTGAAGCCCTTTTTTTTCAAATCCTTGAGTATCCTCACCAAATAGATAGAAATACAGTAAACATGAGAGAACTTGATTGTAAATGCACCTAAAATGATCAAAAATACCTCGGATGCCACTGATCCAAATTGTTTTATGAATTCGAGGGACAATACTTAGCAAGGTGTTGGAAGTATTGTTAAACAAAATAGACAAAATGAAAGACATAGAAAACATCATTTTATTCAAAATGATAAAGATATTACAAATCTTGGGCTAGCTTGTGAATGAGATGTATGCCTTGGACCCATACAAATTGGGCAATCTTGTAAGAAAGTTGTACGGCCCATCTTGGGCTAGCTTATGAGATGTATGTCTTATATCCATACAAATTGGACAATCCCATGTGAGAGTTGTATGCCTAATGGAATCCATTTGAGAGAGCTCAAATAATTTGAAAAACTCCTCAAACTAGATGTATTCCACAACTTGACAAACTCATCCAAAGAGATGTATGCTTACCAAGTTCTATTTATCGCCTTTGAATTGAGCCTATTTAACTTTTACATAGAAGTTGGAAAGTCACCTTTCATGTCTCCATTCGAAGTTGAAGTTGAAAGATCATTATACTTTAATGAGGACCAATTGATTATCAAATTTAAATGTATTATTTAACTATGAAGTTAGTACAATTAAGCAATTGTTGGTTTTGAAATAATACCTCCATGCTTTTAGATCAAGTATTATATGTTATGTGGTTGATTGAAATTTTTCAAAATGAAAAACCTAAGTATTGAATACGTTGCATACTCTTACATGTATGGTTGTCACAAATATAAATGATAGGTTTAACATTGAACTTTGGTTTCAAATAGTAGGTGAAATAGTGAATAATAATTTTGTTTCTTATGTTATGTTCTAAATGATAGTATCCCCACCTAAATATACATCCTAGATGATGTCATGGTTATGAGAGTGTACAATGTTGATGTAGAGTGAAATAAACAAACACCTAGTTTGCATTGTAACACAGTTTAAGTTGAGACATGATGTGTTTCATTTCAAGAAAATGAGGTGTTACGAAAGTTGTGTGAAAAATATAGTTGAATACCCCTAACCTGATGTTCTTATGAGTTAATTATTAGTGGTGGTGGCTTCTCATTTATAATTACTTGATGATACATCAATTTAGAACTCCTCATTTTAGTTAAACCTATAAAATTGAATTAATAATAGATGACAAACTCCTATTAGTAATAAATAATTGTGACCTTCCAATTTGATGAGAACCTTGCTACAACTATCAACATAGATGGATTCTCCTCCTACCTATAGTTATCAGAAGTTGTATTCCCTATTTAGGCCATGTGGACTGATGATGTAAAACTTCTCTATACGATACATGAGAGGAAATGGTCATGATTTTTATGATGTATTTGTAGACACCTAAAAATGACCTAGGCCTGCAAGCTTCATTTTTACCACTTTCGTCCTAGCATAATTGTGACATTTAATTATGTCCTTGGTCCACATTCGACTATTAATTAAATAATTTATAATTGTTTAATTAATTCATGTCTTTGTATTCTTCATGATTATTAAATAAATAAATTTTATTTATTTATTAAATACGTCATTAATTGTCTAAGTCTTCCCTTAATTAATTAAATTTCTTAATTTATTTAATATATTTCTTCCTGATTATTAAATAAATAAATTTTATTTATTTATTTAATATGTCACTAATTGTCTTAATTTAAATAAGTGATGTTTTTGTCTTTTTTCAGGACTTTTTGTGATGTTTTTGTCTTTTTTCAGGACTTTTTTCCAATTGTCAAGATCATGTGTGACATCCACTGCAGTTCTGTGATAAACATTTTTGCCCCCCAGTCAGGTCTAAGACGTAGCCATTTGCAAGGTACATGGACGGGATGCTGCTGACTTGGTAGACGAATAGGCGCCATGCGTAATCAATCATTGCTCTGCCATCTACTGTCACTTGGTCTAACTTGGCCTAGGATGAAATGTATTTCTGCCATTATTCTGCAAAATTGCCATCACATCCTACCCTACCTGTCCTAGTAGATAAATGATTGACATCAAGTCCTGACGACTGTCCGTCTACCAAGTCAACAACATCCCGTCTATGTCCCTTGCAAATGGCTACGTCTTAGACCTGACTGGGGGGAAAAAATGTTTATCACGGAACTGCAATGGATGTCACACATGATCTTGACAATTGGCAAAAAGTCCTGAAAAAAGACAAAAACATCACAAAAAGTCCTAAAAAAGACAAAAACATCACAAAAAGTCCTGAAAAAAGACAAAAACATCACAAAAATTCTTGAAAAAAGACAAAAACATCACAAAAAGTCCTGAAAAAAGACAAAAACATCACACAAAGTCCTGAAAAAAGACAAAAACATCACGAAAAGTCCTTAAAAAAAAACAAAAACATTGGAAAAAAGTCCTGAAAAAAATATATATATATACCAAAAACATCATAAAATGTCCTAAAGAAAGACCTAAAAATCATAAAACGTCCTGAACAAAACCAAAAAAAAACATCAGACTGCTCGAAGCATGCAAACACATTGTCATCTCTTGTCAAAGTCAGTCATATCAATCAGTTTTTATCGTTTGTCCGAACTACGTTGTCTCTGCGCATTTGCTACGTAGGCAAGACTCATATTTGAGTCCCCGAGACATTAGGTCAATCCTTTTAGGTTTGTCAAAATAAAATCATAACGCAATCTTTGCTCACCAAGAAAAGTCATTGGTCGTGTCGAACTACGAGGTCTCTGAATGTATGACATAGGCAAGGCCATCTATTGATGAGCCCCCAAGGCCGCACTAGGTCAGGCCATTAGGGTTCATGGCATCACACTGGCACACATGTCAAAAAGTATTCAAGACAACACGAATCTTTCCCAAACGAACAAAACTCATCATGACAATCATTATCACAGCAAGACAATCTCATCGGCACATATCATCATGACAATATCAACATATGGCCAACACAAGTCAAACTCGGTCAAAACAAGTCAAACTTAGTCAAAACAAGTCAAATTATCACAACCGGTCAAACTATCAACTCTTGGTTACCTTTCAAATGGGTCCTTCTGAAGAATAACCTCTGTCATTTATGCCTTAGGATGTGTCCTTCCTAGGAATCAACATTGTCATCTGACATTTTTGAGGGATCCTTTCTGACACTTAAGGATCAATCCTCTCGACAACAACGTTCTTTCAGATGTGTCCTTCTAAAGAACAAAACTTTGACATTGGTGCCTTAGGATGTGTCCTTCCTAGGCATTGTCCCTATCATTTGACATTTTCGAGGGATCCTTTCTGACACTTAAGGATCATTCCTCTCGACAACAACATTCTTTCAGATGTGTCCTTTTGAAGAACAAAACTTTGACATTGGTGTTTTAGGATGTGTCCTTCCTAGACATCGACATTATTCAGGATGTGTCCTTCCTGAATATGGCAACCTTCAGCATTTGTCATCTTTGCATCATTTAAATTTACATTGACACATCAATGCACTCGGCATCTAGACACACTTGGCAAATACTTGGCATTCGTTTTTGGCTTTTTATCATGTTACTAGTTTTTCAGCGAGATCCTGACACCAGGATTTAGAGAAGTAGCGATGTATCATGACATTTGTCTTGTCTTTTGACACTCATGTTACTAGTTTCTCAGTGAGATCCCAACAAAAGGATTTAGAAAAGAAGCGACGTATCATGATAATGGCTTTATCTTATTTCTTTCTGATAGTCATGTTGCTAGTTCCTCAAGGATGTCCTAGCAACAAGATTTAGAGGAGCAACGACGTTTCATGACTTGTCATTTTTGTCTTTTTCTGCTTGTGGTTGATTATGACAAAGACTAGGGCAATAATGCTCTTGGTATGAGTCATGATCTTCCTTGTCTGTGACTGTTTATCTTATGTGATGGTACGGCCTTGCACACCTTGATCTATTTCATATCATGGTGTTTGTTGGCCATCACAACAATCTACCCAATGATGATTAAGAGCAATAAATATTAAAAGTCCTATGGTAAGGTTTGAAGGATTTGGTCTAGGAACTAACATGCATCTTCTTTAGTCTTGTCATCTTCTCTCACCCATCTCATATAAGCATTGCATTCATGTCTTTTGCACTAAAATTTCTTCGTCTCTTCATATTCTAGTCTTCTAATCCATTTCGAGAGCACACCCATGTTCTTCGAACCTGTCTTTCCTCTCGAGGGGGCATACCATAAGCCTCCTCATCATTCTTCCTCATCTTATTTTGCACTGGGGCATTTTTTGACTTATTTTCTTTGTCACAATGCGACAAGCGACATTATGACAAAGAGGGGCAAAATGTAGACACCTAAAAATGACCTAGGCCTGCAAGCTTCATTTTACCACTTTCGTCCTAGCATAATTAATACATTTAATTATGTCCTTGGTCCCCATTCGACTATTGATTAAATAATTCATAATTATTTAATTAATTCATGTCCTTTTATTCTTCATGATTATTAAATAAATAAATTTCTTTATTTATTAAATACGTCATTAATTGTCTAAGTCCTTTAATTAAATAAATTTCTTAATTTATTTAATTATCTTTCTCATTTAATTCTTCTTGATTATTAAATAAATGAATTTCATTTATTTATTTGATATGTCACTAATTGTCACAATTAAATAAATTTATTAATTTATTTAATTATTCAGTCTTATCTTCTAAATTAAATAATTATTTTTAATTATTTAATTACTAATTTTACTTTTCTCTCATTTTAAATAAATGAAAATATTTAAAATGATTCCATTTTATTAACTTTCACTCTTTTTAGTAAATAATCTAAAAAAGATTATTTACTTGTCACACATAATTATCATTTTGAATTAATTAAATTCGAAAAGATATTATTCTTCCAAAAATCAAGTAATCGGGCAGATTCTTGATTTTCCAAATCTTATCTTCAGTCTGAATCTTATCTCTTTGATTTTTTGAATCTTGCAAATCAGGCAATCTTATCTTCTTGATTTTTTGAAAATCTTCATTTCTTTAATTAATTTCTCATTTATTCTCCACCGTCGATCTGATTTTGTCCTTACCATTCGATTAAAAATTTTGCCCTAACCCTAATTAGGGATAATCAGGTTTAATCTGGATCGCTCATTTTAGGTTCTTGTCATTAATTTATCTCGTCCGTCCATTCGAAATGGCATTTTCTATAAAATTCCATCTTCTTCTCACTTTTCGATTACACACGCATATTTTGACATTTCACATAGTTATTATAGGCATTTGCTTTCACACTTAAATCTCCATAGGCAATTTCATTATTTATTATTATAGTCATTTAATCAAGGCATAGGCATTGTCAATCATAGGTTTTTAGACATAGGCATTTAGATTTTGAGTAAATCCTTCAAAACTTGCTTTAGTTTTGTCATTTGTCATAATTGCTCACGAATCTGAGGGCATCTTTATTTACTACAAGCTAGGAGGTGTAACGAAGGTGAACCATGGAGGATGAAGATTCTGGGTAATATCATTCCTTTTGTTTTTTTCATCATTTTCCTTTGTACTTCGTTATTTCAATGGATTTTAGTGTTATTGATCTAACAATCTAACAAATCTGTTTTTTCTTTTGATTACAGTATTATCATTATCCTTGATGGTATCACCATGACATAGTGTATCAGAATAGGGGAAAATAAACCAGATTTTAGGATATATGCTTATTTATCATTGGAGTATCACATATTACTTAGTGAGTTGTCTTTTGTTTGATGTGTGACAAGGCACTAATGATGTATGGATGTGGTAGCCTATTACTTATACTAATACCACATATTATTGATTGATATATCATGTATATATCAATAATTGGATTGATTGATATTTCTAGGGTTTCTATTGTATCATAAATTAAATTAAATCAATTCTAAGTTACAAGCCCTACCATTAAATTTAGGTTTTATAGATTATGGTTTAAAGGTCTTAGGATGTAAAATAGATCCTCAGGTTTCTAATTTCAGTAAGCATTGTTTGGATTAAGATTTTAGGGAAAACTAAATTCAAATTTAGAAATGGAAAAAATATTATAAGAAAGATATAAAAACATGTGAATAGGAAAGCCACCTATAGAGGCTAAATATAGTGGCACGAAGGAATTCCTTTAGAGGTGTCCATTCATTGACAACTTATGCTTATCAAGTAGAAGTAGAATTCATTAATTTACTCGATCTTACATATTTTAGAAATAGACTAAGAGAATAGAAAATACAAACCTTATAATTGATAACATAAATTTCAAAGATTGCTAGAAATGGAACACCTCAACTCTACATTTTGAACTATTTGTTCTAAGACATATTTTCTTATATTCTATTTAGGTTGCAACATCCCTTCTCTTTTTGTCCAAACAATATCAACTGATTGCTTGATGAAATCCTTTAATATGTTGATCATTGGATAAGAACTACTAACAATGTGGTCCAACGTTGATTAAAAATGACTTGTTTATTTTTAATAGACTTTTGTCTACATTTCTAATACTTCCCTATTCTGAAAAAAAAATCAATATGTAAGTTGAATATCCATTATATTCTCTTTCTTATCTTATTTACGATTTGTTGCTTTTTGTTATAGTACGATACTCCTATTCCTCTTTTTAGTTCCCTTTTCTTCTACTATAATTTTGTCCAATTGTACTAACAATTTTAGGAATTGTTCTTGTCGATTATTCTTTCTCCTTTTTCTAACTTCATACATTTTTTTTTTGGCAAACGAAAGGCGAAAACGTCATAAATAGTTCATTCCGCGTTCTTTTAGATTCAAATGGTCCTCTAGTACGATAAAAACGCGTGAAATAGGAGAGTTGTAGAGCATCTGAAGAATCTTCTACGCCTTGAGCTACTGAGCTCTAAAGACATGTTGTAGAAGATCAAGCAGCAAATTCCTAGCCATGTTATAACCTGTCTATTTATGAATAGTTAATTCCGACATGTTGTAGAAGATCAACCAGCAAATTCCTAGCCATGTTATAACCTGTCTATTTATGAATAGTTAATTCCGCGTTCGTTTAGATCCAAATGGTCCTCCGGTACGGTAAAACGGTGAAACTTCGTGGTCTGAAGCGTTGTCAAACTTGATCGATCGTGCGCACTTGATTTGGTCTTAATGATTGCATTGACAAGTACCAAATGGATCGATCTAGAAAGAAGATGAAAAAGAAAACACAAAGCAAAACACAAGCAAGTTTCAGTTCAAGTGGGGTTGTCTAAATAATTTAGAATTTGCATTCTCATGAGTTAGCCAAAGATAATAATTTACATCTTTGAGTTTTTCATCACGCGCAAATGCAGAGAGAATCAAGCTAAATAGTATCTCTTTACCAAGGTTTATTGTACCAAACCTTAATTTTGTAAAGTATTTATTATGTATAAATAGAACCAACAATAGTTTAGAAAGATTTAAAATTCTGATTGGAAAGTCTATTTTGACTTCATGTCAAGACAACAAACTTATGGCAATCTTTGGAAAAAGATCTAGAAGTGTTTTAATGCCCATCTCGATAAAACTTAGGGCACAAACCTAAAAACTTTACCAAGAGGTCTATGCTAGAAAGTAATCATAGGAGACCACCAAATAGATTGTTAATTGATAGACAATTTGTTGTAAAAAGCATTCACTATCCCTAGAAGTCATGGCTTGATAGCTTCTCAAGCCTTCTTTTGATCACAAACATGCCTTGGATCTGAATAGGTCCCTTCATAATGAGAATAGAATGAAATCCCATATATCGACACACTTTATGACATAAGCAACACTAGAAGAAATAAAATGATGAAGCGATAATTTTAGACTCCATTCCCCTCAAAAGCTATAATAGTCCACTTAGCACATAAATTTAATCTCTAAAATTAAATGTCAATAAGTTTTAGACCACCTAAATATTTTGATAGGATGCTTTGGAGGCACCTAGTAAGAATAGTAAACATAGGTAGCAGGTAGAACTTTAGAATAAACATGAAATTATCCTACTTGAGAAAGAGGTTTAGTGATAAGTAAACCAATTTATTCTCAACATGAGCAATGAAAATTTGCAATAGGAGAGAGAGAATCTTGAAAAGAAAAATGGATGCTAAGAAATTTAAAGACCTCCTCATTATCAATATATTTATAACCAAAAGAATTAAGCTAGTTAGGAAAGGGTAAAAAGAAGTATGTATAACACTAAATTTTCTACCATTAAATAATTAAACTAGAAGCTAAATAAAAGATAAGACACTAGAGATACTATTTGTACTATCCTCTTCCTCTAAGAGAGTGAGAAAGGAGTCATCAATAAAAGTGACCATCAACAAGTTGTTGGTTGGAATTGGAACTAGTAATACACTTAACAAAGTTCTAGGAAATAAAATGAACCAAAAGATAGTCAAACCCTTCAATTGTTAGCACAAAGAAGAGGGGTAAGAGGAAATCTCTATTTCTTGAAATGAAATAGCCCAAAAGAAGAGAACTAATGACCATTGGTAATAATACAAGAAGAAGCATTAACAAAGATCATTCAAACACAATGTAGGAATTTGGGTCCAAAACATAAATATTATAGCATTACAATTATAATTCAATGCATAATCATATGATCTCATAAAATGGCTTGCTTTTGAGAACACTTGGCCCATTCCATTTCTTTCTTAACAATAATTATATTGTTAAGAATATACCTAGATTGATGAAACTGATATGCTCTTGAGACAAACAATGAGAGGATAAAAATGAGATAGCTTGAGGGAAAGGACTTTTATAATGATTTTCTATGAGACATTGAGCAATTTGATTAGACTCTAGTTGTATATATCTTTTGGATCTCCAAATATTGATATGAATTTGAAATTACCATTATTGATAATTTATTACCTAAAGATTTTGAATGATAGGCTTTCAAGTAGACTATAAAAATATCATTACCAACCACATCCTTATATGATGAAAAGTCCATATACCTTTCACATTCTCCATTATAAATTGTGCTTATTTTAATGTTCATCATGTAGCATGTTCATAGGACTCATTTTGCTCATGCTCAATTTTTTCTCCAATTCAAGTGCCAATTATATCTATGTCATTGTGTGTTTAGGTCTATTTTATGTGTTTAAACTTGTATTCTATTTATATTTACTTTTTACATTCATATTACAATATTTATAATATTTTTTTCCTCAAACAATATGGAAGTTACACAAGAAATCATGTTTCCATCGCACAATAATAAGGCCATATAGATTCTATTTTTTGTTAAAACAAGGTAAACTACAACAAATGCTATCTCTTCAAAGAGTATGCAAATCTAAGACTTTGTAATACAATATTGAATCAACCAATATGATATAATTGAAATTGTCTCCTAATAGTGAACCCTTGTTGAGTAAACTTAGCCTGTTGGTGAAACATTGGAAAGCTTTCATGTTTGTGGGCTTAGATTTTGGAAGCTAACCTCTAGAGGGTAAGTGCACAAAGTTGAGTCCATGAAATGTGGAAGTTTTTTCCTTAGCCAAAAAATTGAAATCAGTTTTGATAAAATGGGATCACGATTTTTAAAAATCGAGATCCCGTTCAACTTCGGGATCCCGATCCTGAACATGAAACGGAATCCCGCTTTTTAAAAATCGGGATCCCATCTCCCATAGGATCCCAAACTAATGGAGAAGGAACAGGATCTCGATTACTACGAAACAGGATCCCAATTTGTAGAAATCAGGATCCTATTTTGTATAAATTGGGATCTCATTTTGTATAAATTGGGATCCTGTTTTATATTGCTATTTATTTTTTAAAAAACAAACATAGTTCATTACACAACAGATGGGATCCCGAGTACATGCGACAACGACCCCCACAAATAGCTACAAGTACCCGCCCATGCCCCCCTTTTTTTGCATTTTTCTATTTTTAATTGAAATTGTGAAAAAAATAAGTGAATTTGGCATTTTTAAAAATTTATTTCACGTTTTGAGCATTTTTTTTTCCTGTTATAGTAGAAATGAGTAATTGTAAAAATAGATGAAAAAATGCAATGAAACCTGAAGGTTTTTTAATAAAAATGAAAACATGAACCTTGGATTGTGTTTTACAAACAAAATTTAACTTTTGAAACCTAAATTGTTCAGTTAAACCAAAAAAAATTGAATTTGAAAACCCTAATTGAAACAAAACAAAAATTGCATTTAGAAACCCTAATCAAGCTTTTTGAAACCCGAATTCAAATCCAAACAAAAAAAGAATTTGAAAACCCTAGTTTGAATTGAAATGAAAAAATTGCATTAAAAACCCTAATTGCTTAGAAATTGAAACCCTAAATTGAATTGGAACAAAAAAATTTGTTAAAACTCTAAATTGAAATTGAACAAATTATTTTGATTTTGAAAACTAGGTAATTTTGAGCTCAAAAAAAATCATTTGCATTACTTAAATGTTTTAAATTTTATTTGCATTCTATGGAAAAAATGATATCTTAAACTTTAGTTTCAATGTTAAATTATAATTAGATTAGAAAACAATATGTTAAAGAATAGTAAAAATTCATAAAGTTTATCTTGATGTTTGTTTACAAATTTAGTTAGCAAATTTGTAAATCTAAGCACGTACAATCGATTCCAATTGGCACTAACTTGCAAGTCTAAATTATGACAAGGGCCACCCAAACTTCACCCTAAGTTTGCTAAACCCTAGACCCTGAACTATAAAATCTAAACCCTCAACACTAAAGCATTTGAATTTTGTCTTAGGACCTTAAAATGAAATTTGGTTGCCTTAAAAAACCCTCTATTGTCACCATTCAGTAGAGTTTTTTGTAATGTTTTCACTTATTTGAACACATAATATAAAACCTTTTGGTTTCTACAAGTTTATGAATATTGGATGATCACTAGATCTATGACAATTAGACATGATCATTAGGGATCTAAATCATTGGAAGAAAACTTTATTCTATCATATACACAAGATAGGAGAGTGAGTGAGAGTGCTATGGGTAAAGTTTCTTTCATTGGACATACCTAAAATTATGTAGGTTCAATGTCAAGAATAGGTCTATTTGGTAGATTTATGAAAACTATTATGAATATCTAGAATACCATAAAAGTATAATTATAGCAATTCCAATTGGAAACACTTGGGTATATATCATATGAAATTTAAATCTAGTAAGGTGTCTATTATATAAGAGAGTTGATAATACATGGAAAGAGGTTTGTATGAGAATATATCTATTAAGAAACACATACCATGACCTCTATAGGATTTTTAAGATGTGATCCTAGATAATAATCCACCCATCCTCAATCATAGTGGATTCTTTAGTAATTAAGAGAGATTCAATAACCATAAAATTACCTATATTTTGATGCTATATAGATTTATGTGGAAGGATAGAAATGCATCAATAAGGAGACCAAGATGGAACCATTTAACACCTAGAAGGTACACCTATTACATGGGAAAGGGAGGAGGTACATGATGATAGGTTGGAGGAACTACATCCTATTATTACAATTTAGAGATAGGAGAAGGATTCATATAAAAGAAATATAATTAAATATTTATATTTATATTATATTTAATAAATATTAATATAATATAATATATTAAATAATATAAATATTTAATATCATAAAATATAATATAAGATTACAATTAAGGATAGGTAATGTTACAATTTACTTGGGGTTTTAATGACGATTAGGCTTAAGATTCAATTA
>VDFB02270651.1:673298859-673351005 GCA_007258455.2 Sequoia sempervirens
TAGACATAACATGTTTTAATGATTGATCTTTTCTTTTTGGTTTAATATAAAAGCCTAACCTTTTCATTACTTTCCTCATTTTTTGCATTATCATCAATTGCATCATTAGTTGACATTGAAATGCAATTTTTTTACGATAAAAGAATTTGGCATATATTCTATTTGCATGTGTTCTTATTTTCCTCCAAGAAATTTGACCAGGAAGATTATCAAAAACACCACTTCCAATTTTAAAAAACGTATTTTCATTAAATTCAACATCACATTCTAGACATTCTAGATTTCCATCTTCATTTTCATCTTCATCTTCATTTTCATTTACATTTTCATCAACAAAATGCTTTTCATTTTCATTTTCATTTTCATCAAAAATACAGGTTTTGTTTTCATTTTCAAGAAAATGATCATTTTGATTTTCATTTGCAACAAAAGATTTTTCTTTTTTGTTTTCAACAAATTCTATAAAAGTTTCATCTCTCTGAATATTGTCAATGTCAACATCATTAAGTCCAGCATCTTGTAAAACTTCTACATACAAAATTACCATTTTACTAACATGTGGATTTGAAGACGTACCTAGATTTGTGCATATTAAAACATTCTCCATAGCATTCAAAGAAGGATTTGAAGACATAATAGGACTTGTTTGTATAATCATATTCTTCTCCAAATTGACTCCTTGCAAATTAGCTTCATCTACAACCATGGTATCCTCAATGTTTTCATCTTCAATAGTTGTGGAATTGGTTGCTCCACCATCATTCATTGATTTCATTCTCATTATTCTTTCTCTTTGTATTTATCTCTCCTTTTCTCTATTTGCTTCAACTTCTTGAGGAGTCAATGTCTTCCTTCTCTTATTACGAGCTTTATCTCCCATAATTATAAAATTCTCAAGCACAAATGAATGTTAATAGTTAAATACTTCAAAATATTCAATCCAAATTGGAATTTGAATACCTATTAGGACAAAATTATTCCTCGTGTTCCTCAAAAAAAGTAGAAAACTACCATAATTCCACTTTAAAAATTGTTTTCTTCATGCCTCCTTTGAAAAATTCAATCCATATTGCAAATTGAAAACCTTTTGTTCCTCCAAACAAGCACAAAAATAACACAATTCCACTTCAAAAATGGTGTAGATGATGCCTTGTTTGATAAAATCAACTAAAAATCAAGTTCACCACCTGTAAATACAATAGCTCATGAAAAATAATTTACTTTTACTGCTCTCGGCCATACATGTGAAGTTGCAGACTTCATAGTAATTTTTTGCAGTATATTTAAATAAAAGAAACAGGATCCCATTTATAAAATGGGATCCTGCTTATAAGAATCGGGATCCCGTTTATAAGAACCGGAATCCCGTTCTATAATCAGGATCCCGTTCTTTGACATTGAATGTGGGGACCGTTGGACGGGAAACGAGATCCCGTTTCCTTCACAACGGTCTGAATATTATAGAATATGGAACAGGATCCTGTTTTTTAAAATTTGATTTTTTTTTCTTTGTGGTTGGGTTTTTGCCTAGGTTTTTGGTTCGGGAAAAGCATTGGAAATCCAAACCTAGGCCTTCAACCTGGTTGGACCTACAAATTGAAGGTCCTAACAATGTCAAATAAAAATACCGACTTTGGCCATATGGCTGACGACCTTTTCTAGAGAATTTTTTGATGAAATTAAAACCCATTTTTAGATGAAACAATTTAAATTCTAAATATGTAATTTTTTTTGCAATTGGATTATTTTTTCTATTTTTCAATTAATTTCTAATAAAATTGCTCCATAAACTTTAAATATCAGGGTTTTTTACTATTTTAATAACTTTTGATCAACATAACATTTTGAAAAACAGATTGCACGAGAACAAAATTCAGACAATTCTTTTCAATTTAAAAAAGAAAATTAAAAAATGATAAGTTTAGGTCATCTTATGCATGTTGTACATGACGATTTTTCAAAACGACAAATCTGCCTAATAAAAATTTAACAAAAAAAAAGTATTCAATAAGAAATTACAAAAAAATATCAAGAACAAGCTTTAGTGAGTCACAAAACTTTTCCAAAAAGGATTTAGAAAAATACGATAATTTAACTCAAAATATGGATGTCGTACACGTGCATGGTATGGTAAAAAACAAGTGACTTTTAAACAGTGGTTTTTAGAAATGCCTATTGAAACTCAATTTGTACAATCTGGGTATTGAAATTAATTACCAATTTGGAAACTAGACTCTAAGCGCTACATTTTATGATTAGTGACTTTTTTAAAGATTTCATCTGTAAGTGCTTCAAATTTTAATGTCAAATGTGTCAAATTCTGAAAATCAGGAAAAACACTTCCACTTTTTGGCCAAAAAGTGGACTCAACTTCTTGCACACACCCTAGAGTAAGTTGTCTCTTATGTTAATCACCTAAAAACTACTTCTTGTTTGGAAAAAGGTAAGGAGGAAATATGAAAATGAAAAATAACTCCTAAGGTGATGCACCAAAATGTTAATCTTCAAACTTGCACATCTGCTTTGCACACACAGTTTCAATCAACAACAAAGCTTGACATGCACAACTCAATACTCATGCTTTTGCATCAACATTTTGTAGGTGGATACAATGCACATAATCCTAGAAGGAAAGATACTTTTCACAACTCCAATTATTTTCATTCCAACACAATTCACAACTTGCAAAAATACATATACTTTCTACACAAAGGTGCTACTAAATGGGACATAACAAGAAGGACTAAGACAACTTCACATGTAATTGCATCAATCATTCAAATGCACACAATAGAATATAAAATTAAGAAGACAAAATTTCTTATCTTCATTGATCTCCAAGGTGTAAAACGCTACACATGTCTGTCAAAATGAGTTACAAATACTATCTTTTGTTGAAAAGGACTTAAAAAGTCACAATGTAGACAAAAGATAATGATAAGAACTAACTTCAAAAATGAAGTTTGAAGTTACTTATGCTTTTCCAAGTAGCTCCACAAGGATAGGGACTTCAACCTCCCTTGGTCATGTACAACAATAAAGCCTATTTTTTAGCCCCTAAACCCACTCCAAGAAAACTCAAAGGTGAAGAAAAGGTCAAGCCTTGACCTCACCTATTATAAAGGCATTAGAAATTGCTCCAAGATTCTCTCAATTCCCTCCTAAACCAAGTCAAGACAAACCCTATATTCTTGGCTCTTGTCTGTCAACTTCCTCCAACCTCCCCTATATGCTTGGCACAACCATAAATCCTCAACTATATCCACCCCTTTTAACTTAATCTTGAAAACACGTGCACTTATCTCCTTTTTGCACAATAAATAACATTAATTAAAATGGTTTATAAACTACCATTTCAACCATGTTTTACATTGTACTTTTTGGTACAAAATATAAAGGCATCATGACTCGACCAACTTGGGAGTCAATGCAAAAATTCACAAGTCCTCAAGGGAACCCTTAGACACTTAGCATGAACACAAAGGGGAATTAAGTTATATTGAAAAAGTTAAAAAGAAAGGAAAAAATGCCTTAGGATGTTGGCAAAAGTTAGGTTTGAAACCCTAAACACCAAAATCGTGACCAAACTCATTTTCACATTTCATTTTTTTTTTTTTCATTCCCTATTGAAGGCACTGCCATGGTCCAAACCTGATCTTCAAGAGGTTTCAATTGGAGGTCTCAATACAAAAACACATAAATTCTATGTGGGTAAGCTTTTGTTTGCATAAACATTTCCTTTTATAATCACTTTCTATGAATGAAATGTTGTTTTGAGCTCTATCATGGAAGAAAATGGTGAGAACATGTTTATTTTTCTTTGTGTGAGAGCATTCATAGATTTTACTGGAAATCTTTCATTTTCTGCAAATGATCGAGGGTTTGTATTTCTGCTGCATAGATTGTGTGTTTTATT
Source organism: Sequoia sempervirens (assembly GCA_007258455.2). Classification (NCBI taxonomy): domain Eukaryota; kingdom Viridiplantae; phylum Streptophyta; class Pinopsida; order Cupressales; family Cupressaceae; genus Sequoia; species Sequoia sempervirens. Next base: position 673,302,776 of record VDFB02270651.1, read on the forward strand.
TTTTGTTCTTGAATATTTTGGGCTATTGCTTCTATTCTCATCCCTCTGAGTTGGGTATGTGTAGGATCAGCATGGAAAAAATAGGCCCTTAAGTGGCAAAAAAATTAGAAAAATAAGAGTTAGGCAACTTGACGTAAAAATTTGAATAAGTTATCTATATTATTTTAAAAATATGTAAGAATAGAATCTAGAGCAAATTGAATGTAGTTTCTAAACTACTAGATTTGTTTAAGAAAAAAAATCTATTTGGTGAAAATTTGAAATTTCAATGCAGTGGTACTTCTTTTTTAGGGAAAAAATAAGAAGTAGGTGTTTGTCTGACCACCCTAACCACAATAAAATGATAATATTTTTTTATAATATTTTAGATACAAGTAGAGGACTCATGCCCCGATGTGATGCATATTTTTTGTAATTTTTTTCCAAGTAAATAATTAATTATGAATTTTTTAATACAACTTTTTAAAAAATATAAAAAACTCGTATGTCTGACCACCTTAACTTGGTCAAAAATTCATGAAATTCAAATTTTATTTTTTATTCCTATAGTATGCGAAGCATAGAATGTGACAAATGTTTTGGATTCAAAAAATGTGATACCATTTGAAAGCTATAGATGTTCTTCAATCAGCCTATCAATTAAAACTTTAGTCATAATTTGAATAAAAAATGAATAATAATTACTTATTAAATTCAAAGTAAAGAATAATTTATATCAGTGGAAAGCTAAGAATATCCTTTAAAAACCCTTTTGGGTAAAAAAATAGTCGTCAGCCACATACCCATCATATTGCCACTTTTTTGGCCCATCATGATCCTGCACATACCCAGTTTCACATTCTCTTTGCTCTGTGGTCGTGGATTTACTTCCATATTCTAGAAAATACAAAGATAGAAGCTCCTTTTTCAATGTTGTGTCTCTATGCATGTTCTTCATGATCATGTTTTCATTTATGTTGTAAATACTTAGAGTCGACACTAAAAACCTAGGTTGTGGTTTTATTTGTCTATTCTACTTTGATGAAGCTCTTTGGACACTACCATATGAAATTCCTTTCATGTCATACTTTTCCCAATGTATGCCTACATTATAGCCCTCTTCCATGATATCTATAGAGTTTCCTACTTTTTATCATTGTTATGGCTCTGCACGCTAAAAAAAGACATTAAAACCTAGGTTGAACTGAATAATTATTCTTCCTTCCATCATTTTTTTGAGTAATGTTGATCCTCTTGTAGGGAAACTAGTAAAATGTGAACTAAATGCACTTAAGGCTACAAGAAAAAGACCTAACATAGCAAGTACAATTTCATTAACAACATACTTTGATTGAAGAGTTCCTTTGCATGTCAATTCCTTTAGTTTTACTTGCCTCTATTGATATGCACAGTACTCCAATGCTATCATTTGAAACTATCATGACACTATTCTCTTGTATGACTAGAATTTCCTTGCTATCTTAGCCTACCAATGGGACTGTCTCTCATAACACTAACTTGCATTAATTCCATAGATTATCCTTGTTTACTTTTAGGGTACATTCACTATGCATGTCTTTCACTATTAAATTTTCCCTCTTTCCTTAACTCACAACCCTTTACTAGTTGTCCACATTATCTCTTAAGTGCAAGAAAGAGGTAGTGTAGCTATTGAACCCTATTGTGAATATAAGAATAAGAATGGAACCCACTATCATTCCTATTTCATTTAATTGTCATCATGTGCAGGGGTAAGCATATGAATTATCCTCCTTAAGGTTTGATTCTTGGCATTATCAATAGGACTGCATCTAACCAACATAATTATGACTGTATTTTCCATATCATGGTTGTATTTAACCAAATTCAATGTATATTGCACCAAAAACTCCAAGAAGATGCCATAACCTCTCTTGTATAGTAGCTAAAAACCTTTTTCACTTCCACTATCCATTGTATTTCATCATGAAATTGATTTCCTTTATACCTTTCACTATATGATCAAAGCCAAACCTTTATGATTTTCAATTTAATACATGCAAATCACAAGGTTAAGAGATAAAAATCCAATAAAAAATAATAATTCTCACTACCTCCTAGAATTTAACTCTATCATCCTTTACAATTGAAGACATCAAATATTTTGACCAAAACATAGTCTACCATTAAGATTGTCCCTCCATATTTTGTACCTTATTTTATTACAAGACTGTCCTCATAGTCAAAGAGACTATCATTTGACCCCCCCAATTCATGGCTCAATGTTCTCATTGGTCATGGTAAGATGACTGTCATGAGTGATGAGTGCTTGTTCAATGTTAACAAATATATTGAGTTCACAATCCTATTCCTCTTAAGAACTAAGAGGGAAGTTTGTTGGGCTCAACCCTTGTGGGAGCACATTTTACTCCACATGCTATGATGTTAAAATAAAATATTCCAACAATGAAAATTTCACCTATACCTGCACAGTGAAAAAACATGTTAGATAAAACAATGAATCCAAAAGTTTTCAATGATGCTTCATGATGATTGATGATACTCCTCTACTTCTTTGATATCTGAGATCCTGCAAAAATTGTTTCAATGCTTTATGAGAATAAATTATATATTTGTTGATATAGTATATGTAGAGAATATGGGTTTCAAGCTCTAACATAACTTTTCTCATCTTTTTTAGACATTTAAAGAAGCAACAGGTCAACTTCTGGAGCAACCAAGCGAGAGGGACTGAAGCAAGGATGTAACAATTCAACATGGGGTTTGTCATTCAGGAAATGATGAATCCCTACTCTTTCCATATGCTCTTTCTTTTCTATTTCTTCAAATGTATAGTATATAAGTATTAGAATAATTACTCCCATGGCTTGTGTGGGACACCATACATTTGTAATTATCAATAAAGGAAAACATTTGTGCAAACTTTTTGCAATATTTCTCTTGTATGCATTTGCATGTAATGAACTACAATTTATTTGATAACTACTTTTGTGTGCATATGAACGGAACTTTAGCAAAAATCAATGTGTTCCTTTTATCTTTTATCATCATCTAATATCTCAGCTCTACCTGATTGAGCTAGAAGCTAAATTAGGTAACTTTTTTTGTGACATTTGCTATATGTTTTCCTTCTAAACATCCTGACCAACTGCCTAAACTTATCCATTGGGAACAAAGTAAAAAGGAACTCGACAAGACTTTGAAAAATATTCTTGCATACTGTTGTTACTAATCAAAACAGTGCATAACACCTTCAAATCTTATTCCACCTACCAAAAAACTCAAATCAAACTGATTGACTGAAACTAAAACTAAAATTGACTCAAATTGAAAAGAAAATGTGCTAAAGCACTTGGAAGAATGAAAACTAACCTACTCTACACTAACCAAGCAAGACACCTACTCAAATGAATCCATTCATTGGTTGGGTGAAGTAGCTACCCTTTCTACATAATTTACAAAGTTTTCCATGCTTGAGGATAGCTAGAAAGAGATGAAACATGGATAGAAATTCAACAAAGAGCTGCAATACCTCTTGAAGAACATACGCAAGTTCACTAACCTATGGAATATAAACATTCTTGTCCTGAGGTAGAAAAATGACTTGAATCTACTCTTCCTTAGTTGTACCTTCATGCTTGGGTGCAAGCAAGATAGGAATATTCTTGTTGGCCTCCATTCTAGCTAGATGCCTAATTGTACATCCTCTAGAAAGAGTGAATTCAAAACTCTCCATGTTGTTTTCTTGTTGTTCCAAATCATGTTGTTGTTCCTCATCTTATTTTTGATCTTTTGCTTCAAATGGTGGTGGTTCAATATCCAAATTTGGAAAAAATAGGTTTCCACATAAGTCAAAACAGACTTTAGATCATCCCAAAATGAGACTACCTCATGAGCCAAAGCTTCATTCTCATATTGAATTTCATAAACCAACAACTCTATACACTGTTTAACATCTTGTAGCTATCCCAAATATTGTGTTATCATAGACACATATTCTTGTTGCTTTGAATCTTCATCCTTGCCAACAAAACAAGGCAGCTCATCAAATGAGAAGATCAACTCTTCCTTCTGATCCCCATCCATTTTCCTTGCACCTTGCTATTCCAACTAATCACCCTAAACTTCTACTTGCAATTTTTTTTTACTTTTTATTATTCACACCATTTGTAGGCTCATAAACAACATATATTTCTTTTACCTCCTCATAACTAACCTCATAAGTTCCTTCCACTTGAGGAAGATCCTCAATCAGTTTTGAGTCTTGAATTGAAAACTGTGCCATAAAAAATTGGACCCTCTTGAGAAAAGAGACAATTTCTCACATAATTAGACCCACTTTCGATTCCCTTCACATCATTTCCCTTGAAAACAACATTTATAGGCCCCTTAGACCTATTAATTTTGATCTAGAGGCTCGTTTCACATGAGAAATCACATAAAACCTGACAAACAACATTTAATAACATCGTACCCTGACAACCCACCTTTAAATAGTAGTAGTGGGACCCATTCTCCACCTTGGGAAAATGAGTCCCCTCTGGTGGGGCCCACTCACCAAGGGTGGTGAATGAGTCCCCTTTGAGGGAAAATTCAAAATTAAGCGGGAATTTAATCAATTTAACTTTTATTTCTGGTGAATGTTGGCCTCTTAGGTCTAATTAATGGGAAAATAAGGTGTTGTTGCTTATAAATACACATTTCAAGTCATTTCACACAATCCTTTTACAACTTTCACTGTCTCATCATCTTATTCAAAAGCAAAGTCTTCTACCACAAGTTTCATTAGAAAAATTTGAAGTTTTAGGACAACAAACTAGGGTTTTTGCAGGTTTTGAAGCTCACTTTTCTTGTCAATATCAAACAATGCAAAGGGTTTATGATGGATACCTATGGTGAATCATGAAGAAATATAGGGCGAGGAGGTCCAACTAGCCACCAAATCATGCCTAAGGACTTGGTTTCCTATTGATTCCATCTTCCATTTTCACTCTATCTTCAGATTAAGGTTTGCATTATGTGTGTTTAACATTTACATATCATTTTATTCCTATGTTTCATGTGTTGTAAGATTTCTAGGGTTGAGGTCTTGCATCACTTTAATTACTCTTGCATGTCTTATTCTAGAGCAATAGAATAGGGCCCTTCTTCCATTTCATCTTTTCCTAGTCTTTAACACATCTAAGGCTAGGGTTTATGTAGATTTTTCTCTATCCAAGGTTTAATTACCTATCTAGGGGTTTCACCATGGAAAACCCCCCATTAGACCAACTCTTTTAAGCTATTTTGCAAGAATTTTTTGAGATCCGAAATTGGGTTTCCGTAAAAAATTGTTGTGCAAGTGTCAAGGTACAGATCTGAGTTTTGAGATTGTGGAAATCAGAAAGAGGACTGATTCGCCATGCATGGAAAATGAGTCCACCCTAAGATGTAGATTTGAGTTAGATGCAGTTTCAGATCCTCGACAGTCAGAAAACAAGTTCTATGCAGAAAAGTCCTGATCTGGGACTGATTCCCCCAAGGTGGCAAACGAATCCCAATCAGCCCAAGTTCTGATTTCATCAACTTTTCAGATTGCTCTCTAGTCCTCTACAACTTTCCAGGTGCACATATTTTGAGAAACAGCTTCCTATTTGGTTAAAAGTTTCATTTTTATTCATTATTTTAATCTTTTTGCAAACACTATGTTTTCAAACATTGCATAAATCTTAGCTTTGCATTCATTTTCATTCATCTAGATTAGTCCATTGCATTTAGTTAAGTTCATTTACATTAAACAACATTGCATACATCCTAATCTGAGTGATACATTAGAATTTTTGGCCCTATCTCTCTCCTTTTAGGTGAAAAACCCTAGAAGTGCAAGAGTAGTCCATAGGGTCCCAAAAATCTATGTTTCATTTTGGTGAACCCAACTTTTGAGCATAACAATATTCTGATTTACATCTAATTGCATCTTAGGTTTTCATTATTTCATGCTCTTGCATTGTTTTTGGATTTTTAAAAGCATTGCATTAGTGAAAGCATTCTTTACTTTATTTCATTCCATTATCCTACATCTCTACATTTTCATTCTGTATTTGCATCATATAGAGTTGAAATTTCATAGAAAACACAAAAAAAATTAGAAAAAACATTAAAAAAGTCATCTCTTGGGACTCATTCGCCACCTAGGGAGAATCAATCCCTTTACATTTTTTCATTAGCATTTCCAGATTTTCATTTCATGCATTACATCTTTCTATTTTTTGTCATTTCCTTTCTGTTTTTGTTCAGTTCTTTCTATTTTCCTTAGCATAAAGTTTATTTCCTTTCATGGCATTTATGGATAGTCTTAGGCTTTTACAAGTTCCATTTTTAGTCATATTTGTAGTCCTTTCAAATCAGCTTACATTGAGGAAACTCTAGCAAATATCCAAAACCACTCACACAACACATCCAATGATCCAATTAAACACATGATTCAAATTTGAAAAACCATCTCATCCAAGCCACTTAGGGGTATGTGCAGGATCATGATGGGCCACAAAGTGGCAATATGATGGGTATGTGGTTGACGACTATTTTTTTACCCAAAATTGATGAAACGAAAAGGTTTTTTAAAGGAGGTTCTTAGCTTTCCACCAATATAAATTATGCTTTACTTTGAATTTAATAAGTAATTATTATTCATTTTCTATTCAAATTACGACTAAAGTCCTGATTGATAGGCTGATTGAAAAACATCTATAGCTTTCAAATAGTATCACATTTTTTTAATCCAAAACATGCGTCACATTCTATGTTTTACATATTATTATGACTAAAAAAAGAAAAAATGAATTTCATGAAGTTTTGACCAAGTTAAGGTGGTCAAGCATACAAGTTTTTATATTTTTAAAAAAGTTGTAATAAAAAATTTATAATTAATTATTTACTTGGAAAAAAATTACAAAAAAATATGCATCACATCGGGGCATGAGTCCTCTACTTATATCTAAAATATTATAAAAAAATATTATCATTTTATTGTTGTTGGGGTGGTCAGACAAACACCTACTTATTTTTTCCCTGAAATTTAAGTACCACTACATTGAAATTTCAAATTTTCACCAAATAGATTTTATTTTTTAAAACATACCTAATAGTTTAGAAACTACATTCAATTTTCTATAGATTCTATTCTTACACATTTTTGAAATAATATAGATAACTTATTCAAATTTTCATGTCAAGTTGCCTAACTCTTATTTTTTTGAAATTTTTGCCACTTCAGGGCCTATTTTTTCCATGATGATCTTGCTCATACCCTTAGTAGTGATGATGTCAATCAGTTAGATGAAGCCCTTAAAAGCATCGTCTCACTCACTTTGTCCTCTAATGCTTTTCATGAGAAACCTAACACCCTTAATGATCAATCCCCCTTCAAACCTTTTAATTGTGATGACTTTGATTTGTTAGATGAAGCCCTCCAAGACTTCATCTCGAATAATTCATCCAATAAGGTTTTTGGTCACCAACATGATATAACTAATGTTCATACCTCTAATTCTTTTCTTGAACATCCTAAACTAGTTGACAATCATTTACCCTTCACACCTTTTAGTAGTGATGATTTGCATTTGTTAGATGAGTCTCTTCAGGACTTCATCTCATCCAACTCATCCACCATGGTTTGTTGTGATACCTCTAAAATCAAGGATTTTAATGTCGTTCAACCCAAACTTGTCCTTTACCCACCCTCACATCCACTTCATCCCTCTAATCGACCATGCCACACTTTATACCCACCTAACACTAATGTATCGCAACAATCTAGTGATGATACTATTTCTCATACATATAACACACAAAATAACCCACAACCAACTGCACCATCATTACTTTACCTAATTTTCCTAATGCTCCTCATTATAACCCGCCTACAAAGGAGTATGATCTTGTTGAACAATTAAAGAATACTCGTGCCAAAATTTCTCTTTGGGATTTACTTCAAACTTCACCAACTTACAACACCATTCTTCAAACTTCTTTAAAAAAACTCACAATTCCTTCTGGAACCACTCTAAATGATGTGGCAGCTCTTGTTCAAAAACATAGTCTTGATATTACTTTTCATCAACATGAGCTCCCTCCTTTGGAGTTGCGAAAATAACATGATGCCTTTATGATCATTGTTCAATTCCATCACACAAGTATCAAGCGCACTCTCATAGATAATGATTCTTCCCTTAATGCATTAAGTGTGAGTCTCCTTGATCGATTAAAAGTTGATAGATCACAAATAATACCTGATTCTATTTCTATTCGTAGATTTGATAATACAACAAAGCAACCGATTGGGATACTTACTTTACCTATTATGTTTGGAGTGGTTACTTTGCAGACTCCTATCCATGTCATGCCATATGATCTTTCATTTAATCTCCTCTTAGGCCAACCATGGATTCATGAGATGAATGTAGTCCCTTCCACCCCTCATCATATAATGAAGTATGTTTATAACAATCATATATATCAAATTGAAATAGAACCTGAGCTTGAAAGTTGCTTGCACCTTGAAAAAGGGTTACAAGTCCTTTGAAAACATTGATTCCCACTTCTAACATTGACCCTCTTGAAATTGAACACAACGATACAGAATTGGTCTCTAAATTATTTGGTGATTGGGGATCCTTAGAATTCACACCCTTGTTTATGGGAAAATACATACTTACACAAAAGAAAGATGAGAAAGATGAACAATGAAAAATTATGTCCACTCAAAAGTCTGAAAAATAATCTCAAACATCTATCTCTTACAATATGGATCAAAATGCAACATACACAACAAATTTTGATGAGATAGATTATCAATCCCCACCTACCCTGTGTGAAATGGAATGACTTTATAGGAAAGGTTATAAATTTTTCAAACAACTAGGCTATACTAGAAAAGGGTGTGGAAAACATGAACAAGGTATTTGTGTCCCTATTGAACATAATACACAAGAAACAAAAATAGGATTAGGATATTCTTTTTCTAAAATGACCAATGCTACTCAACAACCATCTTTAAACATTAACGTTATAACATGTCGCCCACAACACAAACTCATAATCAAACATCCTAATTTGTTGGATATAACTTTACCTCCTTCATTGATGTATGCCGATAGTGATGATGCTTTGAAACAACTATTAGGTGTTTACGATACCCCATCCTCACATACTTACATGAAACACATTTCTCGTGCTTTAAACGTTACCGAGCAAGAAGCAAGTGATATCACTGAAGACTTCTCTGAATCTGAAAGTTCTAAATCAAATGCACTCCCTTTAGGAGATACAATTGATGTGCTTATGGACATTCATAATACAAATAAAGTTATTAAAATTGGGCAGTGCCCTGATGGTGAAGAACAAGAAGATATGACCACTTTACTTCATGATTTTCCTAAAAAGAATTCTTGGAAGTATTCCCATATGCCAGAAATTGACCCAAAAATTGTGATGCATAACATTGTCCTTACTCCAAATGCTAAACCTATCTTTCAAAAGATTTGAAAAATGTACCCTAACATAGCCTTCCATGTTAAAGAGGAAATAGAGAAACTTCTTGATGCAGGCTTTATTAAACCTATTGATTATTCTCCTTGGTTCTCAAATATTGTCATTGTTGCAAAACTCGATAACAATATTAGGATATGCACAGATTTTTGAGACTTGAATAAAGCCTCCTTAAAAGATGATTTTTTTGCTTCCTAATATAGACATGATCGTGGATTCAGCTGTTGGACATGCTTTGTTGTCATTCATGGATGGATTTTTTGGTTATAATCAAATCCTTATTAATCCTCAAGATCAATACAAAACTGCCTTTACAACTATTTGGGGTGCATTTTGTTGGGTTGTGATGCCCTTTGGTTTAAAGAATGTCAGTGCAACTTATCAACATGCAATTAAATTAATATTTCATGATTATATTCAAGCAATTCTAGAAGACTATGTCAATTATATCCTTGCTAAATCGTTAACATGAAAAGACAATGTGAATGTCCATAAAATCTTTGAACACATAAAACAATACAACATGCGATTAAATCCAAAAAAATGTGTCTTTGGTGTAGATAGTGGTGAACTTATTGGGTTTGTCATATCTCATAGAGGCATTGAAGTGGACACAAAGAAAATTTAATCCATCATTAACATGCCACCTCCTTAGAATATTTCTCAGTTGTGTATGTTACAAGGTCAAATTCAAGCTATTCATCATTTCGTTGCATCTTTAGCCGATCACACAATACCTTTCACACATCTCCTTAAAAAGGGTGTCCCTTTTGATTGGGATGAGGATTGTAAATAGGCTTTTGAGAGTCTAAAGGAATATTTAGCCACTCCACTTGTTTTACAACCTATCGTGCCACATCGATTGTTTATCTTGTACATCGCCGCATCTACCCATGCTCTTGCAACATTGTTGGCTCAATGCGATGATCATGGTAAAGAACACCCTGTTTACTACATTAGTCGTACCTTAATTGATTATGAAGCATGATATCCACCAATTGAAAAATTGTTTTTGGCTCTTGTATTTTCTACTAGTAAGTTGCAACATTATTTACTCAATGCTAAAGTACAAGTTGTCACAAAATTTGATCCTCCTAAATATCTTTTCAACAAAACCGATCTCTCAGGACACTTAGCTAAGTGGGTAATGTTTTTAACTGAGTTTGATCTTAAATTTGTTTCACAAAAAGAAATAAAAGTTCAATCCTTAACTGATCACTTAGCTGATGCACCTTCTCCCTTTGCTTTCCCTATTAATGATCCCTTTCCTGATTATCATGTCTTAACTACTAATATTAAACCATGGGAATTATTTTTTGATGGATCTTAGTGTCAAATAGGTTCTGGTGTTGGAGTGGTCCTAATTCCACCCAAAAACAAACCTATTCTTTTATCCTACCATTTAAATTTCCTATGCAAAAATAATACAACTGAGTATGAGGCATTGATTGCAAGTTTGCAAGCTACTCTATCTCTTCATGCTTAACATATTAAGATCTTTGGCAATTCACAATTAGTCATAAAATAAATCAATGGTTCATATCAAACTAAACATGGAAAATTATCATGATACAAGGATCTCATAATAAAATTATTAGAAAAATTTGACTCATTCAACATTGATAACATGGGTATGTTCAGGATCATCATGGAAAAAATAGGCCCTTAAGTGGCAAAAAAATTAGAAAAATTAGAGTTAGGCAACTTGACATAAAAATTTGAATAAGTTATCTATATTTTTTCAAGAAAATGTGAGAATAGAATCTATTGTAAATTGAATGTAGTTTCTAAACTACTAGGTTTATTTAAAAAATAAATAAATCTATTTGGTCAAAATATGAAATTTCAATGTAGTAGTACTTAAATTTTAGGGAAAATATAAGTAGGTGTCTATTTGACCACCCTAACTGCAATAAAATGATAATATTTTTTTATAAGATTTTAGATATAAGTAGAGGACTCATGTCCGAATGTGATGCATATTTTTTTGTAATTTTTTTCCAAGTAAATAATTAATTATGAATTTTTTATTACAACTTTTAAAAAATATAAAATCTCATATGTCTAACCACCTTAACTTTGTCAAAACTTCATGAAATTCAACTTTTTTTTTCAATCCTATAGTATGCGAAGCATAGAATGTCACGCATGTTTCAGATTCAAAAAATATGATACCGTTTGAAAGCTATAGATGTTTTTCAATTAGCCTATCAATCAGGACGTTAGTCGTAATTCAAATAGAAAATGAATAATAACGGTAAAGTTTGTAGAAAAGGTGAATTGTGTGTAATTGTGTTAATTTGAGCTTGATATTTAATAGATTGATTAAATGTTCAAAATAATATTTGTCATTATGTATAAATTTCAAACAATGATTGAGGTTAGAGGGGATTGCATGTGTTTGATGGAGCCATGGGATATCAAAAAGGATATTATAATAAATTTTATTGAGAATGACATGAAATAATGTATTGAAAGTGATAAGACCAATTGTGATAGGAAATGTAATGGTCCCTAAATATTCTCAAATAATAGTGTCAAAAACATGAATGGATATTTGAAGCTTATTTAAGTTGGAGTAATTGATATGAATATGATCAAAATCCTTGCTAAAAAAATGTAACCTCAAGTCATTGTCAATGGGAACCCTTTTAACACTAGTTTTATTGTATCTTGTTATTATAATTAATGGACGTGCTTCTTGCAGAATGTATGGTGATATGAATATGATCAAAATCCTTGCTAAAAAAATGTAACCTCAAGTCATTGTCAATGGGAACCCTTTTAATTGATACAATATTAATATTATTATAATTAGTTGGAGTAATTGATATGAATATGATATTGAATATGATCAATATTATTATAATTAGTTGGAGTAATTGATATGAATATGATCAAAATCCTTGCTAAAAAAATGTAACCTCAAGTCATTGTAAATGAGAACCCTTTTAACACCAGTTTTATTGTATCTTGTTATTATAATTAATGGAAGTGCTTCTTGTAGAATGTATGGTGATGGGATTTTATTTGAAGAGAAATAATTATCTTGTATATATTCAACCATGGAATCAAGTTGATTAGGGGGACATAATATTTGACAAATATATTTTGTAGGGCTCACTCAAGGATGGATCTATGAGTATAAATTTTTAGGATATTCAATAAGGATATCTTAGAAATAGAGTAGAATTTATTTTTTTATATAATTATATTCTTTAGGGTTTGTAGCAAGAAGATGAGGTGGAGGTGGAAGGTTGATAGTAGGAGGAAGTGAAGTTGGAGTTGATGTGTTTTTCCTAATTCATTAAGTATTGTAGGAATGACTAAAAATATGATAATATATTGCAAGGGGATCTCCATGTACTATGATTAGAATAACAGTAGCATTGATATAGATATGGGATGTGGTATCAGTGGATTTGAAGTCATTTTTGGAGAAACTCTATTACTAGGTATGAAATTTTGGGTTAATTTAGATAAATCTAGATATGAACAATCAAGTTGCTTCAAAGCATTTGTGACAGTACACATGTAATTACAAGAAGAATAAATAATATTCTAATAAGTGAATTGAGACATGAGCAAGTGAGGGATGGAGAATGAATAGGGAACACGGTTAAGAGCTCATGGAAAGGAGTAAGAAATGTATATGAATTATGAATTTGAATAAGTATGATCTAATTTAAATTGGGAAGATAATATTTTAAAAGAGATTTATAATGACACAATTCATTCATTAATTTTATAATTATTTATTTTTTCCATTATCATAGATGTAGAGAGATCAGGTGAAGACACATTGTGCATAGAACTCATGGTTATAAGCAGAAGAAAATTTTAATTATTCATCATTATATGCAACCGACATTTTTCTATGAATTTATCAATAATATCCTCCATTATCTTTATTCAAATAAGAATCCTCATGCTCAAGTGAAAATGGTGTGGGGTTGGTGTAATAGGGAGAAGAAGATAGTGAAGAATCATAAGTAGGTGGAAGGGATAAATCAATGGATGAAGTAGAGGTGATTGGGAAAAGAGTTAAAGGATAGACCTCATAAGAAGGTGGATAATTGAATAAGAGATAGATGAAGATGGTTTGATAAGCTCAATAGTGGTAGTCATAATAGTTAAACATAGATCAAATTGTTAAGAAAAAATGAAATATGGTGGATCCATATATTTGGAATAATTCTAAGAGAGACCTGAAGGAGTTGCATTTGCAACAAAAATGGTAAGGAGTTTAAGTTTATTATTACGAAATGTATCTATAAAGTATGGAATAATAGTGGTAAAATGGGTTCTTGTATTCTTTCAAGCGTAGAACCATTTGACACAATATATGAAATAATAATTTTATGACATGAATTTCACCTAATCTAATCACAAACCACAAGTCTAAAGTGTATATGCAACTAGGATGCAAATGCAAGAAAGATAGAAAAAATGGGGTTTGGGGGATAATAAAAACTAAAAAATGGTGATTAAAAATAGATAAATTTTACAAAAATTAGCAAGGGTCATTTGGTTGGAAAGATGCTTGAAGTGAGAACTTGGAAAGTATAGTTTTGATGAGGCATAATGGAATTTTTAGGATAAATAAAAGGAAACTAATACTATCTTTTCCTAAGGTTTGTGATGGAGATAGGGTGAAGGGTGATGGAAAAAGGTAAACACATAGAAATTATATAAAACTAAAAAATATAATGTGTAAATAAATAATACTAATGTTCAATGGGGTTTTTCAATTTCAGGTGTAAAAAGAAAACAAATTCTTGAGCTAAAAGGCCTAAAACTTGCAATGGAGATAGAGGAGGATGGGGGGAAAGAAAATGTGGATAATATGGAAGTAGGGACTAGTGTAAATGGATGGGGAGGGATGAGGAATGGAAACAAAGGTGTGTGTGTGTGTGTCTATTTTAGTGTATTAGAAGCTAAAATAAAGTGAATTTTAAACCATTACAATAAAAAACCTAGACCAACTAGTGCAAAAACACAAAAAATGGTTATAATAGTTATTGGTTCAATTGTAGATATTGGTGTAGGGCTCTAAAATATGTTTACAAGATATTATATGAAATATGTCTCACTCTATAAATTATCTAATCACTAACATATGCTCATTCTTTTGAAAAATAATCTTAAATTTTTCTCTCTGCACAAAATTTTGTTGTTTCAATGCTAAAAAGTGAGAATGGGAGGGCCATTTAATGAGATTTTGGAGGGAAATCATAATGGAAACATAGTTTTCCCTATTTACCATAGTTAAATTTGTTTTATATGAATACTTATATTGATTTGATGATGAGGATGTTTCCAACCCCTTTTCCCAATGGTGTGGAGAAGTCTCAAGGCCTAAGGAGGCTCAATTTCCCAAGACAAATGAAAGGGAATATTTTCCACCAAAGGGTAGTAGTCCATAATCATGATGAGGTTTCAAAAGTGATATTTTAGGATCTAAAATTTGGTTATTGCATTAGTGTTTAATTCATGTGATCTCTTTTTATCAAAACACTAGGTAAACACATAAAAGAGCTCAAGTGGACATTAGAAAGCAAGGAAAAGACTAGGAAATTTTCAAAAATGACTCCAGAGGAGGTTAAAAAACATGCAACAAGAGGACTAAAATCTATGAAACACACCAAAAAATACAAAGCATTCAACTTTTATCTCATAGTTTTACAAGAGGAAAATTAATGATATTTTGTCACAAAAACTGTTCTAATACCATATGTGGAGGCTCTTTCAATGTAGTGAATTATTTAAAATTATTTGGTTTAGTATCATCATGAATAGAATCAAGTATATCCTCATTTCATACACTTTTTGAATGGTTAAATGATGTTAACTCATAGAAAAGAGACAAGTATTATAAATGTGTTGATATAAAATAGCACATTCTAATAAATCACTCTCACAATTACATAAAGTAGCACATAAATCTAAAAAATGAGTTCAATGTGGTATGTAATACACTTGAATCTCAAAAATTGGAAGTAATTTTTCCATAAATATGTATTGAATCTCATCATCCCACAATGAAGACCTCATATTAGTATTCAAATATTGAAATCCAAAAATATAGTCCTTAAATAGATCTTGTTCCTTTTTTTGAATTGCATGAGTTGAGTGTTAGATTTTTTACATGAAATAATTAGCTAATTCCTTCAAGGAATTGGTAGAAGTATAAGACAATGAATAAAACCATACAATTTCATGATTAGTCAAGCTTTATGGGAACACCTTAGCAAGAAATTGATCCTCATAAGAATAAGAGAGACACGTTAAAATTGCAAGTATTGTAAATGGACCATGATGGATCACATCTACCATAATATTTATAAAGCTAAGTGTTGGAAATCTTCTTGGTGAAGGATAAGTCAAAATGTTATTTTCTAAAGGATTCTCAATAGTACCATCTTGTGGTTCAAATTTTTCCACATAAGTATGATCATGTCATTCTATATGGTTAATCCTATTAATAAGGTAGTTTGCATAAGGTTAAATATCATTCTCAATGTGTCCCAATGTGTATGCATCATGTCACATGGTGTAGTAGTGGTGGAGACTACAAAATGTTTATCATCAAATAAATTGGTGCGTTATCCTTATATATGCTATATAAAAAATGCAAAAAGAACACATGTTATTATTCATCCTAAGGTATGTCTAAATCATGTGTTTTTTCAGTAGAGAGTGTACAAAAATGTACTCTATAGTCATTCAAAGACATATATGAAGAAAACATGAGAAGATCCACATGTGGGTCTCTATCAAAAAGTTGTATAACATGATACATACAAAATCCCATGTGATTTATGAATTAAGGGTAGTTAGGATGTGTGTGAGGAACTTAATTGTCATGTGACAAATATTCACCATATTTATTATGAGAAGGTAAATAACTATCATTATGCTCAAATATAAACATGCAATCCTCAATAGACCATTAGCCATAGGATAGAGAAAAGGTACTAGCAACCTTGTGTGTAGGATTAAAATGTTATCATCATCACTTAGATCCTTGGGATAAGATGAAACATGTACAAGTAGCATAATATATAGGTGAAAAAGGAAATATAGAAATATAGATATGTTTAGTAGGGTTAGAGAGTGGAAAAATGTCAAAAATTATCATGAGAAGGCATCACCAAGTCAATATTATCCTCATATACACTAGGGACAGAAAAATAGCAATAAAATCATGTGTTGAATACATAAGTATAAATAAAATATTATGAATAAAAAACATTGTAATTCAATACCATTCAAATTAATTCTAAACTCACTAATCTATAAGTTATATCATCATCTAAGAGTTCATGATTAGCAAGTAAAAATGATTTCACATATAAAGAAGCATCTAAAAAACTATCATAGTCCTCATGTATTATGATGGTATTTATTAATCCCTTCATGTGGTACCTTCTTAATCATTACATGATGAAATTATTTCTCTTGGGGAAGATATTTTACTCATGCAAAGCATAACATGGCAAACATAGTTCACTATCACAAGGTCTATCATCAAAGGAGCATGTATCAATATCAAAATGCATTGAGAGTCAAATTGTATTAAGAGTCAATTTCATCATGTAAGATAAATATCACTATGAGGTGCATTGAGAGTCAAAATTGCATGTTGATAATCCTAGAGGAGACACTAAATATATAGGCTTAGATATGTATGTCAACCTAAATAAAGAGGCAATATTTATGATTTTATAGTGATAGCTAAGAGGTCAATTGCTAATAGAGAGTTACTCTTCTTCACTTATTTCTCTTGAAGGACAAGGAGGGTGTTAATGTAGGTGATTGAAAAGACAATTTAAGAGATGTGAACAATAAAAAGGATTTTAGCAAGCCACATAAGAAAAATCCTCTAAATTTATTTAACATTTTAGCTCTCTCAATATTTCACACACATTTATAATATTGAATCATGAAAATGGTAAAAACTTGGAACCACTCCTAAACATTCAAGAGGAATACGAGAGATAATGATTTAAATAACAAGATTTTCATTCAACTAAAATGATCAATTCCTATTTAATTTGGTAATAGAGTTAGTAATGAGAAAGAGAAAGAAACATTCACATGAATTTATAATTGAGAACAATATTTGTGCAATCCTACAAATCACTAATACAAAATATTTTATATCATTAAATATACTTCAAACAACCATGCTTACTCAAAAATACTCCATTTCCACTAGATAAAATTTCATTACAAAATACTTGCAATGAATCTACAATGCCATACGCCAAATAATGTATTAACACAAACCAACCAATAAGTGAAACTTGAGAGATACATATACATGTAGTCCCTTGAAAATATTAGTTAGTCATGACACATTCAAGCAATGGAGAGGATCTTTATTGACCATTACACACATCCATTTATCCCATGATAGAGTATACTTAGGCTACCTTATCCAAGAATTTGAATCAATGATCAACTTCAACAACGTCAAAAAAATGCATATATAGAGATATAAAGAAGCCCATGAACTCATAGGCTATATAAAATTATCGTCAATATAGGTATAGCATGGCCCAGTAGCTCTTTGTGTTAATAACTTAATTTATGTCCAACAAAAAGACATGATCAAATTTAACTTTACATAAACAAATAAATTCTCTTAGTATTAGCTCTTGCAAGAATAATGGATAAAATTCATTTTGTGTGCACTTAATCATTTACAAATAAACCTTCCCTATCATTTTCTAGCCTTCAATAAATTTAGAACAATTCCCATTAAATAGATTTTATTTTTTTTAGCCCCTCAAAACATGGCTCAAGCACAAGCATACTCATATAATCTTTGTTCTCTAGGAATGCCCCTGCACATGATATTCAATTTTTTATTTAATTCCTTTGTGACATGTGTGTCTTGTGTCAACATATTGCACAAGGCTAAAAATATTCGATTTACCCTTATATGGATATGCCACATTATTTATAAAACCACCAATGGTGATAAAAAATCTACCAATTCCATGGCGTCACCAAAGCCCTCATTTATTTACTTGCACAATTATTTGCATTCTCTTTCATGTTGTGTAGAAAACCCTACAACATGGTTCTTAAATATTTAAATACACATGGCCATTGTGTATAAAATACCATAAAACATGGTGCTTACCTCTTTAAATACACACAACTATTGGGTAGAGAAAACCCTAAAACATGATGCTTACCTCTTTAAATATCCATTTGATCAAACCATTTCTTTAACCCTTTTGAATTTTTGGTTGAGATCAATAAATCACATCCACTATAGTCAAACCTCACATGATCAATGGTATAGCTGGAAAAAATGAGTGGGGAGTCACCTACTCAAGCCACTTGACATTGTGAAGGAAGTGATTTACTAGCCAATTTCTCAATTAGTTCCCAATGAAGTGTTATATATATGACAAGTTGCCTCAAGCATTGCCACAACATACTTGCAAACCATCTTTACTCCATAAAAATACACAAGTATTATCATATAAACACATCAAACAGACCATCATTTCCCATTATAATTACATGCCACTCCATGATTTGCAGTTCATTTTTGTGGGCCCATGAGCATTGATCTAAAGGACCAGTAGGAAATTCTCAAGGTCATGCCACCTATCCAATGAAAGTTGACACATGTCATAGTGTAAAACAAATGACTAGGAGATTTAATGACCAACACTAAGGAGGAGTGAGATCCAATGGTATAGTATGCAATATTGACTGAGGAGCATGTTAACAGAGGAAATGGTTATTTATAATCCAAAGATATATACCCTAGTATCACTAATGTAGCTAGTTTATACCCCATAGGGTACAATGGTAGAAAAGAGTAAGTGTGGTAAGGAATTATATCTAACAATATCTTATTCATAATTTAAACATACATGGTAATCATCCATAACACATATATCCTTTGAATCCTTATAACTTTATATATGTATTCATATAATCATTACACAAGTAGGTCTTAGTCTTTGCTTTATAGTATAGTCTTTCTATATCCTATCTCTATGATGTATGATACTATATTTCCTATTATGTTATCTATTGCATACATATATCATCACCTAGTCCCTTATAGAGATGTAAACCTTATAGGGAACCCTTAACCTTTCTTCATTGTTGGCCAAATTCTCTACACTTGCTTTGTAGTATATTGTGGTAGGTTTTGCTATGTGTCTTACACCCTACCGACATCATCCCCCTTCAAAATTATGTCTTGTCCTTAAGATATGCTTCAATTCCTTAAGAGAATGTGTTTATAGATAAACTTGAGTTGTCCCAGTGTAATGTCCCATTATTGTTTAGCTTGTTGGATCACTTTGAGATGTCCTTGTGTTATGATTTGAGTAGTCTCTTCCTCTGCAAGATTTGTAGTGATTTGTATTTGTTGTATGGAAATTCTTACTTCTCCTAGTACTCCACAAAGGTGTGCAATCTTGATGTTAATTATGTATCTAAGTTGTTTTACTTGCAACTTTATGTTTCCCTCTAATCTTGTAGCTTCTATAGTTGAGTTTTTGTATCAACTAAGCCCTTATTGATCCATCCATATCTTTCAATGGATCATATGAGGTTGGAGCTTGTGTTATTTGGACTTCCAACTATGTTATATGATCCTTAAGTTCCTTTGTGAGGATAGGCCATTACAAACAAAACTAATAGAGTATATTAGCCTCTATAATGCTACTCTCCACTTTCTTTATTTGTTTCTCCAATTCTGAATGGGCTACCTCATATTTCTTTGTAGCTTATTCTATTTTCTTTTTCAAAATTTCTTATTGGGCCTCTTTTTTGCTTCTATATTTTTGAGCTTGTAGGTTTTCTTGGAGGTTGTCTACTAACTTCTTGAGTTGTTGTGAGAGGGGAAGGGAACCATCCCTTTGCATCTGCAAAATGGAGTTTTATAGAGTTTGTATTACTTCTTCCAATTGTTCAACATTGTCTACATGTTGTTGAAGGATTTTTTCCCTTGTGATAGCATGAAAAATATCTCCCAGTTATAACTTCTACAATGGTGAGATATTAGCCAAATTTACTTGTGATTCCATTACTAGAAGTTGCATCAATTGAGGAATGGGTGTTGGAAAAATTTGCTTCTATTGCACCAAAAAACCCTTCATGGATTAAATGGGAGAGAGTGATGTAGTTTCTTCCTACTCTTATTGTGCTTGTTCTTATGTTTTTTCTACTATTGCATAGATGTCCAGTGGAATCCTTGTTTGAGAAGGTGATGATGTGGCATACTACTTTCCCCTTTCTTCTACACGAATGGAATCCATTATTTTCTATGTTATTGTAGTGGTTTCTTCATGTATCTTTGCAATCTCTTCATGCTAACCCCCCATTATGGTGTCTATCCTCTTCTTTGTGCAAAGTTCTTGGGCTTGGGTTGTATTAATTTTTTTTTTGGTTTGTGGTAAGATTTATCCCCACTTCTGTGATTGTCTTATTTCTTATATTTTTTTCTTCTTCAAGGTCTGTCTCTCTTCTTTCTCTAATTTCACCAACAATAGCTTGTGGGAAGTCTTTGATAACCTCCTCTAGACTTTTGTCAAAATTTCTTATGTACATTATTAAACATTGTATGATTCTATCCATGTTTTCTAGGTCTATATCATCATACATAGATAAAACTTGTGGAAGCATACCATGATAGATAATGGCGTTGGTAGTTCACCATCACATCAATGGGGGGTTATGGTTGCTTCTTTGTTTCCTATTGTTGGATATGCACTTGATGATGTGGAAAAATTAGGGGTTGTCAAGATCAAGATAAAGAACTAGAATTTCTGCACCAAAATCACTATAATTGATGTAATTATGAGGGCCAAAAGATATAAATAAAAATAAAAAATTGACCCTCACTATTATCGCAACTATGAGGGGATTTTTTAGAGCTCAAAGAGGTGTGTACCTTCTTCTAAGAAGCCTATTTTTAGGTCACAAAGGACTCATTTTCCTTTAGTGGCGAATGGGTCACTATTAGGGTCTCTGAAACTAATATTTGGGTTATTTTCCTTGATGTCTGCACTCTCAGATTCCCTATTGTCAACTCCCAAAAACCTATACTTAATTTTGTAGCTTCAATTCTTTGTTCTTACACTTTGAAGGTAAATCTTACAACTTGACAACTTTGACAATTTTCCTCCAAACTTCTTCTCCACTTGATCTCCAATCTATAAATCTGCAAACACACATTCAAGGGAAGAATTTTTTTTTGATTGTTAGTGAATTGGGGTTTTCCTAAGTCAAACCCCTTGTAGGTAATTAAACCAAATGATGAGATAATGAAATTGAAGCATGAAATGTGAAATGATGTAATGTTGATACCTTGGATGTTGTCTTGTAATGAAAATCTACAAACTAACATCTAGTGGACATGAAGAATCTAGATCTTGTTCCTTGAATAAGATGTAAACAATTCTTGCAAGAAGATACTCAATTCTACATCAACTTTCTTAGCTCAACAACATGCATGAATGCACTAAACCCTAGACATGATGGAATGATCTTGAATTGTTGCAATGAACTTGATAATCTACCTTGGAATGACTTTGAAATGATCTTGAAGTGTTCTATAATGCTCTTTTTAAATTGCTAGAATGCTTCATAAACTTGCTAGGTGAAACTATGTGAATTAACCCCTTATTTATACTAAATCAAGAGATTAACCCCAAAATTTAAACAATTCAAGCTAACACTAGATCTTGAGATGAAAATTATTTAAATCCTAATAGAATGAAATTCAAAAAGGAGGTCCTCATTAAGGGAGGACCCATTGGCCACCTAGGGTGAATGGGTCCTGACACTATTTTCTAGGACCTCACCTTCAGGGAATGAAAGATCACTAAAAACCCATTTGAAATATGCTGAAAAAGGGGGGTCCTATAGAGGGAGGACCCATTCTCCACCTAGGGTGAATGGCTCCTAGCACCAATTTCTAGGACCTTGATTTTTCCCAATTAAATGTTATGTAATTTTAATTGCGGGTGTCAGGATAGATCGTCAAGAGGTGTCACAAATAAGGCTTAAATGTGAATTAAGGGGGCTAATTAACTCTAATTCACCACAATTAATAAATATGACCCTAGATAAGTGTGAAATTGTGTTACAACACTTTACAACATCATAAATAGGGTACACATTAGGTACATTTAATTAAAAGGGTCCCATTAGGCTTAATTAATTGAATAAACCTTAGAAAATTTTGAAAGTGTGTTACAACACTTTTGCAAAGGACAAATTAAGGTATGTTTTAAACAAATAAGGGCCTTAGAATCATGTGAATGTGTACAACACATTACAACACTATTTCAAGGCACAATTATGTTAGTTCAATGATAATTATTCCCAAATCAAGCAAGGAAAGATGATACTTTTCCATTACTACATTTTCCCCCACTTTAGTAGGAGGATGGCCCCACATCAAACTCACACTAAAGTCGACATTCAAGACACTTAAGTATGCAGCAATAACAAAGATACATAACCATACCCTATCAAAGGCCAATAAAGAAAAACAAAAGAATCAAGCACAATTGTTCCAACGTGATGTAGAATGGGGTTGTTTGTCCATAACATACATTGCTCACTCTGGGGTAGTGGAACCTCGGTCTATCCACTAGGTGAGTTGTCCCAACAAAGTGGAAAATGAGAGAATCATATTATCCTCTCATACCATACCAAAGTTATCCTCCTAACAACTTCGATAAGGCACCACAATGTAATGCTTTTTTAAATACTTTTGTAATGTCATTTATGTAAAATTTTGTTAAAGGGGATTTTGCTTTGTTCATGTAAAGGTCTTCTTCTTAGGGAGCATTGTGCCTAATGTCTCCAAGAGAGGATAAATCAAGGTTTTCAGATCATCACTCATGGGATGTCTCATTCACATCATGCCATGATGTAGATCATACACTGTTGGAGGACATCAAACCCAATTTCATCACAAAGAAGAGGACATGTCACAAGAAAAAAGAAAAATCATGCCATGAAATTTTGTCGAAAGATGTCATTTATGTATGCCCCCACTTTAAAGTGATTGATACACCATTACTATGACCAATTTCTTTAAAGTAGCCAAAAAAAATTTCCTAAAACATGAGAGCTTCCCTCAAAAAACCCTATGCCAAATCATATGTTTCTGAAATAAAGTTGCGCCATGAAATAGGAAGGAAGGGTTTCCCCAAAAAATACAATGCTAAACCTAGAAATAAAAGTATGTCACATGCGAGCCAACTTAAGGCATGTCATCCACATCCCAAGCTTGCTCTTACATTTACATGGAAGGTGGTCAACTAGCCAAAAGAGACAATGACAAGTGACATACGAGGAAAAAGCTACCTAACCCCTTGCACCCACTAAGTGCAAGACAAGGATGCACTGAGAATGGATGATATGTTTCCCATTGAAAAAAGGAAATGATTTGCAATTAATGTAAAACATGCAATAGTGAGTGTGCTATGATCCTACAACTATTGCATGGCAAGGAGCAACAACTAATGATATTGATCATAATGAGTAGACAAAGTATCAACTTGATGCCTATCCAATGAGATATTCCCGCATGTATTATCTATTAGTTTAGGATGCACCAAAGTTAAAGTTGGTTTCTAGAAGAATCTTTTGTAAGAGTATTGATGAAGTGAAGGTCTTTTTGACGCTTGTGTTTCTTTTTAAGTACCATAACCAAGACCACTAGTTGTTTCTTGCATGTTAGGCTCTATAGGGACATGAATACCTTGTTCTCTAGCACCACATAATTTTCTAATATAACCAAGTTT
Source organism: Sequoia sempervirens (assembly GCA_007258455.2). Classification (NCBI taxonomy): domain Eukaryota; kingdom Viridiplantae; phylum Streptophyta; class Pinopsida; order Cupressales; family Cupressaceae; genus Sequoia; species Sequoia sempervirens. The sequence goes on from VDFB02270651.1 coordinate 673,327,087, forward strand.
TCTCATAAGTTAATAACCTCTTCCATAAATCTTTTTCATTTCTTTTGGATTCAGTGGTTGTTCATAATTAACTTCATCAAACTTTGTTGTGTAATTTTCTTGATCTTTTAAAGTAGTTGAGGTGGATGCTTTCGAATTTTGTATTGACATTACCACTTTTTCTTTTCCCTTTTCAGACTCTTGTGTTATGGTCTTGTATTCTCCCATGAATGTAGGTATGAAATAAAAGGAACCCAAAGCATCTTCACATAATTTTGTGACTTCTTCAATATGCTTTTCTTTTTATTTCTTGACATACAAACAACTATCAGGTTTAGGGTTGGCCTCGATTGTATACACTTTGTTAAATATATGAGAAATAGTATTGTAACTTGGATATTGTGAAACATTATCATTATCAAGTTTCCTTTTAGGTGGTTATAAGATAAGTATGGGTTTTTTTTGAACTTGTTGTTGTGAGGGTGGATGAATAATAAGTTGAGGCTTAGGTGGTCCAATAATTAGAGGACTCAAGGGAGTTTTAATGTTCATAACCTCAACACAATATTTGTTATTTTCATGATTTCTCAGTGAAGGGGAGTCTAATTTCACTTCATAATCTTCATATAAGGAATTCACATCACTATTGTTTGAAATACATGTGTCAATGTTCTCATTTTCATGCACCATGATATCCTCCCTAGTATGATAGTTTTTAGGAGAGCAACAAACTAGATGTTCATGACATTCAATTTTTGGTTCCTCTAAAGTGACTTCATCACAAGTAAGGGATTTATCAATGGTTGGATTTTCTTGTTTACCAATTATGGAATTCTCTTGTTCAATAATTTTTTCCCTAGGGGAAGAAAGACAAATAAGATTCTCATGACTCTCATAGATTAAATCTTCTTCACAAATAGGAGAGATATTAAGAGAAGGCCAACTATTATTGTTATAATTTTCCATGATGTCATTTCTTTTCTCTAAGTTCTCATTCTCTCGTGCCATAATATATACTCTAGTAGGAGATCTATTAGATTCCATGGTTATATTTTATAAAGTAACTCCATCACAAATAGGGGAAGCATCAAGGGAAGGACAACTATGATTTTCATGCTTACTAATGATTGAATCATTTTGTTCAAATAGACCTTTCCAAATGTTAGGGACATTAGGAAGGAGAGAAATGATTCTATAACTTTCAATCATTGGATCTTTTAACACCAACATGTCCTCTTCACAAATGTGATTTTCATAATCGTTCTCAATTGTATCCCCTTTCACTAAAGCATTCTAACAATTAGGGGAGGTGTTGGGAGATGAATAGAGACTAGGTAAAGTAGTGTTAATGATCTCATATTCTTATGTCATACTATCTTCCCAAGAGAGACAAACAAGACTTTCATGATTCTCAATGATTGTATCTTCTTTCACCAAGATACATTTATCACTAATAGGAGAGGTATTGAGAGAAGAAAAATTGCGATCATGATTATCTGCACTTGCATCCTCTTAGATCAAAGCTTTAGTGGATGATCTAGGTGAGATTAAGTCCTCAAGTGCTTCATCTAACATTTCAAAGTCATCACAACTGAAGGGTTTGAAGGATATGCTTTCTCCAAGGTTTATCATTTTTTTGTTTGTTCCTTTTGATGTTTTTCATTTTTGCTTTTGTTTTCTAATTATTACAAAATGTAAACTAATATATCTAATGCTACAATGATGGCGAAAATGAAAGAAAAATTTAGAAATCTAACACTACTTTGAACTGAAATATGCAAGAGAATGTTTTCCACAATGTTGCAAAATCTATCAAAATGAGCAATAAATTGAATGCAAAAACAAATAGTTCCAAGAATTTATTTCTTAGATCTGAACACAATAACAAAAATGCAAATAAAAGACTAAAAACTACCCAAAAATTTTCCTAAAATTTTTGTATAGGGACTCATTTTCCACCGAAGGAGAATGGGTCCCAAATCAGGGTTTTAAAAAGGTGAAAACTACAAATTTTGAGTTATTTTATGTGTTTTTTGTGCCTAGTTTCAAACTATAACTCTTGTGACATAAATTTCTAGAATTTGATGACCTAATGCAAGTGAAATGAAGGGTAAATGATGATATATATGAAACTTTTTGAAATGTAATTTTGTTTTGATTTTCAAATGAAAATTTATGTGATCTAAATGATATGCAAAATGACTATTTTTTTTGTAATTTTCAGATTTAGAGAGTGCAAAACAATGCAATTCTAAACCCTAGATGAGATGAAAGTTTGAATGCAAAGTAGGAAACCATAAATGAGATATAATTCAATGTAAATGAATGAAAATGAATTCAATATCTAACCTAGGATGCAAGGAAAGACTCCAAAATCATAAAACTATAATGTTCAATAGACTAGGTTCACTAATATGAATAATACAAAAATTAGGGTTTGCATCAAGATGATGAACCAATAATATTTCTACTAAAACATGTGATTATGTGTGTGATAAGATATAAATAACAATCATAAATTGACCCTAACTATTATAGCAACTATGAGGGGATTTTTTAGAGCTCAAAGAGGTGTGTACCTTGCTGCAAGAAGCCTATTTTTAGGGCACAAAGGACTTATTCACCTTTAGTGGTGAATGGGTCCCTGTTAGGGTTTCTAAAACTGAGATATGGGTTACTTTCCTTGATTTCTACACTCTTATATTCCTAGTTTTCAACTCCCAAAAACTTGTACTTAATTTTGTAGCTTCAATTTTATGTTCTTACACTTTGAAGGTCAATCTTGCAACTTGACAACTTTGACAATTTTTCTCCAAACTTCTCCACTTGATCTCCAACCTATAAATCTACAAACATGCATTCAAGGGAAGAAAAACTTGTTTATTGCTAGTGAATAGGGGTTTTCCTAATTCAAACCCCTTGTAGGTAATTAGACCAAATGATGAGATAATGAAATTGAAGCATTAACCAATTGTTAGTGAATAGGGGTTTTCCTAATTAAAACCCCTTGTAGGTAATTAAAAAAAATTATGAGATAATGAAATTGAAGCATGAAACATGAAATGATGCAATGTTGATGTGGAATAATTAGGGCTTATCAAGATCAAGATAAACCACTAGAATTTCTGCACCAAAATCACTATAATTGATGGAATTATGAGGGCCAAAAAATATAAATAAAAATTAGAAATTGACCCTAACTATTATAGAAACTATGAGGGGAGTTTTTAGAGCTCAAAGAGGTGTGTACCTTTCTGCAAGAAGCCTATTTTTAGGGAACAAAGGACTCATTCGCCTTTAGTGGGGAATGGGTCCTTGTTAGGTTTTATGAAACTGAGATCTGGGTTATTTTCCTTGATTTCTACACTCTCAGATTCCCAGTTGTCAGCTCCTAAAAACCTATACTTAATTCTATAGATTCAATTCTAAGTTCTTGCACTTTGAAGGTCAATCTTGCAACTTGACAATGATAATTTTCCTCCAAACTTCCTCTCCACTTGATCTCCAACTTGTAAATCTAAAAACACACATTCAAGGGAAGGAAAACTTGTTGATTTTTATTAAATAGGGGTTTTCCTAAGTCAAACCCCTTGTAGGTAATTAAACCAAATGATGAGATAATGAAATGGAAGCATGAAACATGAAATTATGCAATGTTGATACCTTGGATGTTGTTTTGTAATGAAAATCTGCAAACTAACATGTAGTGGCCATGAAGAGTGTAGATATTGATCCTTGACTAAGATGTAAACAATGCTTGCAAGTAGATCCTCAATGCTATATCAACTTTCTTAGCTCAACAACATGTATGAATACACTAAACCCTAGCCATGATGGAATGATCTTGAATTGCTGAAATAAACTCTTGATAATTTTCATTGAAATGCCTTTGAAATGCTCTTGAAGTGTTCTATAATGCTATTTTAAAATTTCTAGAATGTGTCATAAACTTGCTAGGTGAAACTATGTGAATTAACCCTTTATTTATACTAAATCAAGAGATTAACCCTGAGATTTAAACAATTCAACTCGACACCAGATCTTGCGATGAAAATTATTGAAATCCTTCCATAATGAAATTCAAAAAGGAGGTCCTCATTAAGGGAGGACCCATTCACCACCTAGGGTGAATGGGTCCTCGCACTATTTTCCAGGACCTGACTTTTGAGGAATGAAAGATCACTAAAAACCCATTTGAAATATGTTGAAAAAGGGGGGTCATATAGAGGGAGGACCCATTCACCACCTAGGGTAAATGGATCCTAGCACCAATTTCTAGGACCTTGATTTTTCCCAATTAAATTTTAAGTAATTTGAATTTTGGGTATCAAGATAGATCTTTAGGAGGTGTCTCAAATAAGGCTTAAATTTGAATTAAGGGGCATAATTAAAGACAATTAATTAAGAGGACACTAGATAAGTGTGAAAGTGTGTTACAACACTTTACAACACCATAAATAGGGTACACATTAGGTACATTTCATTAAAAGGGGCCCATTAGGCTTAATTAATTGAATAAACCTTAGAAAAGTGTGAAAGTGTGTTACAATACTTTTACAAAAGACAAATTAAGGTATGTTTTAAACAAATGATGACCCTAGAATAATGTGAATGTGTACAAAACATTACAACACTATTCCAAGGCACAATTAAGTTAATTTAATGATAATTATTCCCAAATCAAGCAAGGAAAAAGGATACTTTGTCCATTACTATAGCATTGGATGTTCCTTCTTTCTCTTTTGTGGAGGCTTTTGTACTTATTCTACATCTTCTTCTTCTTCCTCATATTCCATAGAAGTGATGATTTTTCTTTTGACCACTTCTTTAGGCCTCCCCTTGTGTCCTTTCTTCTCTTCACTCATTTGTATTAATTCCTTTGTTACCTCTTCAACCTTTTAAACCTTTGAAGTTATAATTGTTTAGGAAGAGGAGGTTGGGTCCCCTACTTGAGTAATTGCAATGCAATGCAATCTCCTAGATCTCTGTGTAGTTGGTGTGCATGTTTTTGAAGCTAGTGCTAAAGAGGATGGTTTTGCGGTATCTTTTGGTAGGATACCCCACCACTTTTGGAGCTGCTCTTTATTCTTCTCAAAATTCTCCTTCATGTTCTTCTTATGGATCTAGTCCATTATCTCCTTGTAGGTACCAAATATCTCTACATTTCAATCCTTTGGTTTGGTTAAGATATTTGTAGCATATACATTCACTTTCTTTTGTGAAACTTCATACGAGATCTTGGGAATCCAAGACATATGTGGCTCCACTGCCACCATGTAGTTACAATCTTTATCTACTAAAAATGTGATTATGTTTGTGTATTTTTTCATGGACTCATAAGGAATCTACTTATGCACTTGCATTTACTACTAGAAACTCTTGAAGAAACCCCGATATGTTGCAATATAGGTTTGTTCAAAAATTGGTGGGTATGAATTTGTATTTGGGCAGCTATTGGTATGTGGGCTTGGATTCTTTCCCTTAAATCCCAATAGTTCATTGATGAAGTATAAAACTAGGAATATGAGGAGTGTGCCATAGCAGAAGTTGTAGCAAGAGGTCTTTATCTTCTATAGGTTCTCCATGAGTTGCTCTTGCATTACCTCATAGAGGTCAAATTCTTTCCCCTATTTGTATAGTAGATTTTGTAGGAAATACCAATGGTTGCATACCACACTCTAGGGTTCATGATTTCTCATATGCTTAGGATTCATCTATCTAGTATTGCACCTATGAGTTGGGTGATGAAATCATTCTTTACAACTTTCTTTTTTCGGGACTTCCCCACCCATGACTAGTCATGTTACCGCATGAATTGCCTCTTGTGTTATGTTATATGGTTTATCCAAATAAATAAATCCATCATGGACTTTTCCCAACACCAATCTTGCCTAGTCATGCTCATCGCAGAAATTTAAGTAATCCTTCCATGTATCAAGGTGCTTCTTTCCCACCTCTTGGTATTATGGAAAATATGGGCTTTGGTCCAGAGTGAGTAGGGTTTGCCTCAACTCCTCAATTTTTATTATGGTTAATCTCTCCTATGGGTTCATGAATATATTTTTGCATATCTTTTGTGTAGACCACATCAATCAGAATTCTTTAGAATGCATCATCTTTGTCGACTTCCATAGCTTTGAATGGGTACTTTTTATATTTGGTTTAGGATTTTTTTGTGACATCTATGAGAGTTGGGGTTTCCATTGTTGGGAGTTGAAACAAAGAAAAATAAGGGAGGATGGGAGACATAGGGTTCACCAAAATGAAATGATGAGCTAACACACCTACTTTTCTTTTAGTTTCATTATAAATATGGAGAGATCTCTCCCAAGCATATAATTGACTTTCAACCTTGAGGTAAGTCAACTCTATGGGGATGGGGGATCTCTAATTTTTCCTTATGACAACAAATGACTGAAATGTACTTTTGGGAGATGAAAATAAAATGCCTAATGAACTCAATTATGTGATGTAAAACTTGAAATGCAGGAATTAAGGATAGCATGAATAGAAACAACAATTTTTTGATAGATTTGAGAAGGGAAGAATGATGTGTACCTGTCACCAAAAGTGGTTGTTGAGTGTCCTGCCAAGATAGATTCACCCTAGAGTGAATGGACCTCTATATAAGGGTCCAAATTTTGATTTTACAATCCTCTGACCTTGGATCTTAGATCTCGATTCATCCATATTCCACTATCAAAAGGTCATAAATAAATTATGTAGGTGAAAATTTGTGGTTTGACAACTTTGACGACAACTTTGACAACTTTGCAAAATTGCACTTTTGATCAATATCCAATCCTCCTTTATGTATAAATATGCACATACAAAGAGAGGGAATTTTTTTTTTGGGTGAATAGGGTTTTTCCTTGGTCAAACCTTGGTTTGGTAATTAAACCTTGAAGATATAATGAAAAATGAAAGGAATTTGATGAATGAAAAAAGGTTGTCACAACTCACCAAACCCTTAATGGCTGACCTTATAGGACTGAAGACTAACACATCTCTCTAAGGATTGGATGTTTCTTGAATTGGCTTGAATAATTGCTTGACTTGATGCTTGAATGCTTGAAACCTACATCTCAATGTTATCTCCAAAACATAATGTGAACACACATAACATTGGCATGATGATATGATCTTGATTGTTATTGTAGATGCTTGATAAATATGCTCTTCAATGCTCTTGACAATAATATTTTCTCTTAGGATTGATCTCTTAAAGTCTTAGGATTTGAATTGATAAAATAACTATACATGTATTTATAGGTGCTTATATATTTTCCCAAAAATTAGATTCCATAAGCTGACATTTGAAACTTGAATTTGAATCATTAAAATTCCACCAAAAACATATTAAAAATTGGGTCTTGGCACTTAAGGAGGACCCATTCACCCATGAGAGAATGGATCATGGGACCTAAATCTAGGACACATAGTTTCCAAGGTGCTTAAAATAATGTTAGCATTTGTTTAATGTCAGTTTCCCTTACATAAAATGGGAATAATAAGGCTTAGGAATGCATAATTTAGGCAATTAGAATCTTGGTTAAGTCAAATTAATTAATGGGATGCAAACATAGAGTGAAAATGTAAAGGAGTATGTTTTCCTACACTACATTTAGCCCCCACTTTAGTGAGAGTATGATATCTACACTCAAACTCACATTAAAGTAGATAAATAAGTCAAGAGAGGTCTAATTGTACAATTATTAGAAAGATGAGATGACAAGGATCAAGGAGGGTGATCAATCCCCCAAGATCAAAGATCCCATGGAAAACCAAAAAAATTACAAAGAGGCATACAAATGCAGTAGCGACACAAGATACAACATCAAAATTAATGCAAAGAAAAAGATGAACTAGCAAGTTGTGTTATGCCAAGTCCATCAAAAAAACACATGGCTCCAAAGGCAAGAAAGATTTTTTATTCTAGTTGGCCATGAAAAATATAATCACAAGGGTTAGTGCAGTCTAATATGCACTAGGTGAACCCCAAGGAAAAATGAGAAACACACGATGGTCTAGTGCAGTCTGATATACACCAAATGTGTACCCATAACCATACGAAAGTTATACTCCCTGATAAATTTGATAAGGTGCCACATACAACAAGGCTAGTAAGTTGTGTTAGCTAGAAACTCATGGAATAAAGGCACAACAAAGAAAGTTGTGTTATGCTTGGTTGTCAAGAGTTTTGGTTTATGATAGTCAAAGGATTTTTGTTTAGTTCATGAAAGGTCTCACTTTAGGGAACATCATGCTCAATATCACCATCAAGAGAGGACTATTCGAGAGATAAAAGATTCACACCTTAGGGAATGCAATCCATAGCATTACCACTAAGAGGAATGTCATGCCAAGAAAGGTCACACTCTTGATGGACATCAAACCTAATGTAACCAACAAGAAGACACATCACATGAAATAAGAATACCACACTTTGAACAAGAGGTCATGAAATCAAACAAGCAACAAGTGAGAGGCATAATTTCCCCCCACTTTAAAGAAGTTACTAAACACCATGTTGTGAGAAATTACTTTGAAGTAGAATATGATAAAATCAAATAGATAAAAGAGACATGAGAGCTTATTTGGAAATCCCTATACCAAACATATGTTTCCAAATAAATCTACATCATGAAAAGGAGGTTTCCCCCCATATGCAATCCTAAGATAACACATAAGGGATCCACAAATTTGGAGTCAATATATGTTTTTGCTACAATGATATAATCGAGCTCGAAATTGTCATCATTCCCAAATAACTCATGGAACAACGAGCATAATGAAATAATGACACAGAGAGTGAAAACAAAGGAGAATACTTTTGGTTCAGCATGGAAGAGACCTAAATGTCTCAATGCTTTGTTTCATCCCCAAAAGGAAACACAACAAATGAAAAGATAATGATTACAATATAGAGAAGAATATAGATACAAATAAAATAATGTTATGAAATGTTCTCTTCCTTTATATCCTTGCACTAGTGGAGTGACAAGGATCATCCAAAGTAGGCTAACAAACATAAAGACATGCCAAGCAACACATTACAGGGTATCACATTATGCACATGCAATCACATAAAGAAAATAAGACATAAATCTAGTATGAAACATATGATCTAACCTAAGCAAGTCATCTACATCCCAATCTTGTTCATCCAATGTGGAAGGTAGATGACTAGTCAAAGGGGAAACAACAAGTGTCATACTAGGAAAATCACCAGGTTCAACACATGGTGATGCACTCTAGTTAGGAGGATCATCACGGTTGTTGTTATCTAAGCTCATGGAAGAGGAAAGCAATACATTCAGCTCATTATAAACTTCCTCATTAATCTTAGTAATCTCATCATCATCATCAAAGTTAATCATAATAGGAGGCATAATGATAATGTCCATAGAGGTTTCAAGTATTTTTTGTTGACGCAAAGGTGGAGAATCATCATGATTTGTTTGAGTAAATTTTGATCTTGGTTGGTTGGTTTGTTCTCTTCTTTTAACTTATGATAAATAACATGATATCTACACCTACGCTCTTTAGCATTTTGGTTTCTTTTTACATGGTTTTCAAGTTGTGATTATGTAGGAATGAGTTTATCAACCATTGGTTTATTTTCTTCCCATAAGGGAGGAATGGAAGGAATCATCAAGGGTTGTTCAAACACTTTCTCTTTAGGTCTATAAACTTGTTTTATCTTAGGAGGCACAATGGGAATTGTATAGTTATCTCTTGGTCTCTTATAGGAAATAGGTGGAGTATTTGTAATGGATTTTTCTTGGTTTTTCAAAAGGGATTTTCATTCAATCATGGTTTCATCAATGATAGGAGACTCAAGCATGGGTTGAGGGATATTTCTAAGAGATAATTCTACTATGCACTTTTCCTTGAAATTTTGGTAAGATTTAAAAAACAAGTCCTCATGAGGCTTAATAGGTTCCATAGGTTCGGGCCAAAAGAAATTGAATGATAAATTCCCACAAGAAGACACGGGATTAAAACTGTTATGATGCACAATAAAAATTTCATTTCCAAATGGAAATTTTAAGCATTTTTGCATCATCAATGAGATGGCATCCATGGAGCATATCCATGATAAGCCTAGCTTTTTACATAATTGGTCTAACAATGGTATGATGGAGAATGAGACATTTAATTACTTTGGTCCAAATTTTAAGGGGAGAGTGATCAAACCTATAGTAGGGAAAGAAAAAGCATTATGTGTTTTGATCCATGCTTTTGATTGTTCATAAGAGTCTTGGTAAATTTCATGCACAAACAAGAATTCCTTGATGATCACATTCTCTACACACACAGGATCAATTAATATCACATTGGTAGGTTGGCTATTAATTCTTTCGGCTATGTAAAGAGGACCATCAAGTGTATATTTAATTATGTCATTTTGTGAGAAAGCAATGTCAAGAGACATTTTGGTTTGTCCCTTATGAGGTTGAGCGTCAACAAAGTTGACCATACTCATGTTAGTATTTTCTTTTGAATGCAAATTTTATGTTTGAACTAAGCACTTTTTTTGAGCAATTAACTTGTTTGCAAACAATTTTAGAAAATTTTCTAATTCGAGAAACTAAAATTGAGATCTGAAAATAGAAAGATGTAAAGAGACAGAGAAAAATTAATGCCCAAAAATTTAGAAAATGGCTTGTATAAGGACGGATTTTCCCTATTGCAAATGGGTTCTTACACAAGGGTTGAAAAAATTAAGTCATAAGTTTTTGAGTTGATGTTTAAGGTCTCTAACTCAAGTTTTAAACAAACACTTTCAGTTACATATTTCCAAAAATTTATGATGAAATGCAAGTGCACTTTGAGGGAAAACAACAAGAAAAATGACAACTTTCTAGATGCAATTTTGTTTGAATTTTTTAATATAAATGATTGAAAACACTAATATGTAGACTATTATGCAAAATCAATGTAATATGTATGTGGGACCAACAAACTTAGTATAGGCTAACTAAACTTGATCCTTAAGGATTCGAAGTATATTCAGGCCACTAAGCATCAGTCCAATAAGATCACTCAATGCAAACTAAACTAAGAATCCATTAAAAATAACATATTCAAATACGAAAGCTTCATAAACACCTATTCTAATCCATTGAAACTTATCCTATTTGGGCAATGGTGTTTCATTGATGTGGAATGGAGACCATTTCCTAATCTCATGGATAATGAGCTTGTTTCAATCAATTATATTGAAGAGAATCGACAAAACTGATGATATGTGTGTATGAAAACATGATTAAAATATAAATTAACATGATGAAAGCTATTCTAACATGATATATTATAAGATGATCAATATGGGTGTATGCAAAGCTATTCTAATTGGATTTTAAGCTAACAATATTAAAACCCTAATTACAAAATATGCTAAATGGATGCATCTAAGTTACCATGGAAGCCATTAATGGAAGCTAAGCTACTATGATGCAAGAAATTAACCTAAAATTCCTTATAAAACATGAAATATGAGTGCAAGATGAAAGTGATTTTAACAACATGAGTGTGCTCTTAAAAGATGGATCTATTTGTCTCTAAATAGTGACATATTTATAGGACAAATGAGAAATGAAGGGATAAGATTGAAAAAGCTAATCAATGGTCAAAATTGGAGGAAATATGAAACATGGATCAAGGATTCTCATCAATGGGTTAAAATCAATGATCACATGGATTAAGAAAAGAATCAAGGGTTCATATTCTTCCAAACAAACACACTTTCAAAACTTGCACAAGAAGTCTTGTTGAAACTTTATTACAAAAAAGGAATATTCCCTTTTCAAATGAGTGAAGAAAGAGAATATTCCCAAAGAATATTCTCATGGGTGAGGAAAATTATATATTTAGTTAATTAAAACCAAATTAAATTGTGCAAAGGAATATTCCATTTTTGGAGGAATGTGCAAAGGAGGAATATTCCCTTTCAAGTGGGAAGATGAGGATGATTAGTAATTTGATAATTAAATAAAGTTTCAATTATGCAAATTAGGGGAATTAGATGATATTCATTAAATAATTAATTTATTTAATGAAAAGGGGAAGTGATATGATATTTTATTAAATAACTTAGGGTTATTTAATTAAGTAAGAGAACTTAGGGATTTAAATTAGACAAGTTTATCTATCCAATTTAATAGGACGAAGGGTTAGTATGAAAGGGGTGAATGAACCTAATTAGGTCAACTAGGTAAATAGATGAAAATGATGCAATTAATTAAATATCTAGGATAATTTAATCAATTAAGCAAAAAGAGGATTGGTTTTAGGATAAAATGGTCTTAGTATATCATATTCGAGTGCATGATATCATTTAGGACATTTTTAAGTGTCTACATTTTTCCCCTCTTTGAAGCAAGGTACCTGTTATGTTAGTTCAAAGACTTATGCTTTTTCATATTAAAACTATTGCTCAGATCCAAAAAAAAAAAATTGGATGCCCCACTATTGCCCCAGCATAAGGAATAAGGTGGTTCCCTGTCTCCTCGAGAGATCAGGAGGAAATTTTGAATTTTGGGTTGATATCTCGATAAAGTTTCAGGATCAATTTAGCTCAGAGGGGACTAGAAAGCACAGATGTTTGATGTAGATAGATTTGATGATGTATAGACAATCATCGGTCATGGGTAGCCTCATGTACATTTTGATATATCACACAAATTCAATACTTGGATAGAATTGTTAGTAATGATAGAAGAATAAGAAGAATAAGATGAATGGATTGACCATTGATTTTGAAATTGATTAAGAAGTCCAACAATTCCATGATGCATCAAGACTTTATTAGATGTGGTGATGAGAGATGATGATGATTTGTTCATATCTTGGGATTGGGATTTTTCGTCATTCCTTATTTTTGATATAACAAATAGACACAATGCATTCAAGGTATTGATAACCAAGATAGAATTGTATCTAGTGTAATGGACTTTGGCTCTACAAATAGATAGGATAGTTATTGTTCACACCTTGACATACGGAAACCTCATTGAAATGTAAGTTAGAAGCTTAGAATATATTAAACCAAAACATACGCAATAGTCAACAATCCACTCCAAAAAAACTTCCCTACACATAACTAAGCAAGTATGTGCCAAGATTATTTTACAAGAATACCCACAAGCAAAATAAAAGAAAGATAATGATCGATGCCCCATTCCTTTATCTCTAAATAATTTTGATAGACATCATAAAGAGGTCCTCAAAATGGGTCAATAAGATAAATCATAAGAAAAGATCAAAGACAAATATTCAATGTTATCTATATCTCTTGCCAGTTTAATATAGCTAAGGTGATTTCTAATGTTGATGTCCATGACAAGAAGGATGTATCCTAGGACATCTTGATCAGGTGTTTTGATTAGGATAAGGTGTGTGATAAGCCATTTATACAAACTTCATTGACTCATTTACCTATAACCTAAACTTTAGATTTTGACACTTAGGTTCTCACTTTACGACTTGTGATACTTTTTTTCTACTTGTTTTTCCAAAGGTTGAAGGTGATGATTGATTTATTATGGGCGAAGGTTTATTGCAGGTGAAAGTGAAATGGGGTGGATGGATTTAGTTTTTTTTAATATTTTAATGTTTTTGGTATTTTGAAAATGTTTTAAGGTTGTTTTTGCTCTTTCTAAAAGTTTATGTCAATGTTTTGGTTTTCGATTATTTGAGGTTGTTTAGGTATTTTTCACTTGTTTATTTGAATTTTTTTTGTTTTCAAATATTTTGAGGTTGTTTAGGGTTTTCTAAGTTTTCTAGTGTTTTTACAATTTCTGATATTTGAATGTTTAAGGCTTTTCTAATATTTGAATGTTTTTGTGTTTTTTAGTTTTCAAATGTTTTAGGATTTTGAGTTTTACAAATGTTTTTTTTTTCTAAGGTTTTTGAATGTTTAGGGGTTTTCTAATATTTGAATGTTTAATTCTTTTCGAGTTTTTCGACCAAGAACCTAACCTAAAAGACTATTCTAGGGGCCTTAGGGGCTTATCAAAGATGAGCCTTTCCTATGTTATACACGCAGAGACCATGTAGTCCAACTAACTTGACTTATTTCTAATGAGGAATGAACAGTTGATGAATTTCTAGTTTATTATGGTGAATGCCTAAAGGACTAACCTAGGGTGTCTCGAGGGCACATCAATGATGGCCTTGCCTACGTTCAAGCTCAAAGACCCATAGTTCAACATGGGACTATTTTTGGATTTTTGATGTTTGACCTTTTTAGGTATTTTGGTGTGTTTAGGATGTTTTGGATGTTGACACTACAATTTTTTAATGTTTTTGAATTTTAGTTGTACAAGATTTTAATGTTTTTTGGATTTTGATGATTTTGCAAGTTTTTTGGATTTTGATAAGGTTTTATGAATGTTTTCATATTTTTGATGATATTTTGAGGTAAACGATACCTAGATCACAATGTTGATGTCATGTTGTGAGATATAATATATGGATCAAGAGTTATTCAAAAAAAAAGAGTGCAATAACATGCCCCCAGTGTCTAGCAATGTTTCACAGATCAATTGATAAACCAAGATAGGCAATGTATATGAAAAGAGTTCAACAAAGTTTTATCATGCTAGATATGTGCTACTAGACTTCATGAGATAAATGGTAAAGAGATTGGTAGAATTTTTCCATTAGTAGAGTTGAATTATATGCTGAATCTTTGTCAAGATCAAGATAAAGTGGAATATCTAGATAAATTTTGATTAGATAGATGGAGGGAACATTGGATTTATCATGACAAAGATGAGATGCTTCGGTATGAGAAGGATCATATAGACACTTGATTCTACTCATGACGCTTGTTTGTAAAGTTTCCATCATAGTACTTTCCCAAAGCAGTACCATAGTGGTTTTCACTAGAGGACAATTTTTATTTTTACTATTTTTTTATTTTTTTTCAATTTTTAAATTATTTTGTGAATGTTTATCCTCATGTTGAACCACCTAGTGGTACTAATGTAGATGTTATTTTCATGATGTTCCAATGATATCCTGGTTGGAGAAGCTTCCTTGCTAAGATACGAGCACTTGAATGCAACTTTGAAGAACTCTAACTTGCCTTGTTGGTACCAGAATTAACCTTTTCTATTTGCATACATCATGATAAAGTGCCTTTAGGATCATTATGATGAAGGGTAGCTACCAACACACGGTCAATATGAGAATTGGATATTGTTAATGGAGTGTATGGTGTCATGCATGAAGGAATATGAGATGGATTGGTCGATATTTTGGAACTTTTGACTCTACAAACTTGGGAAGATGAGCGATGATGATTGGGGATGGAGGTTTTCATGGAATTAGGACCAACCACTAGATATACTTTGTTCCTTGCCTGCTTTTGTATTTGAGGATGCTTTTGATGGGTACATTTCCCTTTTTTATTTTTCCCCATAGTTTCTTTGACTAATGGAGTTTTAGAGGGATGATTTTCTTTATTTTTCTTTAGTATCCATTTGTATTTTCTTTGTCCCTTTTGAGTTATTGCTTCATTTTCTTTGATGATCTTCACCTTTATTTGATAGGAATTCTTCTTTTTACGTTGATCTCAATTTGTGTATGAGATGATGGGTGAATGCCAACTCATGATAAGGCTAGTTGTAGCGTTGATAATATTTCATGATAAGGATCCTTCGTGCCCCATATGTTGATGTATTCTATAGACAAGATTCTGCTCGGCATTGTGAAGGTATTATCAATACCTAATCCTTTGCATTGATAATGTATCCTCTGATTCCTAGCCACTTAATATGACTTGTCATGAACACATGATATTGCTATGGGTTCTTATTTTTTAGGAATATGAACTATTTTCTCTGGTTCTATGACATTGTTATCTATTGATACTACTTCAAAAGATTTTGATGATGCACAATCACTGTAAGAATCAAGAATCTCAACCGTTGCTTTCTCTTGTGTAGGAATATCAAGAGTGGGAGACTCTTGTTTTGGATGAAGAACATATATATTTTCACCAAAAGAAACATCTCAGGAGTAATATCAGGGACATATTTGGAGTTTAAAATGGTTTGGAAGATGTCCCTTAGCTCTTGGTGAAACTCTAGGGATAGGGGTTCTTGATCTTGACTCGATTTGGAGTATCTTTTGCAATCCTCAAGAGCTTATTCTTGACATGATCCTTGGGTGGATGATACATCATTGATAAAAGACTCTTCACAAAAATTTGTGGGTATGGGTGAACTAAGGGACATTTCTTGCTTGTCTAGAACTTCTTCAACATGCCCAATCATTGAATCATATGTGGGAGATATATTACAATCTGATATCCACTTGATGTCATTGCAGTATAAAATATTGCTAAACATTTTTTATGGGTTTGGACTTTGTTACAAAATAGTATCTTGATGCATATCTCATTCCTCATGTTGTGATAAATAAATATGTCCCACCGTGGTATCATGGGTATGGTTTATGTTTTTTGAGGTTGAGGCCTTTCTTGAATCTTTTGCTTTTGCATGATCAGGCATAGGGTTTGTGTAAATTTTCAGATTTTCATTCCTAGATTTTTTATTGACATCAATGTCTCCTTATTCAATAAGATCTTCTATTAGATTTTTTATTCTAAAACAATTTTGTGTGTTATGACCTTTTTATTAGTGAAATTCACAAAAATGATCATCTCTATAGCTACGAGGATTGACTTGTGTCTCTTGACAGTTTGAGAAATCTGAGAGTGTGATAAGATTATACTGTATCAAACTTTTTAGCACATCCTCCATAGGTTCCCCTAAGGAAGTGAATTGTTGCTTAGGAGCACCATTTGTTATTTTTTGTCCACGTTGAGTGTTTGCAACATTGATTGTTTTTTGATTTTTTGACAGTGATATGTATGGTTGTTGTGTATTCATAGTTTGGGTGTTTGATTTCCTAGGATTAGTTAATACCGCCCTTTCTTCAACAACACCATCAATAGTAACATTCTTTTTATTGGCCCAAAAGTGGGGTTTGTCATTAGAACTAGTGGGTGGGCAGTTCTCTCTATATACTTGAGTGTTTCCCTGTGAGTTTAGAGCTCGCTCGATGTTGAGGACCCTAGGGACAAGATCATCATAGGTAGTAATACACTACATGTTCAAGTGAAAGGATAGATTGGGATTGGAATTTTCTATGATAACCCCCACTTGTTGTTTGTCTGGAATGGTCCACTTGCTCTTACTAGCTTTTTGTCTCCACCATTGCAAGAAATTGGAAAAAGATTCTCCTTTGTTTTGTTTGAGAGTGTACATCTCTTCTAGGCTCATGTCCATGTCAAGATTAAAGGAGAAGTGATCTATGAACCTATCAATGATTTCTTGGAAGGTTTTGATACCTAGAGGTAACTGAGAAAACCAATCAATGGATAGGCCTATCAAGCTTCATGGAAAGAGGTGCATCAAATAGGACTCATTGTAGGTGACCTCCATACACATGACATTAAACTCTTTGGCATGGTCCACAAGGTTTCCCCTCCCTTTGTATTTATCAAATTTGGGGACCTCAAAATCAGGAGGAAAAGGTACCAATGAGATGTTTCGATTGAATGGATAAGGATATAGGTTTTGTTGTGTATGGGGCTTCTTCATTTTTCCCATCTAGATATCATGCATTTCTTATTTTAATGCCTTAATTTGTAATGCTAAATTTTCTTGTGGGTTTGGTGGAGGAACATATGTTTTGTCTTGTGGGATGGTGGATGAATTTTATGTGGGATTTTGATATGATGGGGTGTTGTATGATGTGTATGGTGGTCTAGGATATTGTGAAGGTGATGGTGGTGGAGGCATATATGTTCCTAACATGTTTGTATTGATGATGTTTCGTTGATGGTTATAGTATAAAACCTATTGTTGTTGTTGTTGTTGTTGTTGTTGTATGAGAACTTGTTGTTGGGCATACTATTGGGCTAACAAGGCTTGTTGTTGGGCTTGTTGTTGTTCTTTTTGTTGTTGTGCTGCTAGGGCTTCTTCTTATTGTTGTTTTTGTTGGATGGCTTGTTGATAAGCCTATTGTGCTTGTTGTAAAGCTAAGTCATGTGCTTGCAATGTAGGATCAATTGGTTGTTGGGACATTTGTGATGGGTTTTGGGTGTTGATGAGAGGTTGGGGATTCCCTTGGTTCAACATTCCTTGTAAGATGGTAGATTGTGATGGAGTGTAAGTTTGAGGTCCCATTTGATTTTTCATGACGTGGGGGACCATCGGGAAAGATGATGAGGGTTCCATTAGATATTGTGATGGTAATGGCACATTAGGACCTTGATTCCATTGATTAAACACATTCCCTTGATCAAGTTTTGGGGGTTTCCTTGTGTTAGGGATGTGGCCAAGATATTACCTTGGTTGATGGGGTTCGTGACCAAGGGATTGTTTTGATTTGGGTTGACGATGGATGGGATAGATGTGTTTTGTGAAACCAATGGTGTTGATGAACAAATTTGGGGGTTGGATAAAGATGTCCCTATTTGCATTAAGAGTTGATTTTGTGTTAGGGTGTTTGCATGCCATTGTTGGTATATTTGAGACACTTGGCCTATACTACCTTGCGTGATGTTGGGCACACTTGTGGTACTTGTTGGGATGGATGAGGATGGATGACCTCAATATATTGCGGTTGCTATGGATTCATGAAATGTAAGTGGTTTTCCAAATGTTGGTGTCTAACTTGTGTTTTGGGGAAGGTTGGTGGTTAATGGAATGGTCATATTGTGAATACCCAAAGTTGTGTTTGTTCCTAAACATGAAGTGAGACCAAGGTTGGTTCCTAGCCTAGTTATAAGACTAGATGTTAAGGGTCAACTTGGCACAAGGGATGGAGCTAGTTGATTCGTATATTGGGTTAAGCCTTGTGTCAAGTTTTGTGTGACAAAAGTAGGAGCCAAATTTTCTAAGGTTTGATGATCTTGTTTATACTCAAGGATCTTTTCCTTATTAAGCTCAAGTGGGTTGTTTGTGACATCTTCTACCTCATACCTCAACAGATTTTTTGTTGTTGTGATAGGGTAGATTGGCTCCTTACATCAAATTCTTGTGGAGTAGGATCACTTGTGGTAGATATTTTTTTTGTTTTGTTCCATGTTTCTCTTATGTTGTGATCTTGTTGTCACAATAAATTGTGGGTCAAATATGGGAGAGTTATGTTGAGATTTGTAATGTTGAAACTCTCTAGTTGACTCAAATTTTGGTAGAAGGGACCCTCTAAGTTGTTTTAGAACCAACAATGTGAATGGAAGATGAAAAAGGCGAATGATATGGGAAATGATCTTTGCAAATTTTTTGAGACAAAAATTTTGACTTAAAAACGTTTGATTGTTTGATGTTGGGATAAAGGATGTCAATGAACTTGTGAATCTTTAGGGTAGAATTGTGACCTTCAAGATAAACTAGTCCAAAAATGATAACTAACTTAACTAAAAGCATGGAAAAGGATTCATTTCACATACAAAGTAGCCAAGTTAGGGTTTAGATTGATAGATGTCTAAGTCAAAAGAGTGTTGGTGTGTCCAAAAGTTTATAAAGTTTAGTGAAGTGAAGTGTGAAATATGGTAAAGGATGGATGAAATGTTTGACCCAAAATGTTAACATAAAATGAACCTTTATTTTGCAAGACCAAGGTAGTGAGAAAAATGTTATACCTCTAAAGTGATCAAACCCTAAGAACTCAAATGTTTTGGTAAAATACAACTCAATGATTATGGGAAAAGAATCCAATGATTTTGGACTCAATGTTTTGCAATAGTTTCCTTGTCTCAATTTTCTTGTTTTGGGGGGTCAAAGTTTTAACATACATCAATGCAAGGTGTTCATTTGATTTATCCTTGGATTAATGAAGTTATTTTTACCACAAACACTTGTCTTGCTTAAGTTTCAAACTAAATGTCTATGTCAAAAACATCATACATTTCACAAAGTCCATTTCATGAAAAAGATGAAGTTAGGGGCATATTTATTTAGGTTAACTTTGGGAAGTATGAATTAAGATGTAAAAAAAATATTTAGAAGTCTCCAAGAATAAATCCTTAGGACAAGCATCAATATCAAGGTTTTTTCAAAGGGTGTCCATATTTAGATGAAATGGTTTAAAAATTTTAAAATACTTGTTGATTTTTGTTTGCAATTGTTTTGGAACCAAGTGTTAAACTAACTCACAAGCATGAAAAATTATAGATAGGTGTGTATTTCTTAGTAGGCTTACCATCATCCCCTAAGAGATGATTAATCCATGAAGATGAAATGGACAAATAGGCTATGTCAAGGAAATGTAACATCTTGACACACCAAGAAAAGGAATCCCTTCCCCATTTTCTTTATTGCCTCAATCAAAAACTAGACATGGTAAGTAACTTCTTGGAGTGGTGTTACTCCAATGCACTACCTCAAAATACACTTTGAGGGAAATAGAAAGCCACTATTAACAAGGTTCGTAATTTGGGCTTTCAGGGTAAACTAATGTTATACATGCAACAATTTCACTCAGTTAAGAGGCCTCCCAACCCTTAGAAACATCTAAGGGTTTTAACATATCACATGGATACTAGAGAAGATGATCATCGATATAGTGTAACTACACTAGCTGGTCAATGACTTTCATCATGCCAAGTATTTATATCATAGATCAAAATGAAATCATCGCTTGGGTTGTTCCCTCTCACAAGTTGGGAGGAAGGCCATCTAAAGGTGACACATGTTTGAAGCGTAAAAATGCTTTTCATCACCTTTCCAATAGGCGCAAGGGGAGAGGATAAGCACTTCCAAGAAGAAAAATTATACTTGTGTGTTTCTCTTCACCCTAGATTACATGAAGTGCAAGGGGAGTGGATAAGCACAACAAGCCTACTCAAGCAGTTCAGACACATGTTCATTTTAATCCATCATAGTAAAATGAGTTTTCTTTAAACACCAATTTGAAGTGTGTAGTTTGTGTTGTTCAATTTTAAATCAACAAGCATAATGATGTGAGGGTTTAGTTTTAACCAATTTGAATGTTCATTTTAAACCCAAATGAAATTTATTTTGGTCTTAAAACGTGAAAAAATGCATCATAAATGGGTTATAATTTCCCCATAATTTTCAAAACACTTGTTACAATTATATTCAAATGATAATAGGCTCCTTCACTTTGAACCTTATCACTCAAACCTACAAAACCAGATAGTCTAAAAAGAAAAATGAGAAGTCAGTGACATGTTAGCAATTAGATAAAGTAAAAATTAAAGCACATGTAAAATTTCAGGTCCAATTTTTGTTTACTAGTAAATCGTGATGCTGAAATCAATAGTGTCATTGAATTTAATCAATAACGTCGTTGTATACAAAGTGTGTTGCTATATTGAAAAATCAAAAGTGCCACTCTGTAGTAACCAGTGGCATCAAATGTGTTGATATATCAATTGCATCACTAAATAAAAAGTTAAGGCACGATGAAAAATTAGCTAAGCATTGCTATTTAAATGTGCGGTGATGAATTTTAATATGTGTTGCTAAATTAAATATGTGTAGCTATTTTAAAATTCAAATGTGTTGTTTTATACCAATGCATCCAAGGTGCACTGGTGATTTATCAATAGCATCGCTAAACTTGAAAACACAAGCAAAAAGAAGATTTAACAAGCAATTTGTTACATTGGTTAGTCCACACCCTCTTTCTAGCACCAAAATATGATTGACAAACTTAGTATAGGCTGACTACACTTGATCCATGAGGATTCAAAGTATATTCAGGCCAGTAAACATTAGTCCAATAAGATAATTCAATGCAAACTAAACTAATAATCCATTAAAACTAACATATTAAAATACAAAAGCTTCATAAAAACCTATTTTAATCCATTGAAACTTATCCTATTGGGGGAGTGGTGTCGCATTGATTTGGAATGGTGACCCTTTCCCAATCCTATGGATAATGAGCTTGTTTTGATTGATTCTATTGAAGAGAGTCAATGAAACCAATGATATGTGTGTATGAAAACATGATTAAAATATAAATTAACATGATGAAAGTTATTCTAACATGATATATGCTAAGATGGTCGATATGGGTGTATGCAAAGCTATTCTAAATGGATTTTAAGCTAAAAATATTAAAACCCTAATTACAAAATATGCTAAATGGATGCATCTAAGTTACCATGGAAGCCACTAATGGAAGCTAAGCTACTAGATGCAAGAAATTAACCTAAAATGCCTTTTAAAACATGAAATATGAGTGCAAAATGAAAGTGATTTTAACAGCATGAGTTTTCTCTTAAAATATGGATCCATTTGTCTCTAAATAATGACCTATTTATAGGAGGACGAATGAGAAATGAAGGGCTAAGATTGAAAAAGCTAATCAATGGTCAAAATTGGAGGAAAGATGAAACATGGATCAAGTATTCTCATAAATGGATGAGAATCAATGATCACATGGATCAAGAAAAGAATCAAGGGTTCATATTCTTCCAAACAAACAAACTTTCAAAACTTGCACAAGAAGTCTTGTTGAAATTTTGTTGCAAAAAAGGAATGTTCCCTTTTTCAAATGAGTGAAGAAAGAGAATATTCTCGTGGGTGAGGAAAATTAGATATTTAGTTAATTAAAACCAAATTAAATTGTGCAAAGGAATATTCCATGGGAATATTCCCTTTTTGGAGGAATGTGCAAAGGAGGAATATTCCCTTGGAATATTCCCTTGCAAGTGGGAAGATGAGGATAATTAGTAATTTGATAATTAAATAAAGTTTCAATTATGAAAATTAGGGGAAATAGATGATATTCATTAAATAATTTATTTATTTAATGAAAAGGGGAAGTGATATGATATTTAATTAAATAACTTAGGGTTATTTAATTAAATAAGAGAACTTAGGGATTTAAATTAGACAAGTTGATCTATCAAATTTAATAAGATGAAGGGTTAGTATGAAAGGGGTGAATGAGCCTAATTAGGTCAATTAGGAAAATAGATGAAAATGATGCAATTAACTAAATAGCTAGGCTAATTTAATCAATTAAGTGAAAAGAGGATGGGTTTTAGGATGAAATGGTGTTATTATATCAGATTCAAGTGCATGATATCACTCGAGACATTTTTTAAGTGTCTACAGTATGCAATGTTTTTGGATTTTTGAGATTTTAAAGAATCCACAATGCAATTTTAAAACCCTAAATGCAACGCAAGCTAATGCAATTTTGAAACCCTAAATGAGATGCAATGAAACTAATGCAAATCCTAGATCTAGGGTTTGAAAGACTACCAAATTTGAAAGCTTATAGTGTAATAATTTCAGTTTTGCAAGAATGAAACAAATAAAAATGGGGGAAATAGGGTTCACCAAAATGAAATGATGACCTAACACACCCTTACTTTTCCTAGTTTCATATAGAAAAAATGGATATCTCTCCCAAGGATATAATTGACTTTCAACCTTGAGGTGAGTCAAATCTATGGGGATGGGGGATCTCTAATTTTTCGTTATGGCAAAAAATGATTGAAATGCACTTTTGGTAGATGAAAATAAAATTCCTAATGAACTCAATTATGTGATGTAAAAATTGAAATGCAAAAATCAAGGATAGCACAAATAGAAAGAACGATTTTCTAACAAATCTGACAAGGGTGGATTGATGTGTACGTATCACCAAAAGTGGGTGATGAGTGTCTTTCCAAGATAGATTTTCCCTAGGGAAAATGGGTCTTTGTATAAGGGTCCAAAATCTGATTTCACAATCTAATCCCAGATCTCAGCTCTTGATTCCTTTGGATTCCATTGTTGGAAAGTTAGAAATAAATTATGTAGGTGAGTTTTCATGGCTTGACAACTTTGAAAAATTCCACTATTGATCAATCTTCAATCCTTCTTCACCTACAAATCTGCACATACAAAGGGAGGGGGAAAAAAAAAATTAGTTGAATATAGGGGTTTG
>VDFB02270651.1:673351105-673480784 GCA_007258455.2 Sequoia sempervirens
AAAATTCAACTAGCACCACCATCAGTCTAGCATCACTATTTAGCGATGTTGTCAGTGCTCCAAATCATGACACTTTTGTCATTCTCACTTAGGCCTGGATCAACCAAACTCCAAAGTGAGCTGCTTGGTGAAACAACGACATAATCACAGTCTTTGTTTCTCCACAAAGTGCCACTAGTTTCACCAGAGCGCCACTAGTTTCACCAGAGCACCGCTAGACCTCTTCAAACTGTGACGCCTTTGTGAATTGCGCCTCTAGGGTGAGGTAAAATTCAAATTTTCAATTTTAATTCGATATGTGATTTTTTATTTTGATCACCTTTTCCTTCTAACTTGTTTATGGCTTTGTTTTCTATAGTTTAACTAGTTTTTGTAGGTTGAAGTGATCAAAAGGGAAAGGAGGAAGCAAAGACAAGACTTGTTATGACATTATCATATGATTGTATCAAGTGTTTTTTAAACACTTTGGGAGCAATTATAATCCCATTTTTTAAGGCTTTTGTTCTCTTCCAATTTTAGGACTCAAAATAAATTTCATTTGGGTTTTAAAAAAAATAATCAAAGGGATTAAAAAGAACTTTAGGAACTTACTAGAGTTGGTTTTGGATCTAAAAATTGAATAAACAAACTTCACACTTCATCTTGGTTCTTAAAAAGAATCCATTATTTCTTTCAGAGTTAAAATGAACTTGTGTATTTTGTGTTTTGCAATCTCTTTTACAATGTAATATAATTTAAAAGGTGTATGCACTTCTCTCACAGTTCACAGTGATCTTTAGAATCAAAATTCTTTTGGTGATATTAAGTTGTGTAAAAGATTGCCTCCACACTTCAATTTGGGCTCTTAAAATT
The DNA here is from genome assembly GCA_007258455.2 of Sequoia sempervirens. Classification (NCBI taxonomy): domain Eukaryota; kingdom Viridiplantae; phylum Streptophyta; class Pinopsida; order Cupressales; family Cupressaceae; genus Sequoia; species Sequoia sempervirens. The sequence continues at coordinate 673,351,958 of VDFB02270651.1, forward strand.
GAACAAAATCTTGCTAGTGTGAGTTGAGTATATCACATGTATTCTCTCTTTGTTCACGCAAACAAAGATTGATCGAACTACAGATGTGCTTGCTTTCTTTTTTTTACCCTTAGAGGGGCCTGCCTAAGACCAATTCGAAGGTGACTCCAACCGGTTTTTCACTTTGGCCAGTATACAAATGGATAAGACTAAACTGCCAAGTCCTCATCATATGTAGGCCTTAGCCATATAGTGTCTTTCAGAATGGGGTACTACCTTAAAAAGTATAAGCACCCCTAGTAGGATTGATTAAATCCTTTAGTGGCTTGTTGGATGCTCACAAGGTGTCATGTCCCTGATCACCCTAAGTAAGAACCAATTTGTGTAAAAGCCAAAATCCTTTCTATTTATTGGTGCAAGAATGGTCGTTCTGAAACTGCCCCACACTTTTGTGGCTCTTTGTAGAGATGATAATTTTTTCATGGGAGATTCATGAGAACTAAATCTTGGTTGACTGGTGCAGGAGCACCTAGGAAACACTAGGCATTTAAGCAGTCTAGATTGCATTTTTCTTTGATATGTTATTTTGAAGGTCATGTTGACCATTTAGATAGCATTTGAGGATTATGAATAAGACTTGATCTATTTTGATCAGTAGAGTTAGAAGTTGTGAAGGGATGAATAAGTTTAGAAGCTCATCTTGCTTAGTTTTCTAAAAGTTGGCAAAGGTTGAAAAACACAGTGGATTTTATAAATTTTGCCATTAGGTCATCAATAGGTTCGACTAAAGGAGCTTAACTATTTTTGGAGCCTATTTAAGGTGTGCTTCGACCATGGAGTAGGGTTGGAAGCACTGATGTTGTAGTGATTTTTTGTGAAATTGAAGGAAGACAACATTCTGTGAGACAATTTCTAATTTTTGCATCTAAATAGAGCTTTAATGGATTAAATCTGCTACGATTTTGATTGTCAGATGTAGAGTTGTTAGCATACAAGCATTATGTAACATTAATTAGCTTCCTTGTGCAATTTTCAAGCATCATTTGTAAATAGTTTACTTTTACCTTGGTGCTAGTCTGAACCAGACAGTTTTGAGGAAAATGGAGTGCTAGACCACTTTCCCACTATAAAAACTATACGACCCTTTGGGAATAGTGCCTAGAATCCATGTTTGTATAGATGGTAGGTTTTAGGGTTTGTGTGTGTGCAGGAGCTATTAGCAAATTCTTTCCCTAGGCGACCCAGGAAGAGTCCGGCTAGGGAAGAGGAGTGCAAAGCACATAACTTGCAGGGGTGATAGGGTTTTGATAAATTTCCTTTTGGAGAATTCAGCTATGAGTCTTGGCAAGGCCTGGTGGTCAGGAAGAGGCTCCATCAGCTCATTTGGTGTGAGAAATCTCTGATAGGTTGGAAGCAGCCAGGAAAAGGCCTAGAAACCCTAGTTTTTACCCATTTTCAAGTGGAGGCATTGTACGGACAATGATGGACTAAGACCTCAAAAATATTTGAGAGGTGGAAAAATGGACTAGGAACCCGAAGGAAAGTTTGGGTTTTCCTTTAGAAATAATGGATAATAAGCCTATTTCCTCATAGAAAGAGGCCTAATTGGGGCTCTAGGGCTAGTAGGCTTTTCAACCCTAAAAGAGGGTTTGGTGAGAGCGATGGAGAATTGGAGATTAGTGGATGATCAATAACCCTAGGGGAATGGTCTTGAAGCCATGGGAGACATCACACACCCCTGCATCGAATTAGTGAAGGTTGGAGATTTAGCTAGCCTTTAGGAAGATTAAGGGCTAAGGAGAGAATGGCAAAGAGCACCAAGATTGGCTTGGTTAGGGAAATGGAGATGATAGTAGGGTTGGCCAAGAGAACTAGGGGTTCCTAACAAGCATTAGGGCCTATAGGTTAAGGTGGTGGAGAGTTACACCAAAGGGGTTCGCCAAGGTGAGACCCAGAGCATGGAATAGTGAGTGTTCCATCCAACCGTACCCTATCAGATTGGTATCAGAGCAAGTTAAAGATTTGGGAAGAGTCTTGTATGTCAGACCTTGAATCTAGTGGGTCTACCATCATGGTGACAATGTTGAATTGGCCAAGATGGTTGAAAGGTAGGAGGAAGAAAATAGGCTATTGAAGGAGAGGATAGACCAACTTGAGCAAGCATTGAATGATGCATAGTTTGAAGGAAGGATACCAAAGAAAGAAGAGGTTGCAGAGGAAGATAAGGTCCCTGAACCTAACCCTATTTTGAAAGAAGAACCTTTCTTGAAGGCATTGAAGGCTTTGAGTGGAAAGGCACTTGAAGGCATACCACTGTTTAGTGGAAAAATGGAAGCCGATCTAGTCATGGATTGGATAGAGGGTATGGAAAACCATTTTGAATGTGATGGGGTCATTGAGGCACAGAAGGTAAAGGTGGCCAAATCAAGACTAAGAGGTTCTGCTTTGACATGGTGGAAATTCATTCAGACAGAGAGGGAAAAGAAAGGCAAATAGCCTATTTCAACTTGGAAAGGAATGGTTGCCAAAGTGAGGGAAGCATACATGCCAGATGATTATGAGATTCAGTTACACAAGAAGAGACAAAGCCTAAGGCAGAAAGACCAAGATGTGAATACCTACACAGAGGAGTTCCAAAAACATTGTATGAGGTCTAATGTTTTAGAAGATGAAAGTCTCAAGGTGGCTAGGTATCTTAATGGCTTGAAATGGAACATTCAAGAGGAGATGGATCTTTTAAGTCCTAAGATAGTACATCAATGTTACCAATTAGCTATCAAGATTGAGGAAAGAAACAAGAGGAAGCAAGATGAGGCTTCTAAGGGAAGAGGCAAAGGCAGATATCAAAGAGATCAAAGAGGACAGCGAGGTGGCTACCAAGGTAGAGGCAATGACCAAAGAAACCAAGGAGAGTTTAAATCCACAGATCATGGCAATGAAACACCTTCTAGAGGAGGGTATAATAGAGGTAGAGGACCTCAAGGAGATTCAAATAGAGGAAGAGGAGCAGGCAAGAGCAATTCTTACTTTGCTAATATGAAGTGTTACCATTGTGGACAAGTAGGACATCCAGCTTATAGGTGCCCAGAGAAAGCATCTTCATCAAATACTGAGAAGAGAGTGGCATATGCACAAGAGGACACCATGAGTGTCAAATCACCAGAGGTTAGTCACATTGAATCAGAAGTGGGGGAGAATCAGATGTTTAGTAGAGTTTTGATCAAACAACCGATCAAGGAAGAGCCAAGGCAAAGAAGAGCCTTATTTAGAGTGAGATGCAAGATACTTGGGAAAGTATGAAAGGTCATTGTGGATTTAGGTTCAACTGATAACATCATCTTTGAGGAGGCAGTAAGGAAGTTGAAATTAGAGAAAGCACCCCACACCAATCCCTACAAGGTGACATGGTTGAACAAAGGACAGAGTGTTCTTGTCAATGAGCAGACAACGGTGGAGTTCTCCATTGGAGGATACAAAGACAAGTTGGTTTGTGATGTTTTACCCATGGATGCATGCCATCTTCTATTGGGAAGACCATGGCAGTATGACAGAAGTGTCATGTATTATGGAAAAGAGAACACCATTTCTTTCAAGAAGGATGGGAAGACATTTAAGCTGCAGTCACTTTCAGAAGAGGAAGAAGGACAGTCAAAGACCCCCAGTGTCTTGTTGAATAGTGGCAAAGAGTTCATTAACAACCTACATCAAGGAGGTGAAGGATATGTGGTTATGTTGCAACCTAAAGAAGAGAACAGTCATACCTGGAGCAGTCCAGAAGTTGCTTGAGAGGTATAAGGACATAGTGAGTGATGGAACACCAACAACCTTATCTCCACAAAGAGTCGTTAGTCATCAGATTGACTTCATACTAGGGGCTTCATTTCCAAACAAAGCAGCATACAAGATTACACCAGATCAGAATCTAGAGGTAGCTAGACAAGTGCAAAAGTTATTGGATCAAGGCTTGATTAGGAAGAGCATCAGCCCATGTGCAGTACCAGTGGTCTTAGAAACAAAGAAAGGTGGTAAGTGGAGACTTTGCACTGACTCTAGAGCTATAAACAAAATTACAATCAGATATACATTCCCTATCCCTAAGATAGAAGATTTAATGGATTGTCTTGCAGGAGCTCAGTACTTTACCAAGTTGGATCTCAAGAGCGGATACCATCAGATCAAAATCAAGGATGGAGATGAGTGGAAAACAGCCTTTACGACAAATGATGGGTTGTATGAGTGGAGAGTTATGCCATTTGGTCTCTCTAATGCCCCTATCACATTCATGAGGCTCATGAATGAAGTGCTTAAAGACTTTACAAGGATATTTGTGGTAGTGTGTCTTGATGATATACTCATTTTTAGTAAGATAGCAGAAGAACACCTAAAGCATGTGGAGATGGTTCTTAGAAGATTGCAAGAAGAGAAGTTAGCCATCAATCTAGAGAAATGTGAGTTCTTCAAATAGGAGCTTGTGTATTTGGGGTTTGTAGTATCCCAAGGATCATTGAAGATGGATCCAAGCAAGGTGGAAGCCATCCTAAACTAGCCTACACCAACCACAGGGACTAAGGTAAGAAGTTTCCATGGTTTGGCTCAATTTTATAGAAAATTCATAAGGAACTTTAGTGGTATCTATGCACTGATCCTAGATACAATCAAAGGTGGTCTGAAAACCAAGTTTAAGTGGACAAAAGAAGCTGAGAAAGGGTTTGAGAAACTAAAACAAGAAGTGGCAACTCAACCTATTCTCTTGTTACCTAGCTTTGACAAGTTGTTCACTGTGGAATGTGATGCTAGTGGAGTTGTAGTAGGAGGAGTGTTAAGTCAAGAGGGTAGGCCTATAGCCTTCTTTAGTGAGAAGCTCAATGAAGCAAAGAAGAAGTATTCAACCTATGACTTAGAACTTTATGCTTTGGTTCAGTCACTTAGGAAGTGGAGGCATTACCTTCTACCCAAGGAGTTTGTAGTCTTTACTAACAATCAAGCACTTAGCTACATCAACAGTCAAGAGAAATTGAGCAATAGACATTTGAAGTGGATGGAGTATCTTCAAGCCTTCACATTTACCATCAAGCACAAAAAGGGACAAATGAACAAGGTGGTAGATGCACTAAGTAGGAGGTTGCTGACAGTGCAAGAGGTACAGATCAAGAGCATTGTAATAGAGAGTTTCAAATATATCTATGGGGAAGATGAAGACTTTTCAGAGGTCTACAAGGTATGTTTAGACTTTGAGAATCATTTTCATAGCCAATACTTTGAGTATACTTTGCAAAGTGGTTTTTTGTTCAAAGGAAATTAGTTGTGTGTTCCAAGAGGATCAATGAGAAAAAACCTCATTCAAGAGAAGCATAATTGTAGTCTTAGTGGACATTTTGGCATCAACAAGACATTGGAACTAGTGCAGAGGTTCTACTACTGGCCTAAGTTGGAAAAAGATGTTAGAAAATATGTGGAGCAATGTGTGGTGTGTATGAAAGCTAAGGGAGGAGCTAGTAATGCTGGTTTATATCAACCCCTACCCATTCCTAATAGACCATGGGAGTGTGTGAGCATGGATTTTGTGGTAGGACTCCCTAAGACCAAGGCAGGTTGTGATAGTGTTTATGTAGTGGTAGACAGATTTAGCAAAATGAGTCATTTTATTCCCTACAAAACTACACATGATGCTAGCTACATTGCTCACCTTTTCTTCAAGGAAGTTGTAAGGATCCATGGATTTCCTTTGAGCATTGTATCAGACAAAGATGTGAAGTTTATGAGTCACTTTTGGAAAACTCAATGGAGCAGATTAGGTACCAATTTATCCTTTGGATCAGCTTAACATCCTCAGACTGATGGAAAAACTAAGGTGGTTAATAGAGTGTTAGGTAACCTTCTAAGATTCCTAACTAAGGAGTATGGACAGACATGGGACATGGTTATCTCATAGGCTGAGTATGCATACAATGACAGTGTGAACAGAACTACAGGGAAGAGCCCTTTTGAAATAGTGTATGGGATGCACCCAAGAGGTGTGTGTGAGCTCAGAGATCTTGGAGCTATGGAGCATAGGAGTGGACATGCAGAGGAATTCACTCAAACCATGAAGGAGATTCAAGAGCAGGTAAAGAAGACAATCACCGAGGCTACACAAAAGTTGAAGGAGAAGGAAAATTTGTCAAGGAAAGATGTGCAATTTGTAGTAGGAGACTATTTCATGGTCCACCTCAACAAATCAAGGTTACAGAAGGGTACATCAACCAAATTGTAGATGAAAAGAGTGGGACCATGCAAGGTGATAGCCAAGTATGGGAAAAATGCATACAAGGTGGAGTTACCTACAGATTTAGGAATTTCACCAGTATTCAATGTAGCTGATCTGATCAGATATAAGGGAACAGTCAGTAACTCAGATTAAGAAGGTAGGGAGATCTTCAAGGATGTAAGCAACATAGCCTTACCTACTCCAAACAAGCTACAAGCAAAGGGTCTTGGAGTCAAGAGTGAAGAAATCTACAAAGCATAAGGTGTATATGGAGCACCTTATCAAATGGAAGAACAAACATGAGTCTGAGGCTACTTAGGTAGATGAAGCTGAGTTCAAGAAGTAGGGAATTCATGAATCTCATATCTCTCCTCACATTCCTTACAGTTTGTGCAGGGAGGGGGAGAATGGTGCAGGAGCACCTAGGAAACACTAGGCATTTAAGTAGTCTAGATTGCATTTTGCTTTGATATGTTATTTTGAAGGTCATGTTGACCATTTAGATAGCATTTGAGGATTATGAATAAGACTTGATCTGTTGTGATCAGTAGAATTAGAAGTTGTGAAGGGATGAATAAGTTTAGAAGCTCATCTTGCTTAGTTTTCTAAAAGTTGGCAAAGGTTGAAAAACGTAGTGGATTTTATAACTTTTGCCATTAGGTCATCAATAGGTTTGACTAAAGGAGCTTAACTATTTTTGGAGCCTATTTAAGGTGTGCTTCGACCATGGAGTAGGGTTGGAAGCACTGATGTTGTAGTGAAATTTTGTGAAATTGAAGGAAGACAACGTTTTGTGAGACAAATTCTGATTTTTGCATCTAAATAGAGCTTTAATGGATTCAATCTGCTACTGTTTTGACTATAGGATGTAGAGTTGTTAGCATACAAGCATTCTATAACATTAATTAGCTTCCTTGTGCAATTTTCAAGCATCATTTGTAAATAGTTTACTTTTACCCTGTTGATGGTCTGAACTAGATAGTTTTGAGGAAAATGGAGTGCTAGACCACTTTCCAATTGTACAAACTGTATGACCCTTTGGGAATAGTGCCTAGACTCCATGTTTGTATAGATGGTAGGTTTTAGGGTTTGTGTGTGTGCAGGAGTTGTTAGCAAAGTCTTGCCCTAGGCAATCCAGGAAGAGTCTGGCTAGGGAAGACAAGGAGTGCAAAGCACATAACTTGCAGGGGTGATAGGGTTTTGATAAATTTCCTTTTGGAGAATTCAACTGTGAGTTTTGGCAAGGCCTGGTGGTCAGGAGGAGGCTCCATCAACTCATTTGGTGTGAGAAATCTCTAACAGTTTGTAAGCAACTAGGAAAAGGCCTAAAAACCCTAGTTTTTACCCATTTTCAAGTGGAGGCATTGTACGGACAATGATGGACTAAGACATCAAAAATATTTGAGAGGTGGAAAAATGGACCAGGAACCCCAAGGAAAGTTTGGTTTGTCCTTTAGAAATAATGGAGAATAAGCCTATTTCCTTGGAGAAAGAGGCCTAATTGGGGCTTTAGGGCCAGTAGGCTTTTCAACCCTAAAAGAGGGTTTGGTGAGAGAGATGGAGAATTGGAGATTGGTGGATGATCAAGAACCCTAGGGGAATGGTCTTGAAGCCATGGGAGACATCACACACCCCTACATCGAATTAGTGAAGGTTGGAGATTTAGCTAGCCTTTAGGAATAATAAGGGCTAAGGAGAGAATGGCAGAGAGAGCACCAAGATTGGCTTGGTTAGGGAAATGGAGATGATAGTAGGGTTGGCCAGGATAACCAAGGGTTCCTAACAAGAATTAGGGCCTATAGGTTAAGGTGGTGGAGAGTGACACCAAAGGGGTTAAAAAGGTGAGACCCAGAGCATGGAACAATGAGTGTTCCATCCAACTGTACCCTATCATTGACCCAAGAAGTGTGTGTTGTGGAGGGGAGCCAATGTGGTCAAGCTTCTAGTCATCTACCCTAAATAAGCGCAGCTGGATTTATCCATGTGGGGATTCAAAAAATATTGTCTCTTTCTATCCTAGGGTTGTGCATCATTTTGGAATCAAAACACTTTGCTTGGATCTAAAATATTGGAAAACAAAAATTCAACCATGATCATCAAAATTCAAACCCTTTAGAGGAAGAAAATACCTTTGAATAAATCCAAGTGCTATTGCTTTCCCTAGTGATTCTATCCTTATAGGCTTCTAAGTATTTGGATTTACATCTTAATTTTCTCTCACTAAAGTCAACATTAGGGAACTATTGCCTTAATTTCCTTGATTTCCACATAATGAACCTTGTGGGATGAGAAGAAATTAGGACATTAGACATTTAGTTTTAAAAGCTAAGGCAAAAAAGTGTTTGTGGTAAAAAGAACTCATTAAGAAAAGATAAGAAACAATTGGATCCCGCACATGTGCTCTTCCAAATGATTTCCCCAAAGATAAAAATACGAAAACCAAAGTCCAAAGGTCTTAGTCAAAAATCTCTCAAGAAATGTTTGTCTATGCTTTATGAATTTACAGAGAGATCGGTCTTCAAATTTTACAAATGTTCATCAAAGAACAATCCCGATTTGTATTCATTTTACTATTGTCAAAATCTAAGAATTTTTCAAAGGTTTAAGCATCTCACATAGGAAGTATAACATGTTCTTCAACACCTAGGTCTAGTAAACAAAAGTCTCTCTAAGTATCTTAGGATCAAAATCAACACTCTCATCCATCCAAAATCCATCTCACAAACAACTCTTGGAAACCTTGAAAAAAATCCTTCATACTAGACTTTGGGAAACCCTTGAAACAAATAAAAATTGTCTTGTTTGGCTAAGTGTGTGCATATGCATCCTTCTTCATACACTTACTTAAATTATCATCTTGTGAACAAGTTTACTCTAGGAAAACATCTAACCTCTTAGAGTTTATGAGTTCATTATCAAATCCAAAATCCAAAATCAAATCAAATCAAGGTTTCTTAAGAGTTCAAATCATTCACAACTCATCCATCTTTCACTATCTCATCACCATCCTTTGATCCTTAATATCTTAGACTTTCTTTTTTGTACCTAAAATTTAGATCAATCCAAGGAGTTGGAGGTTCACCTCCCACATTCCTAAAAATTGATCCTTATTTTATGATCCAAACTAGATCTCAACACAAGAAGAACATGAAAACAAACAAAGAAACATCTACTTCAAGTGACTTGAGTCAAACCACTCCCAAAATCAATCCCATTGGATCTTGCAATCCCCAACCAAATCTTCCTCTAATACCACAAGATCCTCAAGAGGAAGGTGGAAAAGTGGACATCACCAATAATGTCTTAGGGATGACTCAAGATGAAATCATAGAAATGGTCCAAAATCCTGAGACTCACAAAATTGTCAATGCCATGATGAAACTTAATCCCTCACAATACATGCTAGAATTGGAAAAAGAAGGGGCTAAACTCCCTTCCGACTATGATGTAAGCACTGTTGTGGAGAAACCTCTTGGGATTATGTCACTGGTCTAATTCACACCTTCATTCCAAAGAATCATTCAACCCATCCCCCAAACCACATCATCTGTTGCTCCAACTCAACCAATTTTCAACAAGGGGAGCTCATTATTTCAGGCTCTTCAAACACGCCCCCTTGTAAACAACCAAGATTTGGATGCAAACACCATCTTGGGTCAATCCATTCCTCAAAATTTGAAACACCCATACTTTTTGCTCATCTTTCATGACCCCAACAACCCATCCTCTTTTCACGCAACACCGGTATACCCACTTAACACACAAGTCTCTCTCCCCATGACTTCACAAGGAGGAGGAATATTTAGACAAGGGGGAATCTTTGATCCTTCATCTTCATAATTTTCTAAAGGGAAAACACCACCAATCTTCCCACCATTTCCACCTCTACCATTAACATCCACACCACTCCTTAGTTTAGGGAAACCCCCTTTACCAAACTCAATCAAAAAAAAAAAAAAAATCCCCCAATCGTAAATCAAACCATCATACTAAATCCTCCAATCATGCCATTGATATCACAACAATAGGTGGTGACAATCCAAACAACACAAGCAATCAACACATCATCTACGATACACCAAAATGTGGTCTCCCAAGGACCTATCATATCAACCACACCATCCAGCACACAAATCAATATGACAACACCTCTCATCACAATGACTCACACCATTCTAAATCCGCCACCTCCACCACCAAAAAAAAACATGGAAAACCAATATAGTATCACATTACAAGCAACTCGACAAGCCTATCAAAAGGAACTTCAATAGTTCCAAGCTCAACAAGCACAAAGAACGCAAGCTGCACAGTAAGTTGCTAAACAAGCATAGGCACAACAAGCACAAATAGATGCCCAAGCTCAAGCTTTATTACAACAATAGCAAGCTTCCCAAGCTACACAAGCAACTCAAGTTGCATAAGCCACAAAAGTTGCACAGGCTTCCTAGGTTGCACAAGCCACCCAACAAGCTCAAGCTCAGACACAAGCCCAATATCTAGCCCAACAAGCTCAAGCGCAAGCACAATACCAATCACAACAGCAAGAAACTCAGTAGCAAGCATATCAACAAGCCCTGCAATAGTACCAAGTGCAACAAGAAGTAGCCCAAAAATTAGCCCAACAACAAGTGTTGTTGGAACAACAATAGCAAGACCAACAACAAGCATTGTTGGTGCAACAACAACAAGACAAACAACAAGCGTTGTTGGTACAACAGTAATTGTAGGCATATCAACAAGCATTGATCGCACAATAGAGCTTGCAAAAAGCTCCCACCAACATGCAAAACACCCCACCCATCACTCAAATGATCCAACCACCTCAAAACATGTTCACTCCACTCCTGATCCACAAAATGACGTGACAAAACAACTCAAACTTCTTTTGTTACAAGTGTTGAACCTCTAATCTAGGAAAACAATGAAAACACCAAGAAATTTGTGCCCCTATCCATTCGACAGGAGCCTTACATTGGTACCATTCCCAAAAGGGTTTGAAATTCCTAAATTTGACAAGTATCATGGGATAGGAAACCTTGAAGATCACATTAGGGAATTCCAAGTACATTTCATGGAGGTTGCATACGATGATACATATCTAATGTGACTATTCTCTCAAAGTTTGGCTAGGCCCACCATGGAACTGTTCTCTCGTCTTCCTCCTAGAATCAAAAAGTTTCAAGATATTGTAGATGCATTCATACAAAACTACGCATTCAATATAGGTATCGATGTGAGTCTAGAGGAACTATCTTATCTTAAACAAGCTAATGGGGGAAACATTCACTTCCTTCTTACAATGAAGGAAATCCAAGGCCAATAGCATCAAATGGACCATGCCAGAAGAACAACAAATCTGCACCATCATTGCCAATCTCGAGAAAACTTTGTCCTTCCATCTAAAGATGCAATGCATCACCACATACAACCATTTGATCCCCAAGGTGCTCAACATTGAAAGAGCCCTTATTGCACAAGGGGGGACACCCACATATCAAGAATATCAAGACAATCGCCCATCCACCAATTACAACGAGAAACCTTGCACATGGGCGAAGAACAAAAATGTCACTAATGATGGTGTAGTTGATGCCAAGGTCATAATCAATGCTCCAAAACAAAACACCAAAATATACCAACAACTACAAGGAAACAATTGAAACAACACACAAGCCAACACAGTATCACAACAACCACCCAACGATCAAGTCAAGAATCTAAAAAATCAAGGGGGACCACCCCTGCGAAACAAATATCCCCCCAAATGGAAGTACACAACCCTTGGGGAATCAATCAAATTGGTCATGAAGAGTTGGTAAACGAGAATCTCATCAATATTATCATTTATGAGAATTATCAAGAGCCCCAAGTGAAACCACCATGGTACAATGAAAATCACCTTTCCAATTTTCATAAAATCAAGGGACACACAATAGCCAGTTGCATGAGGCTGAAAAATCTGATCCAAGACCTCATCAATGACAAGGTCATAAATGTTGAACAACTTGTGGGAAATCAAGACCTAAAGATAGACACAAATCCAATGTCAGATCATAGCAAAGGGAACAACCATGGAAAGACAAAGTATGGTAATTTAAATCATGTGTACGATCATGTTGTCGCATCCCTAGATTAAATGGTCACTATTGTTAATGTCAAGGGAGAAAAAGTTGATTGTGGGGTCACCACACGCAGCGAAAAAGCTACCATTGTTGGATCATCATAGCCACCTAGGTCATCCACCTCAAATCCAAAATCTATTTTGAATGGTTATAATTTCTTGGACTAGATAAAAAGAACCCTCGCATAGATCTCCATCATGGAGTTGCTGAAGATCTCACCCACTGATAGGAAAATCCTAGAGGAAGCACTAGCTTCATCAACCATCTTCACAGATCTTGATGATGACTAGTTCCAAGCTATGGTCGAACACATCACCACCCCACATCTCCTAACTTTTTCTGATTAGGACTTCCCCACCCAACCATCTCATAATTGTGCGCTCCATCTAGAAGTCCTAGTGCATAAAAATAAAGTCAAAAGGGTCTTGGTGGATGGGGGTGCAGGTCTAAATATTTGTTCACTCAAGCTAATAAAGAATCTAGGATTCTCCAAGGATGCCATTGAAAAGGGTAAAGGTATCATAGTTAGAGCATATGATGATCAGGAAATAGTGTCTCAAGGAACTATTCAACTCCTATTCAAGTAGGGCCAGCCATCATCGAAACCACATGCTAGGTCCTTGACCTTGACTTTCCTTATAACGTCCTCCTGGGGCATCCATGGATCCATGGGATGCAAGCAGTTGCATCTACTTTCCATCAATGTGTCAAGTTTCCCTACCAAAATCAAGAGGTCACGGTCCATGGTGATCCCAATCCATTTTATTACTACAAGAATCTAGAAGCAAAATACTATAAATTCCCTCAAGTCCCAAAGAATGATGAAGGCCCTACAACTCCATATGTAGACCCAACTACCTTGGCCTCCACTTTTGAGACAAACACACCTGCCATTCCTGATATCTCCAAAATCAAATTCATTATCCAAGACAATGGGTGTGGGGATTACAAAATGAAGAAAAGTGCTTTTGTAATAGGAGAGTTACCTCAATCCCCTAGGTCTCATGGCAACCCCAACTGATTGAAACATCATTCCAAACCTTCAAAGTAGACCACTCCAGATTCAGATGTTGGGGAGACCTAAGTCGAGAAGTGGTCGATGAAAAAAACATATCAAGTCTGCTTTACCAAGATGAAAGGCTCGTGCCTGATCTTCATATGGATGATAACAAAAAAGGACTACAAATGATGCTTGGAATGGGCTATAACAAAAACAAGAAACTCGGGCAGAATGAAAATGGTTTCTAGTACCTCTCATTCCAGAGAAGTGTATAAGAAACCTTGGCCTCGGATGTACCCCTTTGAAGGTAACCATACTTTCCCCAATTAAAAAGGTCAAAACTCCCCCTCAATTATCAACATATGCTCTTTAGTTAACAGTATCCACAAGTCGATTCATAGATAACTTTACCTTTGGCATAACCGATGTATGCAATGGTGAGGATCTCATAACTGACTTACCCATGCTATTCAAGGATTCCTCCCTTCTCATGATCAATACCCTATCTTTTGAGTCAAACAACCAAACCCATGAGGTAAACTTAGTCTATCCCCAACTCATCGATTACGACCAACAAGGACCACCAATTTTGGACACATTAAAAAATGATGAGGTTCTCTTAGAATTCATGGGATTGTGGGATATTGTACCATTTGGATATCACAAATTTTGGTTTGACATTGTGCTAGACACGCATGCCTACTATGGGGAAATGATTGAATCCTTTAGTCACAAAAGTGAAAATTTGAGAATAATCTCTAGGTCTTTGAGTGAAAACCACACAATGGCACTCTCTGACCCAAAAATAGTAAAAATAAAGGATGCATCCAATGGTGAAAACCTCTATGAGGTCCCAGAAGATGAAGGATTCAATCTTCCCCTTACTTCTATTCATCAGGAGAAGTCAGTAGTCTTAGTAGAGAAGTGCAATCCAATCAACCTGGGAACAAAATAAATATTGCATATCACCTTCTATGCAGAATCACTCTTGACATAAGAACAGTAAATCTTAGTTGTGTTCCTAAGAGAAAGAAAGATAAAATTTGCATGGACCTATGCCAAAATGCCTGGGCTTGATCCAGAAGTTGTGGTTCACCACCTAACTGTGTATCCCGAAGCAAAGCCAGTGAGACAAAAGCTAAGGAAGATGCATCCCCAAATAGCATTATTGGTCAAGATGGAATTATAGAAGCTCCTAGATGTAGGGTTCATATAGCCAATTGATTATCCAAAGTGGGTGTCAAATCTTGCACTTGTCTCAAAACCCACTGGGGGCATCCGCATCTGCACTAATTTCAAAGATTTAAACAAAGCATGCCCTAAGGATGACTTTCCTCTCCCAAACATTGACATGATTGTGGATATGACGGAAGGATATGAGATGCTATTATTAATGGACAGATTCTTAGGTTACAATTAGATCATGATAGCTAAAGATGACCAACATAAAATGGCTTTCACTTGTCCATGGGGTACATATTGCTAGAATATGATTCCATTTGGGTTGAAAAATGTAGGAGCAACCTATCAAAGGTCCATGACACTAATCTTCCATGATATGATTCACAAAACTATGGAAGATTATGTGGATGACATATTGGCCAAATCAAAGAAACATCGGGATCGCATAGCATCATTGGGCTCCATCTTCGATAAGCTAGAGGAATACAAGGTCGGACTCAATCCAAAGAAGTGTTTCTTTGGAGTACAGTTAGGAAATTTCCTTGGGTATATTGTGTCTATGAGAGGAATTGAGATAGATCCTTCCAAGGTCAAGGAAATTCTAGAGATGGAGGCAACAAAAACATTAAAATAGCTAAAAGGCTTACAAGGAAGACTCCAGTCCATCCGCCGATTCATAGTGCAACTAGAAAATAAGGCTATCCCATATTCTCATCTACTCCACAAGGGGGTAGTATACAAATGGGAAGAGAAATGTGATCAGGCTTTCAACAAAATCAAGGAGTACTTGCTCACATCACCAGTTCTCATGCCACATGTCCCATAGAAAATTGGACCCTCTTGAGAAAAGAGAAATTCACGCATAATTAGACCCACTTTTGAGTCCCCTTACATCATTTATCCTTCAAAACAACATTTATAGGTCCCTAAGAACCATTATTTTTTATCTAGAGGCTCATTTTACTTGAGAAATCACTTAAAACCCAACAAACAACACTTAATTTTTTCATACCCCAAAAACCCACCTTCAAAAATTAGTAGTGGGACCCATTCGCCACCTTGGGTGAATGAGTCCCCTTTGGTGGGACCCATTTTCCAAGGGTGGCAAATGAGTCTCTTTTGAGGGAAAATTTAATTTTGAGTGGGAATTTAATTAATTTAACTTGAATTTCTAGTGAATGTCAGCCTCTTAGGTCTAAATAGCAGGAAAATAAGGTGTTGTTGCTTATAAATACTCATTTTAATTCATTTTGCACATATTTTTGTCAATTCACAAAAGAAATTTCTAAAGTCAAGTCTTCTACAACAAGTCTCATAAGCAAAAGTTGAAGTTTTAGGGCAAAAAACTAGGGTTTTTGTAGGTCTTGAAGCTCACTCTTTTTGTCAAGATTCAACATTGCAAGGGGTTGATGATGGATTCCTATGGTGAATCATGGAGAAAACTAGGTTGAGGAGATGCAACTAGCCATCAAATCACACCTAAAGATTTGGTTTCAAAGTGATTCCATCTTCCATTTTCACTCTATCTTCAGATTAAGGTCTACATTTTGTTTACTTTCCATTTGCATGTCATTTTACCTTCATTTTTAATGGGTTATAAGGTTTCTAGGGTTGATATATTGCATTACATAAATCCTATTTTCATTTCTTATTCTAGAACAATAGAATAGGATTTTTTTCATATTTTAGACTTTCCTAGTCTTTAACACATCTAAGGCTAGGGTTTTATGCAGATTTTTCTCCATTCAAGGTTTAATTACCCAACTAGGGTTTTGACCAAGGAAAACCCCCCATTAGACAAACAATTTTAAGTTGTTTTGCAAGAATTTTCCAAGATCCCGAGTCGGGTTTCTCTCAAAAATTATTGTGCAGGTGTCAAGGTGCAGAATAGATATTTGAAGTTGCAAAAATTTAAAAGTGGAATGATTCGCCATGCATGGTGAATGAGACCCTCCTAACATGTATTTTTGAGCCAGATACAGATCCTGGTTCCCGGTTGATAGAAAATAGCTCCTGTGTACAAAAACCCAAAACTAGGACTGATTCGCCCAAGGTGGCGAATGAGTCCGAATCAACTCAAATTCAGATTTCATCAATTTTCTAGATTGTTATCTAGCCTTCTTCAATTTCCTAGGTGCACATATTCTGAAGAACAACTTTATGTTTGGTTATTTTTTATTCTTGTTCATTCTTTTAAGCTTTTTGCAAACAACACTATGTTTTCCAACATAGCATAATTCTTAGGTTTTGCATTCATAATCAGTCATTTAGATCACTTAATTGCAACTAGTTCATTACATTTAGCTTAAAAATCATACATAAACATAATTTGAATGAACCCTTTAGCATTTTTGGCCCTACTCTCTCCTTTTAGGTGAAAAACCCTAGAAGAATTAGAAAGTTCTAAGGTTCCAAAAATCTAGGGTTCATTTTGGTGAACTTGCATTTTGAACATCATTTTGATTTACATTTCTATTTGCATATTAGGACTTAAATACTTCATCATTTTACATTGTTTTTCATCTTAGGTCTTCTTAAACATTGCATTAGTTAAAGCATCATTTAAACTTTGTTAGTACATCACATTTCATTAGATCATTCCAACATTCTATCCTTGCATTTTGTTTTTGCATTGTATAGACATAAGAACATTCAGAAAAGACAAAAAAGAAAAAAATAGAAAAAACTTAAAAAATTCATCCCCTGGGACTCATTCGCCACCTTGGGTGAATTAGTCCCCATGTAGTTTTTGAATCATAATTTCCAAATTTCAGTTTATTCCTTTTTACCTTTCTGTTTTTTACAATTTCCTTTCTATTGTAGTTTAGTTATTTCTATTTTCTTAGCATAAATATGACTTTCTTTCATGGAATTTATGAATAGTCTTAGATTTTTGCAACTTTCCTTTTCAGTATTTGTTCCTAGTTCTTTTAGATCAAATTCATCTATACATAAAAACACAAACACTGAAATGTCAAACCATCCCTTCAAACAAATGATTAAAGTTAGAAACAACATGTCATCCAAGCCTCTTAGTTGTGATGATGTTGAAAAGTTATATGAAGCTCTTCAGGACTTTCTCTCACTCACCTCATCCTCTAATGCTTACAATGAGAAACCTAAATTGCTTACAAATAAAACCTCCCTCAAACCTTTTTCTTGTGAATAATTAGCTTTGTTATATGAATCCCTCCAAGACTTCATCTCACATAATTCATCCACTAAGGTTTGTTGTGAAAACCTTATGATAACAACCATTAGCACTCCTAATGCTTCTCTTGAACACTTTAAACCAATAGACAATAATTTACCTCTCAAAAAATTTAGTCATGATGATTTGTGTTTGTTAGATGAGTCCCTTCAGGACTTCATCTCACCCAAATCATCCACTATGGTTTGTTGTGAGAAATATAAAACCAAGGATGTTAACGTTATTCAACCTCAACTTATTCTTTATCCACCCTCGCATAAACTTCATCCCTCTAACCAACCCTAGTACACCCTTTACCCACCTAAAACTAATGTGTTGCAACAATCTAGTAATTTTATTTTTGCTCATACATATAATACTCGAAACAACCCGCAACCGTTTCAACCACTACTACCCTCTATACCTTTACCCAATCTGCCTAGTGCTCCCCGTTACAACCCACACACAAAGGAGTGTGATCTTTTTGAAAAATTAAAGAATACTACTGCCAAGATTTCCCTTTTGGATTTACTTCAAAACTTACCTAATTATCATAGCATTCTTCAAACATCCTTAAAACAAATTTTTGTTCCTCCTGGTACAACTTCGAATGATGTGGCAACTCTAATCCAAAAAATGAATCTTGACATTACTTTCCATCAACATGAGCTCCCTCCTTTAGAGTTATGTAAACAAAATGAATCCTTTATGATAATTGCTCAATAAAATTGCATAGGTATCAAATGAACCCTCATTGATAATGGTTCTGCTCTTAATGTGTGTAGTGTGAATCTCCTTAATAGCTTACGGGTTGACAAGTCACAAATAATACCTAATTTTATCTCTATTCGAGGATTTGACAATACAACAAAGCAACTACTTGGGATAATTAGTTTACCTATTATGGTTGAGGTGGCTACTTTACAAACTCCTATTCATGTCATGCCTTATGATTTCTCATATAATATTCTTTTAGGTAGACCATGGATTCATGAGATGAATGCAGTGCCTTTGACCTTTCATTGTATTATGAAATACATCCATAGAAATCACATTTCTCAAGTTGAAATAGACCCCAAACCTAAAATTTTCTTACACCTTGAAAAAGGAGTTATGATTCCTCTAAAAACATTAATTCCACCATCTAACATAGATCCTCTCGAAATTGAACAAAACAATGAGGAATCGGTATCTAAATTATTTGGTGACGATTGGGGATCCTTAGAATTCACACCCTCATTTATGGGTGAATACATACTCACACAAAAGAAATATGACCAACAAGAACAACCAACAACCATTTCCACTCAAAATTCTGAACAATCATCTCAAGCATCTATCTCCTATAATTTGGATGAAAACGCAACATACATAGCAAATTTTGATGAGATAGATTATCAATCCCCACCTAATCCGCAAGAAATGGAATGAATTTATGGAAAAGGCTATGAACTTGTAAAAGAAATTTGGATATTTGTTTTCCTATTGAACCTAATATACAAGAGACAAAAACTGGATTGGGATATTCTTTTTGTAAAACAACAAAAGCTACTCAACGACCATATTTGCACATTAACGCTATTACATTTCAACCAAACCACCAACTCACAATTAAACATCCTGAATTTCTTGATACAAACTTACCATCATCATGTGAGTATGTTGATAGTGATGAAACTTTGAAATGAATGTTAGGAGTTTACGATAACACATCCTCGCTTACTTCCATGAAACACATTCCTCGTGCCATGACTATTACCAAGCAAGAAGAAAGTGATCTCACCGAACAACTCTATGAATCTGGCATTCCTAAATCTAATGCACTCCCTTTAGGAGATAGAATTGATGTTCCAATGGACATTAATGATAAAAACAAAGTTATCAAGATTGGGAAGTTCCTTGACGATGAAGAACAAGAAGAAACTACTGCTCTGCTTCATGATTTTCCTACAAATTTTGCTTGGAAATATTCTGATATGCCAAGAATTGACCCAAAAATTGTGACACATAACATTGTCCTCACTAAAAATGCTAAACCCATTCGTCAAAAGATAAGAAAAATGCATCCTAACATAGCCTTGCATGTTAAATTTGAGCTTGAAAAACTCCTTGATGCAGGCTTTATTATACGTATTGATTATTCTCCTTGGATCTCAAACATTGTCGCAGTTACAAAATGTTAGTATAATTAATTAAATTAATTATTACACTAGCATAAGTTAACTTAGGCCATGCATCATTTAGTCATAGGTTATTTTTTAGTAAATCATTTAATAAATGGAATAATATTCCCTTCCTTGTTTGTAGGGATAAGATTCCTTCTAGAAGATGAGTTGTCCTTCTAGAACTTATCTCAACATTTAATAATTTCCTAGATAGGGTCCACATGTTCTCACATGTTGTTAGATCATGACACATGGAAACATATCATGCATCTTAGGTTTTCTCTCATGCCTATATATTCAAGGCATCTTGTTCATTTGTACATATCTCAGTATCAATATCAATCAATCATATCATCAATATAGAATCTTTATTGTGCATGCCTAGTTGCAACACTTTCTAGGTGGTTGATTATCTTTCCTGGAAAATGTCATGCATTGAAGACTACAACTTCAGGGACTGTGCATCCATAATCTCAACATGGTATTAGAGCATGTCTAGTGAAACGTCAACCCTTGATCAAGAAAGTTGGTGTGCAAGATTCTTTGCAGGCTTGAAGGTTTCCATTGAAGGCTACTTGACTCCACCCGAGGACCAAGCTGATTTCTAAAGCAGATAGAGTCAGATTCGAGCTCACCATTGTCTTCAAAAGGCCTTGAAACCCTAGGATCACCTGCCCAATCATCAAAATCAGATACATCAACCCGGGAGCCATCAGAGGTATTTTTGGGTTTGCAAAATCAACTGGTACGATCTGTACAAATTTGTAATAAAAAAATCCTCCCTGTCAGTTGTCCTCTGAGGAAATTTTTTTTTAGCAATAGACCATTTTGTTTTTCAAAAAAAAAATAGGGCTTTATCTTATATTATTTTGGAAAAAATCATATTTTTATATAGTTGCAGAAAAAAATAAACAGATCAACTATATAATTAATCAATAGTCAGCATCATATTTGTTTAATCTACAGCTAAATTTTTCCTCCATCGACTAATTGTTTGGTCGGCATATAAATATGGGGTTTGATATTTTCAAATGCATCGGCATTTTATTAAAAAAAATAAGGGGTTGATTTTTTTACTCTACACATATTTTATTACTAGTCGGCTTAAAATCTTTTCTCTTGTGGATATATTCTTTAAATTCGGTATTTATAATTCAATTGCCGAAAGGAATTATTCAATTTTTTATTATTATAAAATCTGCAAAAAAAATTTGTCGGCCTCATCAAAAGTCTGTAGATGGTTTTTGGGCATTGGTTTTTGATTTGGTAGGGGAGCGTACACTTTGTACCTTAGGCACCATCCATTTCGGCCCCATCCATCGGCGCCCGTCACATCCGATCATGTTGACCACCATCTATTGCTCACTAACATTGGGATTTGATCCCAGCCCTTCATCCATCGCCAATGCTAGAGTTTCTTCCTAGTAGTCCCTTCACACCAACCTCCTTGTTGGGCGTTGTTTGTCCACCAGCCAACCTTCCAACTCGGGCCGACCACTCCGTCGGCGTTTGTTTTCCCCGTCGGTTGCTCCGCTCAGCCTAAGAACTCTAACCCACCACCGCCAATGGAGGATCCCACCTTTTTGCTAATGTAACTGGTGAGGTCATATCAGCAACCAAGATCTGACGCCCGGGTGCTTATTTTTTGCACCTTATTAGCCTATAGAGTGCCTCCTATAGGCCTTTTTTTTTGTTTTATCACAACTTTCACCCACGATGTCAAAAATCAGCAAACGAGATACCATCAGAAAGGTAATTTCGAGCACTTTCCAGTGGTGACATCCATTATGTGA
Source organism: Sequoia sempervirens (assembly GCA_007258455.2). NCBI lineage: Eukaryota > Viridiplantae > Streptophyta > Pinopsida > Cupressales > Cupressaceae > Sequoia > Sequoia sempervirens. The sequence continues at coordinate 673,373,639 of VDFB02270651.1, forward strand.
AATTTTGGTCACAAAAAATTATACATCCAACTGAAGTCAAAACCCTAGTTTGGACATAAAGGCTCATAACTTCTCATCATATTGTCGGATGTCGGTGATTCTAGCGGCATCAGGAAGGTGATTCAAAGCTTTTTTCATCAATACAAAACCCTTGATTTTTTTCAGCTCCAAGTACTCTTGCATGAGATTTTTTCAATTTGGTGCATTTGATCAATAACCTGGTTATTCTGAAGCTTGGGACAAGATTTTTTTTATCTGAGTAGCATCACTTCAGTTGCACATCATATTTGGAAGCTTCTATTTACTATTGAAGTTTAGTGTCTTTTTTTTTGGAGAAAGTTCATTATGGGGCTTGCATATACTTCTTCTCTTCCTATGTTTCACAAGGGTAACTATAAGCAATGGCAAGATGGGATCAGCCACCATCTCCAATCACTTGATCTATTGTCTCATCTATATGGTATAGTTCCTCATCCAAGTGAAGGTATTCATGAGTTTTCTTGGAGTTGCAACAGGTACAATGTTTTGGAGATCATTAAGATGCAAGTTGATTGTGATGTTTTGAATACTATTGATCATTGTAATTGTCCTCACATCCTTTGGACTAAGCTTTGGGAGATCTATGGAGATTCTGACATTCCACCATTCCCTGATGGTCATGATTCAGAATGTCATTCTTTAGATCAAGTACCTCATAATGATATTGTTGTGCAGGAAGTTGATTGCCTTGAATCTTCCAAAGAGGTTGACAAGGTACCTTTAGGTGCTTCTTCTCCATCAGAGATAGTTGGTATCCCTTCACAATCAGTGATTCCTTGTCTAGATTCATTGATTGAGGATTCCATCATCATCACTCATCAGGACATTTTTAGTTTTCCAGACTTGACATCATAGGATGGCTTCATTTCAAGTATCACTGACTTGGCTACTTCTACAGGTTTGGGGGACTTTCTTGAGGGGATATCACTCCTCTATTCAAATCACATTTTGGAGAGTTCTCTTGAGTTTCCTCATTCCTTTGTCTCAACCTTGATTGGGAATCCAGAGACTATCATGGAGGCACTTGGTTTCTCTTTAGAGATTTCATGTATGAGACTTCTTCCCTATCATTTCATTCAGGATTTGAGGTTTCTTCAACATCTAACATTGGATTTTCTTTAGACTTCTTTCAGTGGTTTTGGAGACACTTCATTCAGGGGGGCAATCAAGTCTCCATCATATGCATCACATCACTGCTTTTTGGATACTATTCAACATCAGTTTCTACATCATCCTAGTTTGTCACCCTCTTTATTGATTGTGGCATCTTCATCATTAGGCAAGGAGACACATGAGCAGGGTTCAAAGACATCATCGGCATCCACCTTCATCCTTCCTTCAATTCCTATCCAGAATGGGAAGCATCTCTGCACTTGCACTTGGTTTTGTTTCTTCTGAAAGGGAGACAAGTTGTTTGTCGACATTGGATCATTTATGTCTTCAGACACTTACCATTTTTGCAAGTGATCACTTCTTCTGGGGGGGCTACATAGTCTCTCTCTTTCCCTCCTATGGGGGGCCTAATGTATTGTATCCATGTGACGGATGGTGTACTTGGGGGGTATTTGGGAGTCCTCCATCCTACCCATTCTCACTTTTTTGCATTTTCATCTCCTTTTTGGAGAGGGGTTTTTTCCAATTGGGTTTTCCCCTTTTCTCCGATTGTGGGAGATTTTCTGCATCTTCATGTACATGGGTACCTAACATGGCCTCGTAGTCAACACCCATCATCATCTTGCATAATCATTGCATTTTCTCCCTAAGTTGAACTTATGTGGGGGTGTTAGTGTAATTAATTAAATTAATTATTACACTAGCATAAGTTAACTTAGGCCATGCATCATTTAGTCCTAGGTTATTTTTTAGTAAATCATTTAATAAATGGAATAATATTCCCTTCCTTGTTTGTAGGGATAAGATTCCTTCTAGAAGATGACTTGTCCTTCTAAAACTTATCTCAACATTTAATAATTTCCTAGATAGGGTTCACATGTTCTCACATGTTGTTAGATCATGACACATGGCAACATCTCATGCATCTTAGGTTTTCTCTCATGCCTATATATTCAAGGCATCTTGTTCATTTGTACATATCTCAGTATCAATATCAATCAATCATATCATCAATATAGAATCTTTATTGTACATGCCTAGTTGCAACACTTTCTGGGTGGTTGATTATCTTTCCTGGCAAAGGTCTTGCATTGAATACTGCAGCTTCAAGGATTGTGCATCCATAATCTCAACACAAAACTCGATAATCATATTAGAATATGCATGGATTTTTTATACTTGAATAAAGCTTTCTTAAAAGATGACTTTTCTCTTCCTAATATAGACATGATCATGGATTCAACTATTGGACATGCTTTGTTGTCATTCATGGATGGATTTTTTGGCTATAATCAAATCCTTATTAACCCTCAAGATCATATAAAACAACCTTTACAACTATTTGGAAAAATTTTGTTTGGATGTGATGCCCTTTGGTTTAAAGAATGTCAGCACAACTTATCAATGTATGATGACATTAATCTTTCATGATTACATTCACAAAATTTTGGAAGATTATGTTGATGATATCCTAGATAAATATTTAACGTGACAAGACAATGTAAATTTCCTTCACAAAATCTTCAAACGAATACAAAAATACGTGTGATTGAATCCAAAAAAGTGTCTTTGGAATAGATGGTAAACTCTTTGGGTTTTTCATATCTCATAGAGGAATCGAGGTGGACATGAAGAAAATTGATGCAATCATTAACATGCTACCTCCTAGAAATATTTCTCAATTACACACATTACAAGGTCAAATTCAAGCTATTTGATGTTTCATTGCATCTTTAGCCGATAGCACATTACCTTTCACACATCTCCTTAAAAAGGGTATACAATTTGATTGGGATGAGGATTGCAAACGGGCTTTTGAGAGTTTAAAGGAATACCTTGCAACCCCGCCTGTTTTACAACCTACCATGCCAAACATATCGTTTATCTTGTACATCACCAAATCTTCCCATGCTCTTGTAGCATTGTTGGGTCAACACGATGATCATGGTAAAGAACACCCCATTTGTTACATAAGTCAGACCTTAATCGATTACGAAACTCAATATTCACCATTTGAAAAACAATTCTTGGCTCTTGTATTCGCTACTAGTAATTTGCAACATTATTTACTAAATGTTGAAATACAAGTCATAACAAAATTTGATTCTCTTAAACATCTTTTTAACAAAATAGATCTTTCAAGCCACTTAGCTAAGTGGGTGATGTTGTTAGCTGAGTTTGACCTTAATTTTGTTTCGCAAAAACCAATCAAAGGACAAGCCTTAACCGACCACTTAGTTTATGCTCCTTCCCCTTTCGCTTTACCTACTCATGATTCCTTTCCTGATGATAATGTCTTGACCACTGACATTCAACCATGGGAATTGTATTTCGATGGATCTAAGTGTAGAATAGGTTTTGGTGTTGGAGTGGTATTAATTCCACCCAATGAAAAACCTATTCCCTTATCTTATCGATTAAATTTCCTTTGCACAAATAACACAACTGAGTATGAGGCATTGATCGCAAGTTTGCGAGCTACTTTAACAATGAATGTTAAAAAAATCAAAATATTTGGTGATTCACAATTAGTTATAAAACAAATCAATGGTACATATCAAACTAAACATGACAAGTTATCAAAATAAAAGGATCTTATAATGAAATTACTAGAGACGTTCAAATCATTCACCATTGATAACATCCCACGAAAAGGCAATCAACATGCAGATGCAATGGAAAGCACAACTTCTCTTATATCCCCATATGATCCTTCCATAGAATTCACCTTTGTAATCCATCCTATCATGAAACCTTCGATTGATACTCCTCTAGAGGACCTTTTGGTACTAAATCAAGATACCTCATGTGAATGGTATGATACAATATACAACTATTTAAAATATGGTACCATTCCCAAACCTACCACAACAAATACTCGAAAAAAAATTATGCAAGCTAGCAGCTAAATATGTGATCCTCACAAACGCATTGTATAGAAGATCTTTCAATGGTCTCTTATTACAATGTCTTAAAGATTCTAAAATCCCTTTAGTGCTCAAATAGGATCATGTTGATGCCTATAGAGGTAATTTTGGACGTCGATTGTTAGTGCAAAAACTTATCCATATGGGTTATTATTGGAGACATATGGAGAAGGATTGCTTCACTTACATTAATAAATGTTGAAAATGCCAAGAACATAGCAATTTGATTCATGCTCCTACTACTAAGCTTCGTGTCCAAGTTCCCATTTGGTGATTTTCAGTATGGGGATTGGATTTTATTGGAAAAATTTTACCTCCTTCTATTGGACATATGTTTATCATCATCACAATGGACTATTTCATGAAATGGGTGGAAGCTATTCATCTTCATTCTAAAACTGTTGAAGCAATTTTTCATTTCATATTGGAACATATAATTGCTCGCTTTGGGCTCCCTTTCACAATCATTTCAGACAATAGAACTCCATTTAATAATACCGAAGTTCAACAATTTCTTAAAAAATTTAACATTCAACATTGCTTTTCCGCACCATACTATCTGCAATCCAATGGACAAGTTGAAAACACTAATAAGATTCTTGAAAAAATTCTCAAGAAAACCATCAACAAGCATCATAAATATTAGCATATGCAACTATTTTATGTGCTTTGGGCTTATAGAATAAATTTTAGATCATCCACAGGAAATACCCCTTATAACCTCATTTACAAAACTAACACAATCATGCCCTTGGAGTTAGAAATTCCTACATTGTGAATTTCCCTTCAAGATCTTATTGAGAATGACACTTATAAATATCAATGATTACATCAACTTGAGATGCTCAACAAATAGTGCATTAACACACTTGAACATCTCCAAAATCACATCAAACAATTGCAACACAAACACAATATACACATCATCCCTTGATTGTTTTCTAAAGGAGATCTTGTTCTTATTAAAAATCAACGCAATACTAGTGCTGGCAATGAAGATAAAGATAAATTCAGCCCTAATTGGTTAGGACCTTACATAGTTGATACCAATTATGGGTCTGGCGCTTATCTCTTAACGTAGTTTGATGGAACACCCCTTAAGGAAACTATTAATGCCATGCATTTGCATCGCTGTTATCTCTAACCTCTTTGAATAGTGTCATGGATAAAGAAGTGTTGTTTAAAGTTATTTGATATTATTCCAAATAACTTTCACATTGCTTCGTTCTTGACAACTAATTTTGTGTTTGTCTTGAACACTAAGGTAATTATTTCAATTCATTTTATAATTACTTTAGGATTCATACTATTCACCTTTGTGTTATGTTAAGTTAAATCCTTATATGAGTTATAGGTATATTTAATTTAACATATTCTCTTCTAATCAACAAAGTTATATCTAAAGTGAAACTGAAATATGTTTTACATTAGATCACATCAATCCTGTTAAATCATGTAAGCATTAATTAAATACTTTTACCATAAGTCATTTAATTAATCACATTGCATTTAACACAAAGAAATACATCATAATAACATCAACTGTGCATGTTTATATATATCAAAGTTTTATATATATCTCAATATCATATACAAATTCATAGAGTTATGTGAGAGCTAGACCCGTCAAGCTTTGGTACTAGTGAGTTGGTCCCTAGATGTTGTGAGATAGTTGTGTGTGACCGTGACCATGAACTACCAAATCTGAATGCGAACTCCAAACCCTGCACTTGACCAACAGCCACAAGTTGCTCCTCTGCCATTGATCCCTCTCTGTTCATGCCTATGCCAGCTCTGCATGCAACCTCTCAACCTCTGCTGAGGTCTATGATATTTGTACTACACTCTCAGCTTGACAGAGTTGTCTCCTCACACTCTCATGTGTTTCCCACAACCTCGCGAATGGTATAAGTGACTCTGGATCCTCCCCCACAATCAGTGGGGGAATGTAGTCAGGATCCATCTCCTTGTCAATGGATGCAAGCACTATGTCTATGGCATCCTTACAATAGAACTCTCACTAGTCTCTCATCGCTCCTGCAAGATAAACAATGTACATAATCAATAATCATCATAATGATATATATATATAAAAAAAGCATAAGAAACTAAGGTACATGTGTAAAATCAAATGTTAAAACCTGTCTCTAGTCAGATGAGGAATGTCAACCTCATCCTCTCTGGGGGGCATTAAGGACATGTTAGCCTCTCTCTAACTTTGTGTGTCAATTTTTTCTATAGCTAATGCATGCGATCTGGTCCTATAAGTATGAGAGGACTCTCCATGCTCGTACCAATCCTTAATAGCTACCTCATCACCCTTGCACAGGGGTAGCTCCTCCTCATAATAATCATCCTCCTCATAATCCTCCTCCTCACTATCCTCTCCTCCATCTTGGTCCTCATAATTAGGATCAACCTTGGACTGGTACTCCTCATCAATAACATCTATGAAAATATCTATTGGCCTATACCATACCTCCTCTGCTCTCTCCTCTGGCTCATCTCCCTCAGCTGGTGTTGGTCCCACATCACCTATAGGGAATTCCATGGGGAACACAAGAGTTGGTCGTGCAAATGACCACCACTCCTCATGCTCATTTGTACTGCTGACATCATTAGCATCAGATGTTGGTGGTTGGTCATGATCTTAATCATAAGAATCACTCTCATGAACATGATCTATATTCAGTCAAGCAGTATCACCTAGCCTCCCAACACTTCGCACTGATCATCTAATGAAGGGCCATGCCCTTGGTGGTGTATGCACCTGTCTAAATTGTCGCATGACTCACTCATAGTAGAAAGGTCATATAACATAGTCATGCCTCCCAGCTAGAAACCTATTCATTTGCATCCTTCATAGCTGTCCTGTGGGATCTAGCCACTCCAAAGTGAGTAGATAGGGTATCCACAAGATCTCGTCCTCCTCTAACTAGTCAAATCTCACCCTCCAAAAGTGTAAATCCCCATACTACCACAGGCATCGCAAAGGCTAGTTGAATGCTCGTGGATATCTTGCAGCTATAGCACAAGGGAATCTGATAGGCCTGGTGCATGTGATATGCTCGAGGCACCATACCTACAGAAGTGTACAATGCACCATATTGTCGATCTCTTGAAACAAAAACCAACCAAGATCATAATACAAGTGTGCTAAAATGCAGTGACCCCAAGCATAGACTATCCTCTGCTCATACATCCCTCATATCAAATGTACAAGTCCTCCATCTAATTGTGCCGCTTGTCCATCTGGATTAAGAACCAGAGCCACTGTGTGCATCATAATCCATCTAACAATTAGAGCTCGCAAATATAGAAGCATCAGAAGCTCGATCTATGCTCTAACTTGCTCATCGTGTACAGGTGCACCTAGACAATACTAAATGTCCCTCTTCTTCTCCCAAAATGATCGATCCCCCTAAATATATACCCGCTCTCCCCAAATAGGAACTCAAAGAATGTGGTGTATGTCCTCAAGAGTGACGGTCATTTCCCTGGTGGGAAGATGAAATGTACAAGCATTAGCATCCCAACACTTGCATAGAGCGATAAGCATGGTGTCATGGTATCTCATAGGAGGCATAAGATATGCCCAACAAATACCCATTGACTAAAAATTCTCTATCTCTGATGTCAATAGCATTGGAGCATGATCTCTCCAAAATGTGAGTTGTCTTCCCCCTAGCCACTATTGTGACTAGGTGGGAACCTATCAAAATCATCACAAAATGCTCTAAAATCCATCTAATTTCTCCAATTTTCAAATATTTCATCAGGAAAGAGTGATAAAGTATAATCTAGTGTGCTTTTCTAATGGCCCTAGACACTTTAGAACCCTTTCAAGACACTTCATGAAGAAACAAGAAACTTTGTGAACAAAAGGGACACTTTGCAAACAAATGGGACACTTTATAAAAAAAGGGGATACTTTGTGAAAAAAATTTCCAATGACCTAAATTAACCTATCCATGCATTAAAATCATTAAATTATTATAAAATCACAAGGAAAAAGTTGCAGAATTGACTCACCTCATAATACAGCTCGCCGCGTGCCACTTGCTCTCGAAGATCATCCAGTCGCAAAGGTGTGTAATCCTGTCTGCTTGGCATTTTCTTCTCTAGCTTGTCACTCTAAAGCTATACAAAGGTAAAATTAATAGTAAGTGACCATTATTTTCTTCTAATTCTTTTAATCCAGTTTCACCTCTTTTTACTCTTACGCATTAACATAAGATTATTATCTTTCTAAAGAATTAATAAAGTATATATTCCTCAAATCAACATAGCGGGTGCTAGGGTAATCTTTTTTCAATGTCATTTAATGCATTGGAATCGTCATTCCACGCTCGACATCATCATTTGTTTATCTTCATGAGGCATGGTATTTGGAAATGCCCTACAATATGATGTTTCTTATTCGATGTGGCTAGATTTCTACCTTGATTCCACCTCCATAAAGCAAATGGAATCAAAGGGGGGCATATATCTACCCTCAAATTGGATTCCTAGGAGTTAGATAAAAGGATTTTTGGACAATTTAAAAATGTATGTTGTAGGATGTACTTCCTAATGTTGTGGTTTTGCAGAGAACTACACTAGAGGCTTCATTCTCCTATCTTTTGAATGAGTATCCTTTTATGTAATAAAGTGCATTGTTTAGAGTCCTCTAGCTTACATATTCACGTAGAGTCATATGGGCACTAAAGTGGGGGATAAATGTGCCATAGAAAATTGGACCCTCTTGAGAAAAGAGACAATTTCATGCATAATTGGACCCACTTTTGGGTCCCCTTACATCATTTATCCTTCAAACAACACTTATAGGCCCCTAAGAACCATTATTTTTTATCTAGAGGCTCGTTTTACTTGAGAAATCACTTAAAACCCAACAAACAACACTTAATTCTTTCATACCCTGAAAACCCACCTTTAAAAATTAGTAGTGGGACCCATTCGCCACCTTGGGAAAATGAGTCCCCTCTAGTGGGACCCATTTTCCAAGGGTGGCGAATGAGTCCCTTTTAGGGAAAATTTAATTTTGAGCAGGAATTTAATTAATTTAACTTGAATTTCTAGTGAATGTTGACCTCTTAGGTCTAAATAATAGGAAAATAAGGTGTTGTTGCTTATAAATACTCATTTTAAGTCATTTTGCACATCTTTTTTCAATTCACAAAAGCAATTTCTAAACTCAAGTATTCTACAACAAGTCTCATAACCAAAAGTTGAAGTTTTAGGGCAGCAAACTAGGGTTTTTGTAGGTCTTGAATCTCACTCTTTTTGTCAAGATTCAACATTGCAAAGGTTTGATTATGGATACCTATGGTGAATCATGGAAAAATATAGGTTGAGGAGATGCAACTAGCCATCAAATCACACCTAAAGACTTGGTTTCAAAGTGATTCTATCTTCCATTTTCACTCTATCTTCATATTAAGGTCTGCATTTTCTTTACTTTCCATTTGCATGTCATTTTATCTCCATTTTTAATGTGTTGTAAGGTTTATAGGGTTGAGAACTTGCATTACATAAATCATATTTGTATTTCTTATTCTAGAACAATAGAATAGGGTTTTTGTCATATTTCAGACTTTCCTAGTCTTTAACACATCTAAGGCTAGGGTTTTATGCAAATTTTTCTCTATTCAAGGTTTAATTACCCAACTAGGGGTTTGACCAAGGAAAAACCCCCATTATACAAACAATTTTAAGCTATTTTGTAAGAATTTTTTTAGATCCTGAGTCGGGTTTCCATCATAAATTGTTGTGCAGGTGTCAAGGTGCAGAGCAAAGATTTGAAGTTGTAGAAATTTGAAAGTGGACTAATTCGCCATGCATAGCGAATGAGTCTCTCTTGAGATGCAATTTTGAGTCAGATGCAAATCCTGGTTCCTGGTTGACAGAAAACAACTCCTATGCAAAGAAACCCTGAACTAGGACTGATTCGCCCAGGGTGGTGAATGAGTCCCAGTCAGCTCAAATTTAGATTTCATCAATTTTCCAAGTTTTTCTCTAGCCTTCTTTAGTTTCTTAGGTGCATATATTCTGAATAACAACTTTTTGTTTGGTTTATTTTGTATTCTTGTGCGTTATTTTAAGGTTTTTGCAAACAACACTCTATTTTCCAACATAGCACAATTCTTAGGTTTTGCATTCATAATTAGTCATTTAGATCACTTAATTGCACTTATTTCATTACATTTAGCTAAAAAACATCATACATAACATAATTTGAATGAACCCTTTAGCATTTTTGGTCCTACTCTCTCCTTTTAGGTGAAAAACCCTGGAAGAGTTAGAAAGTTCTAAGGTGCCAAAAATCTACGGTTCACCACCAATTCCAAGCAAAACTTTGATCCTGTATATATCAGCAACAATAGTAGCTCTTGGAACTCTCTTAGCATAGCATGATGACAATGAGAAAGAGAGGGCTATTTATTACATCAGTAGAACCATGGTGGGACACCAGCTGAATTACACATTCATTGAGAAGGCTTGCTTAGTAGTCGTGTTCGCAGCATAGAATTTTAGACACTACATGCTAGCACATCAAATAAAAATCATTGCAAAGATAGACCCTCTCAAGTATCTTCTTTCTAAAGCAACGCTCATAGGGTGAACGGCTAAATGGGTTACGATCCTGACAGAACATGACATTGAGTATGTGGAACGCAAGGCCATTAAAGGACAAGAAATTGTAGATCACCTGATAGAAGCACCAATATATTCAGATAACCCACTTATATTATAATTCCCTGATGAGCCCATATTTAACCTAAGTATGGAAGATCACTGGAAAATGTACTTTTATGGATCCTACACACAACGCGGGTTAGGAGCTAGAGTCTTCTTCATTACACCACAAGGGGATTACATACCTAATCATACAAGTTATCTTTTCCATGCACAAACAACATTGTAGAATACGAGGCTCTTGTCATAGGGCTGAGAATAGTAGTGTAGAGGAAGATCATGGCACTCAAAGTCTATGGAGATTCATAGCTTATCATCAACTAGGTAAACAATGAGTATTAAACGAAGGATGACAAGTTGAATCCATACAAGAAATTGGTGGAAATCCTCAAAGAGTTCTTCATTGATATCACATTTGAGTAGCTACCAAGAGCAAATAACAGAGTGGTGGATGCTATGGAAATAATTGGATCGCTACTGGATATCCCACACAACATCCCAAAGCAAGAATTCCTTGTAGAGTAGCTTCTCATACCAGCATTCGAGATACCAAAGTTTGAATTTGTGTGTGAAATCATTGGTCCCAGTGATCCCTGGTATCATGATATATACACCTACTTGAGAATAGGAGTCATCCTTGATGATATCACCTTGAACCTTAAAAGAGCATTTTTCAAGAAGTCATCCTGTTTTGTCATCCTAGGAGATACCCTATACTGTAGGAGCATTAAGGAACCCTTTTATGATGCCTAAACATTGAGGAATCTTTGATTGCTTTAACTGAGGTACACAATGGAATTTGTGGGTCACATTCGAGTGGTATGACCTTGGCTAAGAAACTGCTAAGGACTGGGTACTATTGGCCAACAATGGAAAGGGAAGCTCACAACTATGTCTAAAGGTGTTTGCAGTGTTAGCATTATGGGGATCTCATCCATGCACTAGCTCAGGTGATCCACCTAATCATTACACCTTGGGCCTTTTCATAATAAGGGCTTGACCTCATTGGAAAAATCACCCCCACCTCAACCAGTGGACATAATTTCATCATCACTGCCACTGAGCACTTCATCAAGTGGGTAGAGGCCATTCCCATGACCTATATCACAAGAAAGCATATATCCAAGTTCATCTTGAACTACTTATTTTTTTGCTATGGTGTCCCTCAAGCCATTATCTCAGATAATGGGACACCTTTCAAAAACTAGGATATTTGGGACCTATGCCAAAATTTCAATATCCAGCATCACTTTTCCACTCCATACTACCCCCAAGGAAATAGCCAAGCAAAAGCTACCAATAAGACCATCTTGAAAATCCTCAAGAAAATAGTCAATGACTTTGGTCGTGACTAGCACCTATAGCTGAATCCCACCTTATGGGCCTTCCAAACAAGTATCCACACACCAAGAAGTGCAACCCCTTTCTCCCTAGTCTATGGATCAGAAGCCATCCTACCCATTGAGATCAAGCTCCCATCCCTGAGAATATCATTGAAAAATCTCATCATAGATGAATATTTGGTATCATGATTGAATGAGCTGGAACTATAGGATGAGCGGTGCATGGATTCCTTAAACCATTTGAAAGTCTACCAAGATCGTCTCAATTGGAGCTACAACAAGAAGATTAGGATTCAAACCTTTCAATTTGGAGAGCTTGTACTGAAGGAGAATTAGAAAAATGTACCAAATCTAGATAGTAAGGGAAAGTTTGAATCCAATTGGTTGGGACCCTTCATCATCACAATGAGCTACAAATCAAGAGCATATCAGCTATCAACTCCTGAAGGGGAACCTCTGTAGGAGCCCATGAATAGATCCCATCTCAAAAGGTTTTATGCCTAATATTACAAGGTGTAAATCCAAAAAATCTAAAAATATCAAAAAATATAAAAATCCAAAAAAATCAGAAAAAGGATTGAAAATAGTAAAGAGAAATATCATCCTCTAGTGAAAACCACTTTGGTGGCACTTTGGGCAAGTACCTTGGTGAAAACCTAGAAAACAAGCACCTTGTATAAATAAGAACTTTCCATCCACCATGACCTCTATGGCTTGTTCTGCATCATCCATCCATCACACTTCCATTGCATCCATCAATCACCCATCTATGTCTGCATCATAGCTTGATCTTGTGTTTGTATCATGATCCCTCCTAGTACTACTCGACCCATTTCCAAGGTCAGTTTGTCCTACCTATATCGGATTAGTCTATTACATCATGTTGGGGGCATGTTCTCATTGGATCATATTTCCTGTATATTCTTGAAGTCTTCCCTAAAATTAAAAAATCCAAAAACATTCAAAACATGTCAAAATCAAAAAAATAGGTCAAAAGGTCAATCAAAATGTCAAAAATAGAGTCATCCTGTCGAACTATGGGTCTCTGAGCTCTGAACGTAGGAAAGGTTGATCTTTGATCATCCCCTGAGACACTTAGGCTAGTCCATTAGGAGTCCGTCATAATAAACTGGCAATCCATTTGTTCATATCTCATCAATAATTGAGTATGTTTCATTCAAACTATGTGGTCTATGTGTGTATAATGTAGGCAAGGCTAATCTTTGATCAGCCCCCAAGGCCCCTAGGATAGGTCTTTAGGTTAGGTTCTTGGTCAAAATCTCAAAAAACACCAAAACATTGGAAAATTCAAAAATCAAAACATTTGTAAAACACCTTGAAAATACCAAAAAGCAACCTCAAAACATTTCAAAACATCAAAAATATGCAAATATTTAAAAAAATACATCCATCCCCATCTTTCTTTCACCTGAAATAAACATTCGCTCATAATAAATCGTCGTCATCCTCAACCTTTGGTGAAACAATTGGAAACAAGTATAGCAGGTAAAAAATGAAAACCCAAGCGTCAAGGTTTCAAGTCTAGGTCATTAAGTAAACAAGTTTGTCCACTCTTGGTATCAATAGCCTATCATCCAATCAATCCCAAAATCATTTGATAACATCATGTCCTAGGATGCATCCTTCCTACAATGGGCATCAACATCAAGCATCGTTGTAGTTTAGTCTTGGCTAGCAGTATGAAGAACATTAGCTTTTTTTTTTACTTGATCTTTGTCTTTTGACTTATCTTATTGCACTCATTCCAAATACCTCTCGATGATGTCTAAAAAAATGGATTTAGAGAGAAAGGAATGGGGCAATGATCATTATCTTTTTATCTATTGTGCTTGTTGGATATTCTTGTAATATAACCTTGGTTGTGTGTGCTTTGTTCGGTTTGTAGGGAGGATTTTTTAGGTATCTTTTTGACCACATAGGAAGGCTTTCCTTTCTATGTTTTGGTCCAAGATGTTTGAAATATTTGAACTACATTTTGAATGAGTTTTTGTATATCAGGTGTGAACAGGTGTGAACAGGAGTACTCCTATCTGATTATTGACTCAAATTACATCACACTAGGTGCATCACCATCCTGGTTCTTTATACCTCGATGCATTGTGCCTATGTGTGTTATCAAACATAAGGTAAGTAGCCCTTTTTAAAAAAATCCCAATTCCTGATAAGCAAATCATCATCATCATCATTACATCTCTAATAAATTCTCGTAGATCATGGACTTGTTGGATCCTCTTGACTTCATCTCATTTCTTATTTCTTCTCTTTGTGCTAACATGGTACCATGACAATTAATCAAAAACATCACCAATGCATCCATCTTGCATTCACAAATCGTCAGCATGCTACATATCATATCATATCATAATAGGAAACACTGATCATCTCACATGTATTGCATCTCATCATCATCATAATATAGATTTGTTATTCTAAGCATCTCATAAACCATACATTTGCATCCATTACATAATCATATAAGCATTATCATATCATCCATTGCATAATCATATAGGCATCATCATGTCATCTATACATCATCATATCATACATAAAAAAAAATACTGAAACATAAAGGAGCATGTCATAACATCTCATAAATCCCATGATCATAACATATAACATCATCCATTAGGGGCATAATATAGATTTTTTAGTCTAAGCATTTTAAAATCATTTGTATATCATAACATTTGCATTCATATCATCCATACACCATCATCATAAAAAAGTACAAAGAAAAGATACTAAAAAAAAAGAAATGCATCCATCCATCCATAAGCATTTGCATAATCATACATCACATCACATAGCATATAGAACATCGTATATACATCCATCCATAATGCATAAATAAAATAGGAAACATCTCATATAATGAATCGGTCATATCATATATATCAAAATAATGTAACTATCATGGTACAAAATCAGAATCAAATGTATATGTATCAATCAAATGTATACAATGCCCACGAGGCTATCAAAAATGGAGCCTGTAGATCTCAAAAAAAATCAAGTTTCACCGATCAAAACAGTGTGAGATAGCCCTAGTGGCTACTCCCCTCACCCACCTACCTCTCTGCTCTATCATATATCTGCCTATATCATGTTTGTTGAGAAAAATTTGGCACCTGAGCCACCAGAAGCACTACCTGTCGATAATGGACCTTGTAGTACTCAACCTCTTGCATTGCATCGTGGTACATCTATGCTAGGACTTTCCTGCCCTGAGACGTTGCTACCATGCTCTCTAACTACTGACGCCTGCCAACCTCATGTGCCAGTTGCAGCTTTGTTTCCTGTCATTGTTGCCTCTCCTAATCCCGCTTTGTCGTGAGGGCCTGAACCTAGTGCCTAGCCTGGTCCCTCTCTACTATCAGTGTCTACACCTAAGCCTAAAGCTATTGAATTAGGGCATCTCTCTGATCAGGCTAAGGTGGTGGTGGTTGTTGGTCCATTGCAGGCGGTTGCTGGTCTTTGGGAGCATCCCTTTGCTGATCTCCCAATCCCCTCTAATCCTAATGTTGATTGGGCTGGTGTGGAGGTGGTCCTCCTCCTCCTCCTCCTCCTATGAAAACTTTTCCCCTCCTATCCATCCTCCCCTAGGGCCTCCATCATGGAAGAACTGTCCCTGGAATTGTCAAGTAGATTCAAGGCCTGAACCAATCATCATAGACACGTGTAGTGCCTCAATCTACTTGTCCCTAATCGTAGGCCCAGGGCCTAGCTACCAGTTATCTAAAAAAATCCACTACATCTACTATTGGGATCGTCTAACCCCATGTGGGCTCTTTGGTGAATCGAGCAAAGATGGCCATGTACTGATCATCTGGCATGTCCTAGATGTATCCAAATTGTCTCGCTACCCCATCAGGTAGGTAGCGCTGGATCATTGTATGCTCCCATCACTACATGAGTTGATCTTGTCTAGCATAAAATAATTATTATACATCATCGTACCAAGCCGGCATCTGTAGCCAGGGTCTCTAGGATTTGAAGCTGGAAAAATCCCAATTTGATGCTCAGCTAGCTAACCTCCCTAAATATGTTCCACCTCACAAGCAAGGGAATAATAATATAGGACCTTAAAATCCACCAAAGGCACATCAAAATCCATTTGGTAATCAATACAAATCATCAAATCTTCCACCAAGAAATCCATCACAACACCCAAATGCTCAGCCACCCCCTAGCCAACAATATATCCCACCACCCCATGTACCATACAATAATCCATTATACCAATATCACTATCCTCAAAACCCACCTCCACAGCATTACACAACTATGATCAGACAATTTGACCTAGCAGGATTCCAAATATATCCTCACCCTATGGACAGCAGTTGGAGGGGTCTTGTCCCAAAATTTACAGGAAGTAGTGCAATCACAATTGATGTTTATTCAAGATCTGGATATGGAGTATGAGGATGTACAAATAAGGGTATTTATGATTGTCATTAACTAAAGAACCTAGAGATTGGTTTAATAGTTTACCAACAGCCTCTATTGCTTCTATTCAAGAGTTTCATGATCAGTTCCTTGAGCAGTATGGGAATCAGTGTGCACCAAAGTTTTCCTTGCATGAATTGGTGAGTATCCAGAAATATTAGAATGAGTCAATCTATGATTTTAACCAGAGATTCTCCAAATTGCATAATAAGATACCTCTTGGATCTAAGTTGGTAGACCCTACTGCATTGAGCATTTATCTAAAAGCATTTGATCCAAAAATAGGATCTGAGCTTAGGAATAGGTTCCCTAGAAATTTAGTTGAAGCTCAAAAAATAGCATTGAATATTGAAAATAATAGAAAGGTTGTTGGGATGATTAGTAAGAGATATAATCCTAGGGTTTCCCAAAATATTAGTAACCCTCTGAAAATGCAAGAAAATGCATACAGAAATGAAAGGTCGAGGTTACAAGATATGCCTTATAATACGAACTGGAGGGATGGAAAGCCTATGATGGATAGGCCTAAAATTAAAGAGACTCTTGATCCTTTAAAGAAGAAAGGAGCATACATGGTAAACAATAATTCTTGGTTTCAAGTATGTGACTTGCCACATTCCCTAATCACTATATTGTTGCTCAATCAATACAAGAAGAAGAGATGCTAGCAAACAATGAAGAAAAGGATCATATAATTTATTTAAATTCCCACACCCTCCATCCCATTGAGCATAGGTATTCATCTTTAGAAGAAGGCTATGAGTATGATTTTGTTAACCAAAGATACAATATCCATATGGAAAAACAGGATTCTAAAGAAAGAAATGATGAACAATACCCTTCTGGTGCACCACCTCAAAGAAATATAAGAAGACCGACTAAGGAAGAGATTAAGAAGCTAACCATTGTTGCAGTAGAATAGGAAAAAATAAAATATTGGTTAAAGAATAGAACAGTAAATGAAGGTGAGGGTGTCCCAAGAGGGATATTTTTGAAAGATAAAACATAGGGAGCACCAAAGAAAATAGAAAATAAGCAACTTGATAAGAATGAACAAAGGCATGTCCATAAGGAGGAAAACAAAGAGTTGCATAAGGACAAGCAAAAGTTTGAGCAAAAAAGTAAGAAGGAAAAGGAGGAAAGCAAAGGAGAGTCACTTGAGCAAAATAAAATGACCAAAATAGAAGGTGCCTCTTTTGACTTCACGCAAGCTTTGTCCCAAGTAAATATGTTTGCCCCATTACTTGAAATGATGAAAATTAAAGAGTATAGGGATAGTGCTATTCAGTTAATATCTAATGGGAATGATAAAAACACAAACTCTAAGAATAAGGGGACCACTAAGATTAGTAATAAGTAGGAAAAGCTAAATGTTCCAGAGGTTTGTCTAGGTGATGCGTTAATAAATCCTCCATAAGTTGATTCATTCTTTACTACATTACTCATAAATAACAAGTTGGTAAGGAACTGTATGATAGATTCAGGTGTTGCTATCAACATCATGCCAGTAGAGGTTATGAAACAACTTGGCATGTGGGTAGACACTAATGGTGGAAAATGCTACGCTATGGATAGTAGGCATGTCCCAGTGATAGGGATCATGAAAGATGTATAGGTGAAATTGCTTGCTTATCTACAAGCAACTTATAATATTGACATAACTGTGATTGATACACCTCCCTATTTTGGAATGCTTTTTTCAAGGCAATGGATTGTAGCAGTCAAAGGAAATGTACAATTTGAATTGTCCTATGCTACAATACCAGTAAATGGTAAAGAGTTCAAGCTATATACAGAACCAAGGATGAATCAAATTGTAGACTATGTGGGTCAAGACCAATTAAATTGCTTTTGTGATGTAGATTTAGGAAGTTTCAGAATAGAGCCTTCCCAGCCTGAACTAGTGAATATTGATCCAATTGACAAACAAGTTTCCAAGAATTAGCATGGTGTGTGGAAGATGTATTTTGATGGAGCATGTAGCCAAGAAGGCAATGGAGCAGGCATAATGTTTATCTCACCTGAAGGCACTACATTCAATTATTCATTCTTGCTAACATTTGAATGTACGAACAATGAATCAAAGTATGAATCCTTGCTAATTGGTTTGAATATGGTTGTCAAGTTACATAAGATCAAACTGCTAACTGTTTTGGGAGATTCTAAATTGATTTTTTCACAAGTCGGGTCAAAATATGCTGCAAAAAACAAAAGGTTAAAACAATATACGAATTTTGTATGGGATGCAATTGAATTATTTGATGCTTTCTCCATTGAATGGATTGACAGGTCCAAAAACTTAATAGAAAATTTCATAGCTAATATAGCCCTAAAAAAAGATGATATCACCTTGATTGGGGTATCTCAAGTTGAATTTAAAACAAGGACTTCCATCCCTGACAATATATATAGTTGGAAAGTTTTCAATTATGATACTGATCTCTTAATGTTCCTCCATTGTATAGACTAGTATGAAGCTCAAGAGATTGATTTTCATGCCTTTATGGAGGAAGTAGATGGAAAACAAACTGTGTTTGGAAAAGAAGTTGTGCAGCTCAAAACTAACAAACTTCCTAAAGTGCTTGTGGCACTAGAAAGGGTATTTGATGGGAACGACCGAGCTCTCATGAAGCAAACACCAATTAAAAAAGAAGATGTTGAAGAAGTCAATTTGGGGACTAAATTGGCACCCAAAAAGGTATTTATTGGAAAGAAAATAAGTCCAACAATTAGAAAAATGCTAATTGCATTGTTGAGGAAGTACAAGCATGTTTTTGCTTGGTCTTATGAGGATCTTAAGGCTTATAGAGAAGAATTATTCCAGCATGAGATCCCACTAAAACTAGATACAAAACCATTCAAGCAAAAGCAGAGACCCATCAACCCAACATTGGAGCCTAAAATGCAAGAGGAGTTGGAAAAAATTAGAGATGGAGGCAAAATCAAGCCCGTTAGACATTCAACATGGGTCTCAAACTTGGTCCTAGTAAGAAAGAAAAATGGGGATATTAGATTGTGTGTAGACTTCAAAAATTTAAATGTTGCCTCACTCAAAGATAATTACCCTCTCCCAAATATGGAAGCCATACTACATAGAGTAACAGGATGTGACTTTTTGTCAATGATGGATGGATTTTTTGGGTACAATCAAGTCAAAATTAAAGAGTCTAAGCAATACAAGACAACTTTTACTATGCCATGGGGCACATATGTCTATGTGAGAATGTCATTCAGTCTCACAAATGCAGGGGCAACTTTCCAAAGGGCTATAGATGTGGCATTTGCAGATTTAATTAATGCTATAATGGTAGTGTACCAAGATGACCTCACTTCTTACTCCAAGAGGGCAAAAGACCATGTACAACACTTGGAGAAAATATTCATCAGAGCTTTGGAATATGGTATCAGTCTCAACTCTAAGAAATGTCACTTTGTTGTCACATAGGGTAAGATTTTGGGGAATATTGTATCAAAAGAAGGGATTAGAATAGACCCTAAAAGAGTAGAGGCCATAGAAAAATTCCCATTCCCAAAACTGTCAAGGCCATTCAATCATTTTTTTCAGAAAATTAACTTTGTTAGGAGGTTTGTATCAAATTTTGCTGAAATCATTAAACCTATATCCAAAATGCTGAAGAAGGGAGAGAAAATAGATTGGAATGTAGAAGCCCTGGAATCCTTTATATCCATCAAAAAGGCCATCAAAGAAGTCCCCATTCTAAAATCTCCTGATTTTACCAAACCTTTCCAAATATTCTCATTTGCCTCATTTCACACCATAGCAGTTGTTATGTTACAAAAGAATGATGAAGGTCACGAGTAGCATGTATCCTTCTTTAGAAAATCATTGTAGGGGTCAGATTTAAAGTATGATATTATGGAGAAACAAGCTTATGCATTGGTCAAAGCAACAAAATCTTTCAGGCCATATCTAGTTGGAGCCAAAGTAATTGCATATGTACCACATGTAGCTGTGAAAGATATCCTGGTACAGACAGAGGTGATAGGGAAAATATGTAGATGGATCAATAAGATCCAAGAATTTAATATGGAAATTCAGATTACCAAGTTAGTGAGGGGACAGGATCTAGCCAAACTAATGGCAGAAGCAAACATTGAAGCTAACCAAATCTGTAATGTGGAAAATGAGGATGGTGTAGTTGAAAGCATTGAACATACTCTTTGGTATATGAACATAGTGTATTATCTTAGATGCATGAAGTGCCCTAAAGGATTGGATGATAATCAAAGGAGAACATTGAAATTACAAGCATCCAAGTACATATTCATAGAAGGTGATTTGTTTTGGAAGAACAAGGATGGAGTGTTGTTATTGTGTCTAGATGAATCACAAGCAGAACATGTCTTGAGGGAGATGCGTGAAGGAGTGTGTGGAGGTCATTATTTTTCCAAAACGACTGCGCATAAAATTCTTAGGGTGGGCTATGATTCTTCTTCATATGTAAGGAGGTGTGAAGATTTCCAGAAATTCTCAGGAAAGATGAAATATCAAGGAGCCCTACCACTTAGACCTTTACAAGTAGAAGCCCCTTTCCACCAATGGGGAATTGATTTTATTGGGGAGATACAGGAAAAGTCAAGTGGAGGACATAAATGGAGATTAGTGGCTACTGATTATTTCACTAAATGGGTAGAGGCAATCCAAACTAAACAAGTAACAAGCAAGGTGGTAATAAATTTCCTGATGGAGAATATCATAACCAGATTTGGTACACCAATAAGATTGATCACAGATAATGGGATGTTGATGAATTCAAAAGCTTCTATAACACATATGGTATTATTGTTTCTTATGCTGCCCCCTACCACCCACAAGAAAATAGTCAGGTAGAATCCATTAATAAAATTCTTTTGAAAATCATAAGAAGGATGTTAGATAGAAATAAGAAGGCTTGGAACTCATTTAAGAATGGTTGTGTGAGCGAACATAATTACTATGAAGAAGGCGATTGGAAAATCTCCATTTGAATTGGTGTATGGGACACAAGCCAGGATGCCATTGCAAAACCTTTTACCAGTTTATAATTTCATCCTTTAGGAAGATTTATATGTTCTAGAACCAATGGAGGAGAGAATGGAGCAACTTGCAGAACTTGATGAAATAAGGAGAATGGCTCAAAAGCAAAACATGAAGTTGCAATCTCAAATGAAATATCTTTTTGACAAGAAATCCCAAAATAGAAAATTTGAGGTGAATGATTTGGTGTTGGTGTGGAATGCTAGATGTTAGGAAAAGGGAAAACATGGAAATTTTGATGTGTTATGGTTAGGTCCCTTTGTTATCATTGGACAAAGAGGAGAATATTCTTATTATCTACAAAACTTGTCAAGTGAGGAGCAAGAATTTCTAGTACATGGGAAATTTCTAAAGCATTTCTTTTTTTGAGGAGTACTAGAGGATTAAGGATTTCCAGTGTATGGACAATTCTCAACAAACCTCTTGAAACAACTTCTTTCCATGCATAGTAGTTTAGGAAATCAAAAGGGAACTAGGACTTTCTAGTACATGGACAATCCTAGAATTCCCTCATTAGAAACAAAATTTCTTTCCATGTACAGTAGTGTAGGATCATTTCCATTTCCACCATTTCCACCTCCATATCCATTTTCATCCCATCCACACCACACTTCCATTTTCATATCTTCTGAAATCTTGGTCTACACCCAGAGATATTATGGATTCTTGTAGTGATTGGTAAATCACTCATCTCCAACTGGAGCCACTGTTGGAACCAAAATTTTCATACATTTTTTTAAGGATTTTATCATTGAAAATCCAAAATTCATACTATCATTTTCATAAAAAACCTCATTATTGTCATCCATAAGGTCAAAATTGCCTTTTACCACTATAATGTTGTTGCATTAGTCACCCCATATAGCCCTCACTTCATACCTCTCTATTGCAGCTCATTACAAAGTAGCTCACGGTATGACAATAAAAGGTGCCACTATTATACACTATCATCTATACCCCTTTACTGTTGTACCTCAGGGATTCAAGACATAGCCAGCAGTAGAGCGGTATATTGAAGAGTAATGATAAAAGGAGGCACCGCTATACCGAAAAGGGTCAGAACATAGACCGCAGTAAAGCAAAATATTAAGGAGTACTGGCATGATATTGTGGTACCACAGGAAGATAAAGGGTAGCCTGTGATAGAGCAATATATTGATATATGTATTAAGGATACACCATGGTATCGGAAGAGAGCCAAAGGTGATGTGTGGTAGAACGGTACACTAAAGAGGGATAACAAAACATGCCGATGTACCGTAGGGAAGTGAAAAGTGACATGAGGTATCATGATAAAGCAGTTATTGAGCCATTTAAAGCATGCCAATCACATCAGTCAACATCAAAATATGAAATTGAGCTCAATACAAAGATTTGAATGGTGTGAATTTATGAGTCGATATTTAATGCATCTTGGTGTGAAGATACACGAAGTAGATTGATATTTCTCATTTATAACAGCAGAGACCAAGTGCAGACGAGCTCAAGGTGCGGCAGTAAAGGGAATTCTCCAAGATGAATTATCTCACTGAGTAAGCGCTGCTCATAACTCTTTGAATTTTATAGCAATGGCACCAAAGAAAGTAGTAGGAGCTAAAAAAGATGAAGTCAAAGCTAGTAAACCCTCTTTACAATCTCCAATACTTTCTTTATTACCTAGTTCAGTAGAAAGGGCCCAAAAAGGTATTTAGATACTTAGCTCAGGGATGTAGAGACCCTTTTGTGCCTCAGTCAAGTTGGAACTTGTATTGGTATTTCTATCGAAATAAAAATGATAAGGTTCCAGCATCAAACTCGTGGACCCTTGATTTAGCCAAACTAATTGTCATAAATATTTTCATTGATATTGAGCTGATTAAAGCCTTGGCCCATAGCTACCATGCCCCAACCAATATTTTCAAGCTTCTAGATGGTGGGTGTTTTGTTGATGTCTCAAGAGAGGCCATTATCAAGTGTTTTGACCTAAATAAGTAATTTGTAACAGAGGAAAATTTGGGGAAACTGGAACAAGAGTACAAGAGGCTGAGAAGAACATTTCGAAGTGATGAGATCCCCCTACATATGAAGAGGGGTGATAATAATAGAATACTACCCATCCCTTCCTCAAAAATGGAGCCTTTCCCAGTTTTAGATTTTCAGGTTTACTTCAAAAACACCTATCATGTGTTGTGTCACGTATTGGGGATAGATGCAGAAGAAAATATGCCAGTGAGATTGATGAGGATGGCTGTGATTATTCAACACCTTGAGTCAAATGAAGAATTTGATTTCACATCTATAATTGAAGAGAAAATACATGAGGGTTTGTTGTAGGTTAGAGAAGCTAAGGCTCCTATTGCCTTTAGAAAATATTATTTGTTGTGTCCTTTAATATTGTACCAAAATGAGATGAAATGGACTAGAAGAATGAAACTATGTACACAAGAGAATGGAGTAAGACTCCCTATACATAATTTGTGTTACATATGGGACAACAAGTGCACAAAATGTAATTTTTTTGTATTTAGAGATGACTTTGTTGTTAGATTGATAGCTGCCCTTGGTTACCCAACACCAAGGTTACCTGAATCTTTGATGAGTGTAATGAGGCCTATACAATACAAGCCAGAACTTGGATGTACTCATAATTATGTTGATTGGTTCTCCATGCCACAACACACCATTATTAGAGTATACAATTGTGACCAAGCACCACACATCTTGCCAAAATTTGTACCTACAAGGGTATGATTTTTAGAGTTCATGTAGCAGATGCTTTGGATGGAGCATGATTTAATGAGAAATCAGAGAAAAGGAACATTTTTACGTGATTTAACAGTATTTGAGGAATTGTCTATTGCATTTGATATGTTGGAGGAATTACAGAGGTTCATGAGGGTCAATTATCCCCTCAAGTCTGGAAAGGAGAGTGTATGTGACCCAAAGGGTCATATTAATATGATCATAAGGACATTGCTAACAAAGAGGGACATATCTCATGTATTTGACCCTAAGGAGAATTCCATAAGGAATTTGGTATATTTTTCTGATGTTTTGCAGACTAGGAAGAGATGGATAACAATGATGAGGTAGGAAAATAAAAAGAAGGAGAAGAATAAAAGTTTCAAAGGGTTTTTTGCTAATGAGCCCAATCTTCTCAAAAGGATGCAATTGATCCTTGGAAAAATTTATGAATTTTACAAAATGGCCCAAGATGAGGGGTTAATTCCACTTCCCACACCTCACCAGCCATCACATGAAGCATCTAAATCTCATACATCACCTCCATCACCTACACATCCATCCCCTCCATCTCCTACACATGAACCCCAGGTCAAGAGACAAAGGATTGAGTCATTGGTTGATTATGGCTCGAGTGATGATGAAGAAGAAGAGGCAGTTTTAGCTTTAACTGAAATGAAAGAGATAGAAAAGCAGCAAAAAATTCAAGAGCCTCATGTTCCTAAAATTAGGATATCAAAAGAGGGTTCTAATGAGATTCAAGATGGTGAGAGGATAGTGGCCTCTCTAAGGTTTATGGAAGATGATGGTTTTATTTATACCAATGAATTTAAGGACTTTTGGATTAAGATGAAGATGAAACAGTTTGATGAAAGATTGAAGATCAATCTTATAGGAGTTGATGAATCAAGGCAGGCTGAAATCTAGGCTTAGACATTTGCAGAATTAAATGTTGATAATATCAATGTCACCCCCCAGGAGGCAAGAGTACTAGTATTGAAAATTCATATGTTGATTATACCGAGGATGGAGCTATCTAAAGTATTTATGTTAGATCAAATTAGAGAAAAACATTATCCAATGTTAGTAGCTGATTTTGATTTAGAGGAAGGTGTTTCAAGAACAGGGTGCAATCCTACTACTCAAACTCTTGCTTTGTGGACAAAACAAAAGAACACAAGGAAGCCTAGACTATTGGATTTAGTACAGGAAATGAGAGGGTTAGATATGGTGAGAACAATGAAAGATACAACTCCTACAGAAGCTACAACTATAACCATGAACTCTGCAATGTTCACTAAAGATGTGGTAGAAAATATGGAAAAGATAAATGAATATGAGAAAAGGTTAAAATTGGAAAATGATGAAGTGAAAAAAATTTCATTGAGAATGTGAAGCTTGTAAGGAAAGCAGAGGTAAGGAAACACTTTCCTAACGTCAAAACCACAGGGAAGAATGTAGATAGTACTTTTAATTTTCTAATTATAATTCAATTAAGACACACACGAAAGATTTACAGAAACAGAGAAGATAATCAAAGACAATGAACAACATATTTACGTGGGAAAAGCCTTTCGGGAAATAACCCACCACACCAAGTTGAATCTCTTTGTATTACAATAACAAACAATTACATACAATGTAGAGATACAACTCTCTAGTATCAGTTCACAGTAGCTTCATTCACTATTCTTCTTGTTATAGAAATTCTCTCACTGATTCATTATTTTGAACTCAGAATCGATCTGCTTTTATATTATCACATTCTAATTTTTATCTTCTGTGCATCCTTATCAACCATTACCAATCATAGACAATTTCCTTTCAAGCAATTGATTTTTCCTTGCATGCAGTTCAGCTCCAGCGTCGCAACTGATGCAAAAAATCAAACCGCCAACTATTTGAATTTTGCTTCCTCTGATTGGTCCATGAGATGCCACATAGGAAGGTCAAATGGTCAAGGGTGTTCAACCTATGGTGGAATTTCGGTGAGACACTAACAGTGTCTCCCCGATGCCAACACAGCCAACATTTGATATCACCAAGAGTCCCAATAGTCGGCAAGATGTTATAACGAATGCCATGAGTCATACCGAATCCACCGATAACCATTATGTTTCTATCGGCAAGATGTTTTACCAATGCTTCATAATTCATATTGATCTCAAAAATTCCATCGGCAAGACTACCGCAGATCTCCAAGACCTCATACTGAAGTCTTCACGTCATGCCAACATGAGTTTTCCATTCGGTGAGACTATCGCTCTTCGGCGAGACCACATATCGATATCAAAGTCACATCAAAACATTATACAATTGACAAGACATATCGCTCTCGCCAAGACATCATGTCGAGCCTTCATGTGTTACTCCAAGTGCATCCACCAGTCAGTGAGACTTATCGCTTTCGCCCGGACTTCACTCCAAGAAAGCCATCATTCGGCAAGACATCAACTCTATCTCAGTGACATGAACATTTCAAGAGGATTTAGAACAGCTAGTCGGCCAGACATGAATAATGTCTCAGTGACTTTTCCTTCTAGGAGTTACATGTTAGTATGGATTGAGGCAAATATTCCAACAATCTCCCACTTGACGAAGACCTTACTGACAACTCCAAAGCATAATAAAACTACTAAAATTCATGGGCCAAGAGGCCCATCGAATTGGCACACCACCTGTATTTGTTTGTGCTCACAGGCTTTGTCAATGCATCTGCAACATTTTCCAGAGTATCCACTTTCTCCAAAGAGACCTTCCCATCCTCCACCATATCTCGTACAAAGTGATACTGTATGTCTATATGTTTCATCCTGGCATGGAAAGTAGGATTCTTTGCGAAACATATAGCACTCTAACTATCATAGTAAATAGTAATTTTTCTTGCACACAAACATTTTAACCAGATTGCTTCTTTACAGGCATGTGTAGCTGCCATGTATTCTGCCTCAGTAGTGGACAAAGTGACTACAGCCTGTCGCTTGCTCATCCAACTCACTGTATCACCATTCATCATGAAAACACATCCACTGGTGGATCTTTTGCTATCAATGTCCCCTGCCCAATCAGAGTCCACATAACCTTGAATACTAAGAGTCCTTTGTGATTCAACCAAGTTCCCATGGTAACACAAAGCATAGTCTGAAGTGCCCTTCAGATATCTAAACACTCTCTTCATAGCATCCCAATGTGTCTTTCCAGGATTAGCCATAAACCGACTAAGGACTCCCACTGCTTGGGCAATGTTTGGCCTTGTATAGACCATTGCATACATGAGACTGCCAACTGCACTTGCATAAGGCACACTGGTCATGTCCTCCATCTCAGTAGGAGATTTTGGACAATCCTCAACAGATAGCTTTGTTCCCTGCATAACTAGAACAACTAGTTGCTTGCACTCAGTCATACAAAATCTCTCTATAACAGTCATGATATACTTACTCTGACTGAGACAAAGTTTTCTATTCTTTCTGTCCCTGGTTATTTCCATTCTCAGAATATACCTTGTTGCACCAATATCTTTCATATCGAACTTTGCAGACAACTGAGACTTAAGATCAGAAATCATTAGCTTACTATTGCCTATGAACATCATATCATCAACATAGAGAGCAATAATGACTTGATCACTTTTAGCTTTGTAATATACACAATGATCACATTTTAATCTTACAAATCCCAATGACAAAACAAAAGTGTCAAATTTCTGGTACCACATTCTAGGAGACTGTTTTAACCCATACAAAGATTTCTTCAACTTGCAAACCAATCTTTCTTTACCTTTTTCCACAAAGTGCTTCGGTTGGGACATATAAATTTCTTCTTCAAGATCACCATGAAGAAATGATGTCTTCACATCCATCTGCTCAATCTCTAAGTCACACGCTATTGCAAGTGACAAAAGAAATCTAATAGATGCCAACTTAGCTATAGGAGAAAAGATTTCTCCATAATCAATTCCCTCTACCTGGGAATAACCTTTCGCAACTAGCCTTGCTTTATACTTTTCTACACTGCCATCCAGACCTATTTTCTTTTTAAATACCCATTTGCAGCCCACAACTTTTCTGCCTTTAGGTAATGGCACCAAACTCCAAGTATCATTCTTTTCTAATGATGCCATTTCTTCATTCATGGCTTCCAACCAAGAGTTTGAATCAGACATTTTATAAGATGATAACCAATTAAAACGTATGGATGAATGGAAAAATGAATTTGATAAGATGATTCCTTAATGCTTGACACATATATAGAATGATGGGGAGATCAACCTTGAAAAATTTCATACTTTACTTGATGGGATTGTCATACTGGATAGTGGATACACAAAATTTGTGGTAGATGTCAGGAACCTCCTTGATAATAGATGGAAAATCCATCTTACAAATCTCACAGCTGCACAAGAATTTAAATGGCCAAATGATCTGACAATCAGTAAGTGGCGGGAGAAGTATTTGGTCTCTGATGAAGATTGATCATTAGTATCATACAGAGAAATTAGCATACCATAAAAGCTTTGTACAAGTCTTAGATGACCACGGGCTTTTACTCGAAGATTAAGGGATTAACATAAATGTTTATTGTTAAGTTCTTTAGTTATGTTTAATTTCATAATTATGTTTTGTTATCAAAAGACATGTCCTTTGGTCTAAAGCTTGTTGCCTCTCATATAAATAAGAGATACCAAGACCAAAAGGGATTATTAGATTAGATATAGGAGAAAGTAGCAAGCGAATAGGAATGGATATAATGCTTACATTTCAAAAGACCATGATGCATGTATAAATTTTGAAAAGTCAATGAAATATATTTGATTTGCGGCCTAATCTTGGTATCAACTATTTGTTGGAATTATTCAATTATCTAGTTGTCTCCATTTTAATGCTTCTTTGTTATTTAAATTGATATATCAAGTATATAATCAATTTATCAATGCACATTTGTTGTATTTGTGTGATGGTATTAATTGTTTTCCCTAGTGGAATTAAAAAACCTTCTAGTCAGTCATAGTAATTTGGAAGTGTTAATTGGATCAATAAGAAGAAGCATATAGTTAGGGTTGTCAATTTGTCTCCAATCTAGTATTATTTGTGTTCTTGCATAATTTATTCAATTGGTTCTTTCAAGTAAAGATTAAATCGTTTTGATAAATTATAAGTACCTGGTTGTGTCAATTGGATTTATAAGTAGAGTTTGTCAATCATTTTTTTTGCACATTTATACAAGTTATAAACAATATAGTGTGCCAAACAGTTTGATTTATTTCCAATACAGGTCACATATTCAAGATCCTCATTTGACTCCATCTACCCAACAAGGCACTGGTCTTATCCATCTCATCATTTAGTTTTTAGCCAATTTATTTTCAAAGCCTTACATCAGTTAATTGAACATATTCATATACTCTACCTTGATATTGCTCATACAATTTATACCAAATAGGTCTGGATCTCTCCACTACCAATTGCCATTGTGGATAGATTACTTAAGTAGGAAACACACAATTTAAGTCTGCTCCATTTGCATAGGTATACCCACCTAGGTCTAGCAAAGCCTAAAGAGAAGAAGGTTCAAATTCATCATTTGGCCTTGTACGTTAGCCAAAAACATACCAAGAGCTTGGCAACCTCTTGTGGTTTCTCAACCAGCGTTTTTGAGACCTAATAGTACTATAGACCAATCACGCCAAGGTGCTCCTGTAGCAACTCATGCAATCCACTCAATCTGCTGAGCACCAAGGATCGATGCTCATGTGAATGCATAGGCTCTCTTTCCTCCTGCACCCATAAAGCCACAACATCAAGTTTTGTAAAAATATTGGACCCCATTTGAAGTTTTCGATACTAAAACAGCAATAGCATCACTATTTGTAAAGGCGGCATTGTTTGAAAACTCCAAATTGTGACACTAGAACTCCCCAAAATGCAAACCAAGCCACGATGTCACTATTTGACCATGGGCCTATTTGAGAAAAAACCCTAATGACCTAACTAGAGCATGGCATCGCCATTTGCAATGGTGTCACCCTTTGGAGTTTGAACCCTAAAAACTAAATTGTGATGTGGCGTCGTAGGTTGCAATAGTGGTGCTCTTTGAAGCTTAGTGTCATCGATTTAACACTTTTAGCGTCACTATATAGTGATGTTGGACTAGTTTGACTTTCAAAACACAATAAATGTGCACAAAAATCAAAATTACAAGTTAGGTTAGGATAACATATCGGTGGTGCTATGCGTGGAAGTCTCTGGTAGACTCGAACTCACTCAGAAATGTGTTGGGGAATCACTCGTTACACCATCTCACAACAAGGTCAAAGCTCAAAACGATGAAAATTCTAAAGGTTGAATATGAAAATGAATTGAAAGTGACCCCTCAAAGGCCTTTTAAGCATGAAAATTAGGGTTTTTTGACCCTGTTTAGCCGTCAAACAAGGGTTTTGTGCCCCTGACCCCATTTTTTCCCAACCGAAGCTCGTTTTAGGTCTATTTCTCACATTTTGGCACGTTTTCAGCATCCTGAGCCTTTCTGGACCCATCAAGCAGCTTGTCCTCTTTTTTCACGAGATCACCCAAAAATCAAAATTTTCATCTGATCTCTTGAGGGGGCAGTATACCAGTGTAATTCTTTCGCTGGGGCAGTCGTGGGGCATTCAAAAAAATTAGAAAAAATTTGAATTTTGATCTCAGCAAGGTTATTCTTTGAACCAACACAACAGGTACATTGCTTCAAAGAGGGGAAAAATGTAGACATTCAAATTATCTTGATTGATATTGCACACTTGATCCTGATTTACTAACATTGGTTCTTCCTAAATCACTTCTTTACTAACCATTTAATCGAATAATCTTTATTTGATTAAATTCATCATTTTCCCCTTTTAATCAAATAAATCAACTTTGTTTGATTAAATCATTATCCTTTGTTAATTAAATAGATCATTTTATTTGATTAATCCTAATGTTCGTCTTTTAATTAAATAAATCCCTTTATTTGATTAAATCATATTTCATCCCCTTTAGATTAAATAAACTTAACCTTTATTTGATTTAATTCTAACATCATCCCTTTTAATTAAATAAATTAGATTTTATATAATTAAATCTAATATTCATATTCCTCTCATTTTGATTTAAATAAATCTAAATATCTAAGTCAAAATGTCAAATCAAACTAATCTCCATCTAAGTTAATTAAATCTTGATTAACACTAACTCTAATCCATCAAATCCTCTAGATTTTGCAACTTGTGCATATAAATCAATTTAATTGATTTATAAATTCTTCTATTTTCATTCAAAATGGCATCAAGTTGGAATATTCCCTCATTTTGAGATCTCCCTCCCAAAAGGTCTTATCCTCCAACATGGCACTTATAACTCTTACAAGTCTTTTTTTGTGATCCAAGTGGCATTAACTCCTCTTCCACATCTCCCTCCACAAGCTAACTTTCAAATTTAAAATCTCCACCTAATGGCATTTATTTGCACATTCATCAAAATGTGCTCCACCTCTCTCCACTAGCATGTTGACAAGTGGCACAATGCCATTGGCCTATGTTTAGTCCCACATCCTTCATCTTTTTCATTCCTTCATCCTTCATTCCTATAAATGGAGGACTCTCCTACTAATTTGGGATCCACAACTTTATACAAAGTCATTATCTACAAGTTTTGAGAAAATTCATCAACACTTCATCCAAGTTTTCATAGATTTTCATCACCATAGCTAGGTTATTGCAAATTTCATCAAGGAGCTCCATTAATCATCATCAGCTTGCAAGGAATTGGGAAAGGGCTATTTTCCACATCAAAATAGCACCAATTCCCCCATGGGATGAGGGGTTTGAGAATTTGAATAGGATTTAGATTTTTTTACTTGATTTCTTTACTTTATTTCTTGTTCATTATGCTTCAAATGAATCTCATGGGGAATGCTACTTTAGATTTGTATAATTGACTAACATTGTGTTTTTTGTTCATGTTTGTGCAGGTCTAGAGTTACCAGTCACACATACCAACACCAAATAATGTTTAGAAATCAATAAATATAGAAGACAATACATAACAAACACCTCCTAGACTCAATAACAACCCACAACAAAAATTCACTCCTCTAGGAGAAACCATCAAGTTTGTGCTTCCAAAATTAATTTAAGAAAATATAGTTACCCTACCAGAAATCATGTAATATGAACCGCAAGTCAAACCCATGTGGTGGAAGGACAACAATTTTTGTGATTACCATAGGGTAAAAGAACATACAACTCACAACAATTTCAAATTAAAAGACCTAATTCAAGACTTAATCAACAAGGGAGATTTTGGTGTGGAAAATTAAAAAAAAATCTTTAAATAGTGAACATGTGAACTTCAAGAATCCATTACACAACCACAGAAAATAAAATGACCCTAACCAAGGTAGTACCTCAAGTAGCAATGCCAATTATATAGCTGTCAACTATGATTATATAGTTAACCATATTGAGGAGGTTGACAACTATGTATCCACCATTACTATAAAGAACACAAATCTTGAATGTAATGTAACAACTTGTAGAGGAAAAATTACTATACAAGGAGCCACATCTAGAACATCCACTACACTTCAATACAATCTTACAGATCAATTGAGTAAAACACCCTCTCAAATATCCATTCTAGAGCTTTTTTGCATATCACTGAATCATAAAGATATATTAGATAAAGCTCTCATGGTGTCATCGGTACCAACAGATCTAAATGTGGACCAATTTAAAGCTTTCGTCTGTCATCTCACCTCTACCCATCATCTGACCTTTTCTAATAAAGATATGACATCCCATTTACCTACTCACAACAATTCCCTTCACTTGGAATTTTTTTTCCATAAACACCACATAAAACATGTCCTAATAGATGGTGGTGTTGGTTTGAGAAATTGCACTTTAAAATTGGTGAAAACATTGTTATAGATTCAACTAAGAAGATACTGATCAAAGCTTATGATGATGTTGAATGGAACTCCAAAGGGACCATAACTCTTTCAATCAAAGTAGGACCAGCATTCAAGGACACAATATGCAAAGTACTAGATCTAGAACTCCCATACAATGTGCTTCTTGGTCGCCCATAGATTCATGTCATGCAGGTCATTCCATCCACTTTTCACAACATTTATCATGATGGACACGAAGTAACTATTCTGGTAGATCCAGATACTCTCAAATACTACAGTAACTTGAGGGGATACACCACAATTCATGTTCCTAACAACAATGAAGAATCCTCCTCTAAATCCCACATAGACCCATTGGCACTAACTCAAACATCTACTTGGTACACAGTTACTCTCGAGGTTAAGGTTCAAGTCAAAGACAAGGGGTGTAAAGAATATGATATGACCCAATATTTCTATGTAGTTTAGCTTCCATCATCTCCTAGATCATGGGTAAGTGCATGGATCTGTGACACAATTTTGGCTCTTAAGATGCCACTTTTTTCTTAAATCAGCAAAATTTGATTTGCACGAGAAAATGTAGTTACGCTCAAAATTTCAAGATGTAGCAAGAAAAAAATTTGAAGTGCTCTGAGTCTAGTTTCTAAGCTACTAATTCTTTTTGAAATTAATTAATATTAAGGGTCTTAAAAAGGGGGGGCCCAAAACAAGTCTTGCTTTTATCAAAAAAATAGCATAGAGCCTGAGGGCTCCCCCCTTTTTGATTATCTTTTTTTAGAATTTCAAAAATATGAAAGGTGAGAAATTAGCTAACACCATGTAGTTTATCCTCATTCTTTTGGATAATTTTTTTAATGAATATATAATTTTTATGAATTTTGAAAGTGGGCACATCCTGAAAAGCTAAAATTTGAGCTTGATCCCCCTTAAATGTTTTGAAAATTAATCAAAAAAATTTAAAAAAATCTTCACGTGTAGAATGGAGTATAGTTTTAAAAAATGTAATTTGTTTCCTGTTTCGATGAATGAGTAAAAATCTATCCTAAAACTAGCACATGTTGGTTTTTGACCAAAAATGAAGTCATTTACAATAGAAGCTATGGATCAAAACCTTAATTGAATCAAAATGAAAAAAGAATTATATATATTTAGATAGCTAAGAGAGAGGGTAACACTATCATGTTTTTTTATAAACTTGCATTGAAATGCATGCAAATGTGATGAGGAACATAGAAAAAATATGAGGAAATTTGGAAAATCCTGTCAATTAACATGTCCAAAGCAGGTCATTTGGCGAGCACCAAATTTGGTGTTCACCAAATGACCTACTTTGAACAAAATGTAAATTTCCCCTCTCTTTAGTTGACCACTCTAATAATGTTGAGAGTGCATGGTTTATGATCGTAGATGGATAGTTGAGGTTTTACCTTTCATACACTCTCTGCCTCGTTACCCTAACTAGATAACTCTCTATCCCTCTGAAGTCTCTCTCTCTTAGGTTTCACTCCCTTCCATGCTACCTAGACTACTCTCTCTCACTCCAAATCCATCTCTCAAGTCTCTTTCCCTCCCACCCTACCTAGATAAATCTATCTCACTCCAACCCCCTTTCTCACTCTCCCTCTCTCTCTCCCCCTCTGGTCTTTTTAATCTCTCTCACTCCATCTCCCTCTCTTAGGTTATTATCTTTCTATCTCACTCCAACCCCCTTTCTCACTCTCCCTCTCTCTCACTCCATATATCTCTCTCCCACTCCCACTCCCTCTCTCCCACTCCCTCTATCTCTCTCCCTCTCTCTCGGGTCTCTCCCTCTCTCTTGGGTCTCTCCCTCTCACCCCTCTCCCTCTTTCTCTCTCAAGTCTCTCCCTCCTAGACCCTTTCCCTCTCTCTCTCCCACTCCCTCTCTCTCACTCCCTCTATCTCTCTCCCACTCTCTCTCTCCCCCTCTCTCTCTCAGGTCTCTCCCTCCCACCTCTTCTCCCTCTCTCTCTCTCTCAATTATCTCCCTCCTACCCTGTCTCCCTCTCTCTCTGTCAAGTCTCCCCATCCTAACCCCTCTCCCTCTCACAGTCACTCTCTCTATATCTCTCTTACTCCCTCCCTCTCTCACTCCCTCTATCTCTCTCCCTCTCCCTCAAGTATCTCCCTCCCACCACCTCTCCCTCTCTCTCTCAAGTCCCTCTCTCTCTCATGCCCTCTATCTCTCTCCCACTCTCTCAGGTCTCTCCCTCCTACCCCCTCTCCCTCCCTCTCTCTCAAGTCTCTCCCTCCTACCCCCTCTCCCTCTCCTAGGTCTCTCTTTGTATCTCTCACTCACTCCCTCTATCTATCTCCCACGTCCTCTTTCTCTCACTCCCTCTATCTCTCTCCCTCTCTTAGGTATCTCCCTCCCACCCCCTCCCTATCTCTCTCTCCCTCTCTCTCAATTATCCCCCCCACCCCCTCTCTCTCTCTCACTCCCTCGATCTATCTCCCATCCCTCTATCTTTTGAACTCTCTCTCCCACCCCTCTCCCCTCTCAAGGTCTCTCTCACTCCTTGTGTCTCTCTCCTCTCTCTCTCTCTCTCTCTCTCTCTCTCTCTCTCTCTCTCTCTCTCTCTCTCTCTCTCTCTCTCTCTCTCTCTCTCTCTCTCTCTCTCTCTCTCTCTCTCACACACACACACACTCCCTCTATCTCTCCCTCTCTCTTGGTATCTCCTCCCCCCCCACCCTCTATCCCTTCTCTCTCTCTCTCTCCTCCCTCTCTCACTCCCTATTTCTCCCCCATTCTCTCTCACTCCTCTATCTCTCTCCCATTCCTCTGTTCACACTCCCTCTCTCTCCCTCTCTCTCGGGTGGGATGGAGAGACTTGAGAGAGAGTGAGAGGGAGTGAGAGAGACAGAGAGAGAGGTTTTAGGGTTTAGGGTTGAGTGTTCAGTGTTGAGTGTTTAAGGGTTGAGGGTAGAGGGTATTGGTATGAGGGTAGATGGTAGACAGTTTAAGGGTTTAGGGTTTAGAGTTGAGTGCTTAAGGGTTTAAGGGTTGAGGGTATATATTTTAAGTATTAGGGTAGAGAGAGAGGAATGGATGGAGGGAGAGATGGAGGGATAAGTGAGATAGAGAGAAGGAGAGAAGAGGAGGAAGGTAAAAAGATATATGAGGATTGAGGATCCAATTTTTAGGTTAGAGGGTTGATAATTGAGGGCATAGGGTTAAGTACCTATAGGGTTGATGGTTTATGGTAAAGAGAGAGATAGAGGGAGATGGTTTAGGGTAGATGGTAGAGGGTAGAGGGTAGAGGGTAGAGGGTTTAAGGGTTTAAGGTTTTAGGGTTTAAGGGTAGAGGGTAGAGGGTAGAGGGTTTAGGTTTTAGGGTTTAGGGTTTAAGGGTTGAGAGTTTAGGGTTGAGGTTGAGGTTGAGGTTTAAGGGTTGAAGTATTAGGAGTTGAGGGATTGGGGTTGAGGATTAGGGTAGAATTTGAGGTTTATGGTTTCAGTTTATGGTTTAGGGTTGAGGATATAGGGTTTAGGGTTTATAGTTTAAGGGTTGAGGGTTTAGGGTTGAGGGTTTTGGGTTGAGGATTAAGGGTTGAGGTTTAGGAGTAGAGTTGAGGGTTAGGGGTTTACTGATTATGGTTTAGGGTTGAGGGTATAGGGTTTAGGGTTTATAGTTTAAGGGTAGAGGGTTTAGGGTTAGGGTTTAAGGTTTAAGGGTAGAGGGTAGAGGGTAGAGGTTATAGGGTTTAGGGATTAAGGTTTAAGGGTAGACAGTTTAGGGTTTAGTGTTTAGAGATTACGGTTTACAATTTAAAGGTAGAGGGTGTAAGGTTGGGAGAGAGAGGGGGTTGATGGTTTAAGGGTTTCAGGGGTTAATGCTTGAGGGTTGAGGATTGAGGGTAGAGGGTAGAGGGTAGAGGGTAGATTGAGAGAGAGAGGGTTGAGGGTGTAGAGGGTTAAGGGTAGATAGTAGATGGTTTAAGGGTTTAGGGTTTAAGGGTTAAGGGTAGAGGGTTTAGGTTTTAGGGTTTAGGGATTATGTTTTACAGTTTAAGGGTTGAGGGTTTAAGGGTTTAGGGTTTAAGGGTTAAGGGTAGAGGGTTGAGGGTTGAGAGTAGAGAGTTGAGGGTAGATGGTTGAGGGTTAAGGGTATATGGTAGAGGGTTTAAGGGTTTAAGGGTTAAGGGTAGAGGGTGTAGGGTTGAGATAGAGAGGGGGTTGAGGGTTTTAGGGTTTTAGGGTTGAGGGTTGAGGGTAGAGGGTTGAGGGTTGAGGGTTGAGGGTTAAGGGTTTAGGGTAGAGAGTAGAGGGTAGAAACACACACACAAAGAGAGGGTTGAGGGTAGAGGGTTTAAGTGTTTAGGGTTTAGGGTTTATGGTTTAAGGGTAGAGGGGTAGGGTTGAGAGAGAGGGGGTTGGGGGTTTTAGGGTTTTAGGGTTTAAGGGTTGATGGTTGAGGGTAAAGGGTTAAGGGTAGAGGGTTGAGGGTAGAGGGTTGAGGGTTGAGGGTAGAGGGTTGAGGGTAGAGGGTAGAGAGATAGAGAGAGACAAAGAGATACAGAGAGGGTTGAGGTTTTTAGAGTTGAGGGTAGAGGGTAGAGGGTTAAGGGTAGAGAGTTTAAGTGTTTAGCGTTTATGATTTATAGTTTAAGGGTAGAGGGTTTAGGGTTGAGAGAGAGGGGGGGGATCGGGGGTTTTAGGGTTTAAGGTTGGATGGTTGAGGGTAAAGGGTTGAGGGTAGATGGTAGAGGGTAGAGGGTTGAGGGTAGAGGGTTTAAAGGTTTACGATTTATGGTTTATAGTTTAAGGGTTGAGGGTTTAAGGGTTTAGGGTTTAAGGGTTAAGGGTTGAGGGTTGAGGGTTGAGGGTTGAGGGTTGAGGGTTAAGGGTAGAAGGTATATGGTTGTGGGTTTAGGGTAGAGGGTAGAAGGTAGAGAGAGAGAGATAGGGTTGAGGGTAGAGGGTTAAGGGTTAAGGGTTAAGGGTAGAGGGTTTAAGGGTTTAGGGTTTAAGGGTTAAGGGTAGAAGGTAGAGGGTTGAGGGTTGAGTGTAGAGGGTAGAGGGTATATGGTTTAAGGGTTTAGGGTTTATGGTTTACGGTTTACAGTTTAAGGGTAGAGGGTGTAGGGTTGAAACAAAGAGAGAGAGGGTCAGGTTGAGGGTTTAAGGGTTGAGGGTTGAGGTTAAAGGGTTGAGGGTAGAGAGTAGAGGGTTGAGGGTAGAAGGTTTAGGGTAGATGGTAGAGGGTGGAGGGTAGAGGGTAGAGAGAGAGATATAGAGAGAGAGGGTTGAGGGTTTTAGGGTTGAGGGTTAAGGGTTAAGGGTTTGCAGTTTACAATTTATGATTTAAAGGTAGAGGGTGTAGGGTTGAGAGAGAGAGGGAGGTTGAGGATTTAAGGGTTTTAGGGTTTAAGAGTTGAGGGTTGAGGTTTGAGGGTAGAGGGTAGAGAGAGGGTGGTTGAGGGTTTAAGGGTTGAGGTTAGAGGGTAGAGAGAGAGAGGTGGGGGTTGAGGGTTTAAGGGTTGAGGGTAGAGGGTTGAGGGTTGAGGGTAGAGGGTAGAGAGAGAGGGGGGTTTGAGGGTTTAAGGGTTCTAGGGATAAAGGGTTGATGGTTGAGGGTAGAGGGTTTAATTTTTTATGGTTTAAGGGTTTAGGGTTTAAGGGTAGAGGGTGTAGGGTTGAGAGAGAGGGGGAGCTTTAGGGTTTAGGGATGAGGGTAGAGGGTAGAGGGTGGAGTTTTTAATGGTTTAGGGTTGAGGTTTTAGGGTTTATGGTTTGTGGGTAGAGGGTTTAGGGTTTAATGGTTAAGGGTAGAGGGTTGAGGTTTCAGGGTTTTAGGGTTTAAGGGTTGAGGGTTTGGTGCAGGAGCACCTTGACACAATTGTGCCTCCATGTGGAAACTTTTTATTTTTGATTCTATTTTGGTGTCTCAACCTTGTAACAAGGTTTTAATTGTCATTTTCATATGTTTAGAGGCCAATATTTAATTTTTGTGTCAAATTTTGTAAAAAAATGTAAAAATTGTCACAAATTAACAAAATTGCAAAAAATGTAAAATTGCACAAAAAAGGTGTAAACAAGAATGTGAAAGGTCAAGAGGGTCTAAACGATGGGAAGAAGTTAGAAAATAGTTGGAATGTGATGAGTCAAGTTTTAATACCTTTTAAAATGCCTTGTAAACACATTTGTACTCGTGGGTGATTGAATACAAGATTTTGATCAATGAAATAATTATTTTATGCATTTCTATAGAAATTTTATGTTTTCTAGTACTGTATGGATTTGTGTGGGCTCCTATGTAGGTTTAAATGTTTTTAGGTGTTGGAGTGCTCAGTCACCTTCCATTTCCATTTCGTTTCATGAAAATTGGTGTAAAATTGAGTGAGATATTGAATTTTTTCAGAAAACTACTAAAATCTTGCCTTAGGGTAAACAAAATTAAAAAAAATTATGTTTCTCATTTTTCTAAACGTGGAAATATCCTCAAATTTGGTGTATAAGGATTTTTAGTCATATTTTAAAAGATTCCCAAGTAGAAAAGTTGTTGGTAAAGTTTTTTGGCCAAAACCATGATGCCCTAGGTTTGGAAAAAAGGAATTTAGTCATATTTTAAAAGATTCCCAAGTAGCAAAGTCATTGGTAAAGTTTTTGGGCCAAAACCATGATGCCCTAGGTCTAGGAAAAAGGAATAAGACTGGTAAAAACACTATTTAGAGATTTTTAAATAAGTTTTGTTAATGGGATTTGATTCCTTCAAGAGTGATAATGATTTTAAATGGTGATAAAGTGATTTTGAATTCATTTTATGATAGATTATTGGTAGAGGAAAAAGATTTTGAATCGATTTAAAAGACTGTCTTGTTTGGACAGAGATGTCATAATCATGTTTTGGAGTATGAAATAAAGGTTCAGTATGAGGGTTTGTAAAAATATCATGATTAAAAGGTGGGAGATGGCATGTTATGTTTGAATAGACATAATTACACTTGCTTGAGGTATTGGTAGAGAGATTTTAGCTTGGAAATTTAGTGATGATAGTTTATGTGGTCTTAAGAGGCCTAATTGATGTTTTAGGACAATCATGAATAATTGATCAGTATATCAAAAGGAATACCTTGAAGTTGGTTTGTTTTGATTTAGTTAAGGTTCATAAATGATGGAAAACACAATTGAGGCCATGTTTAAGTCTGAGAAGGTGGAGATCTAATACTATGCCATTGTTTTATGAAAATTTTCTTGTGAAATTTTGAAGAGTTTGTGGGAATGAATCCCTAATTGAGAAAATTGTGTTCAAGTATGATTGTTTCTTCCTCTTGTATCGCATCAAAGTGGTATCAGAGCTCGGAAAAAGAACTAGGCTAGAGAGAGTTGGTTTGTGGTTTTGTGGTTTTTGTGTTGTGGTTTTGTGTAGGTTAAGAAGAACCTGGTTGGTGGCAAAAAGACTAGGTTGAAGATAAGTGGAAAGGACCTAGGTGAGGCTGAGAAAGTTGAGAAAAGTTGAGTTGAAGAAAGGAGAGACTTGCTGAAAGATGAAGAATTTGTACAGTCATTTCCCTCTAGGGGAAGGAAAAAGATCTTGTGTTTCCTTTGAAATTCAGTTGGATGGAATGCTTGTTGGTTCTCTTGTCTTTCGAACACGCTCACTAGTCCTCCTCTCTTCACTCTGTACCTTCAACTGATACAATAAAAAGTAAAGATGTTAATACATAGAAATTGAATTGTGGAATGAAATATAACAAAATATAATCACTTACCGCATACATTTAGTCATCATGCACATTTACAACATTACCACGTCCACGATCTGAAGTGACAACCACCTGTAGTAACCATCAAGATAGAAATTAAACTACATAAAAGTATCATGAAAATTTTCTATAATAGACCATAAAAGAGTAAATATAATGTCAAATTGACTAATATGTTGCATACCTCTCTCAATGGATCATAACTAGCTATTGTTGCAACAACTCCATGGTTCATCATTCCACCAACATCACCAAGGTTGTTTGATGTCAACAACTACAAAGAAACAATATATCTAACACTAATATAAAGAAGTTCTGGTAGTGCCTTTATAACTATCATAAATGAAAGAGTAAATGGTTTTCCTCAGTTGAGGCTACAATATAGTGCTTATAGATCACAGAATGGTGAAAGTACTAAGTCCACTAGGATAGTCCAAACTCTTGTAAATGCACAAGTTAGGTGCTCATTGATATTCGTATTGCATATGTTGATGAACTAATGTTAATGAGGGCATGCTGTCAACATAGTGATAATGCCACAATGAAGTTCACATGAATGAAGTGAGGATTATTGTGTTACTAGCATCTTTCAAAGGGATAATGGAACATACTATGAATTAGGACATGTCTAGGGTTTTACTATAGCACATGAAGTTGGTTGTTGAGGTGTGCAGCAATAATGGAGAAGATAACTTTGGTCAATATTGAGTGGAAGGAAATATTTCTTCTAATGGTGTATAGGATAAAATTTGCATGGAGGTGTTATAGCATAGATGGGATAAAGAGACAAGACCAAAAGGTGATAATGGAACATATGGTGAAATAATAGAGGGTACAATGGGATGGGAGCCGAATGTGATAATGGAATATGGGATGGACTAGAATAGATTAATAGGATGGGCTAGGATGGGCTAACAAAATATAGCGTGAACTATTAGAGGTTAATGGGATGGGATTAGGAGGGAATAAAGGAACATAGGGTGAATTAGGGAAAGATAGTGGGACAAGACCAAGAGGGGATAATGGAACATAAGGTGAAATAAGAGAGGGTAATGGGATGGGAATAGAAGGGGTTAATGGAACATAGGATGGACTAGTATAGATTGATGGGATGGGATAGGATGGGATAAGAAAATATAGGGAGGACAATTTAAAGAAGTTAATGGATGCAATTAGTAGGGAAAAATGCAACATAGGGTGAATTAGGAGGTGTCTAGGGTTTGACTATAGTACATGAAGTGAAAACTTGACCTGTGTAGTAGGATGAAATGTGGATAAAGATGGTATAACATAGAATGGATAATGGAACATAGGTGATCATGGAACATAGGGGATCATGGAACATCTAGGGTGAAATAATAATGGGTACAATAAGATGGGAGTAGAAGGGCATAATGACACATAGGATGCACTAGAAGATATTAGTGGGATAGGCTAGGAGGGGATCATGGAAAATAGGGAAAACTATTAAATGTTAATGGGATGGGATTAGGAAGGAATAAAGGAACTAAAAGTGAATTAGGAGAAGATAATGTGACACAATCAAGGAATACACATGCAATTTTTTTGTTTCTCATCAATTTTTTAGATTTGTATATGCAAGATTATGAAAACTAGCTAACATTTTTTTACAACACCATTAATGAATAAAGGCTACCTAAGTGTAAGTTGTTTGAGAAAATGAATTGCGAGGTGTGGAGATCAAAGTTCCACCAATAAACTATTTGAAATCCAAAGCATGTTATGAGGAAAACATTTGAATATAGCATTCAACTGTTCAAATGTAATAATAATATCTTTAATACTAGCTGCATACCTGTGGACTCAACGTCGAGAATGAATAAGGGTCTATAGGAATGGAGCACATCTCATGAACACTCTAACCCTAAAATTTCATCATATCAAAATTCTACTAATTTAGTTATTCTTAAATTTCAAAATATAATTTAATAAAAAACATTAAATGAACTTGTTGAATTTTACCTGAGTGCCAATGTTGAATGTATCATTTAGCAAATCATCTATGAAAGCCATAGCTTGTCAAACTGATGTAGGTTGTGTAGCTGCATCCCGAGCACTCTGATAGTCATGTATGCAAACAAAACCAAAAGCACCACAATGGTGGGGTAGAGCTCAGGGCCTACATGTCTCCTCCACATCAGGCTCTACTAGAGGCCCCGCACACTATAAAATGGTCTGGGTGAGCGAGCCAATTGACTTCAGCATGTCCACCTCTACACTATCCTTAACAATGGAAGGAAAAATGACATGCTCCACCATGGGTTTGGCCAAGGGTCTTGGTTCCAACTGTGGATTACATAGTGCAACAAGTCTCTCATGTGTGGAGCCCCCACCTCTACCCTAAAAGTCTAAGATGTCAAAATAATTTGGCATCTTATTGCAGACAAACTCACAATAGAGTTTCCTTAAAAATTATTGTGGTACCTCATGGTTATTGCATGGAGGTTGGTCAAATACCATCCACCACCAATCCCAAAATTTATTTTTAATTAACTCATGGTGGCACCAATGGATGGGGAACCTTCTGCATGCATGAGACAAAGGTGAGTTTGTTCTCAGGTCTGTAAATAGGGCACACAAGTTGGCTTTGCCAATTTTTTGTTTTTGCACATCTGCATATGACAAACCACTAGCATAAAATTGTCTCATCTCATGCCTCTTATTTGACCAA
This sequence comes from Sequoia sempervirens, assembly GCA_007258455.2. Taxonomy (NCBI): domain Eukaryota; kingdom Viridiplantae; phylum Streptophyta; class Pinopsida; order Cupressales; family Cupressaceae; genus Sequoia; species Sequoia sempervirens. Next base: position 673,417,340 of record VDFB02270651.1, read on the forward strand.
AAAATTATTTTCTCGCTCATTTCTCCTACATGAGATACAATTGACTTCAATTATTTAGAAATCCCTCTCCTATAAGGGTGGGTTTCGACACGCTTGGCTAATCTTCCAATTAAATATTCAATGTCTCTTTTATTGTTTTCAATTTGATTTAGAATATTTTCTTGTGTTCTTTGAGGATGCCTATGAATTGATGGACAGATTTTAGGTTGTTCTTGTATAGGAGGCTCTTCATGAGGGGGTGATTGTGAATTCTCAATATTTGGAAATGGAGATTCATTCCCTGAGAATTAGAACAAATTTTTATTATAAAAACCTATTTCAATTTGCATTATAAATCAAATTTGAAATAAATAGGAAAAAAATACATACCTCTTCACAATCTTCAACCTCTCTGATGTGTTGGCGGCATCCTTGTGAAGAATTGCAAGCTAAGAGTGCAAAAAATGGATGGGATTTGGTGAGCACAAGTTGCAGAGCTCAAATCCTCCAAGCCAAGCTATAGGTTGAAATAAAAATTAGGTTTGAAAAAAAAAAATTGGCTTTTAATTTACTTTTACATTTGGCACATGCCAAATTTGGTGCTCACCAAATTTGGTGCTCGCCATATTTGGTGCTCGCCATATTTGGTGCTCACCATATTTGGTGCTTGACATATTTGGTGCTCGCCAAATTTGGCATGCACCAAATACTCAATTTCAACCTTTTTTTGCAATTTTTTCCAATTTGGTATCAAAATTCTATCACATATTGGTGCACTTACCCTCATATGGAAAACTAGTTAAAACACAAGCAATATCCAATGTAATAATCAAATGTAGTTTAACCACCTTTTCCAAATGGGAGAACTAGACAAAGAATTTGTATAGGATGACATATCCAAGTGGATTTATAATGAAAAAGAAGATATTATCATATTACCAAGGGAAAAGTGCACTAAGGTATTCCCTATAATAGAACACATGGGGTATGATGGTCATAGTGGACCTGGCGCACAAAAGTAAGGGATGATGGAACCGATATCAATAGTTATCAAACCACGCTATATAGTACTTGGATTTGGGAAACTCTAATTATGTTTCTTCAACTATTGAAAGTACACATGTGGAAGAAGATTAAAAAAAATTTGATAAGTTGTCTAACGAGGATACTTTCAATGACTCCTTCGAGCGTATCGGGCCAAATTTTTCCAAGATCATATTATTTGCATCATATCTCATTTATCCTTTGAATCTACACCCTCTTCCAACATCCTTTCACTTTTCCACCCCCAACTTATTGATGGGGACCAATGAGATCTACCTAGTATGGACATATTCCAAAACAATGAGGCTATTGTTGAGTTCTTAATACTTCAAGATGGGATACCTCTAAGATATCACAGAGAAAAATTTATCATAGAACTTGACACAATGGCATAATTTTGGGAGAATTCCAAACCTTTCAGTCATAAAAACATAAAAACTATAAATAGGTCCCCTAGTGAGAACCAACATGTGACACTATCAGACCATGAAAGAGGAAAAATAAAGGAGATATCTGAGGGTGAAAACCTTTATGAGGAACCCAAGGATGGAAGGTTTGACAATATTCCCATAGATCAAGAAAGATCTCTAGTTCTTATTGAAAAATTTGAGGAAGAAAACATCAATACCATAAACAGTATTAGGACCATATTCTTTCCAACATCATTATCTGAGGAAAGAGTTAACTTCATGGAATTTTTCTAGAACAGACAAATAAACTTTGCATGGTCCTATACAACGTGCCTAGATTGGACCCTAATTTGGTACTACATCATATAACAGTAACATCAAGGGAAAAACCAATAAAGCAAAAGCTATACAAAATACACCCTCAAGTAGCATTTATCATCAAAGTAGAACTTAAAAAGTTGTTAGATGTGGGTTTCATTTGACCAATTGATTATCCCGAGTGGATATCAAACTTGGTCCCTATCACTAAACCCACTAGGGGAATCCAAATATGCACAGGCTTCAAATATCTAAATAGGCGTGTCTGAAGGATGACTTTCCTTTACCCAACATAGATATGATCGTGCATTTGACAGCAGAGCGCGAAATGCTATCCTTAATGGATGGTTTTTCATGATACAATTAGGTCTACATTGCCCCTGAGGACCAACATAAAATAGCATTCACTTGTCCATAAGGGACCTTTTGTTGGGATTTCATGCCCTTTGGCCTTAAAAATGTTGGAGCTACCTATCAATGGGCTATGACAACTATCTTTCATGAATGATGCATATCTTTATGGAAGATTATGTGGATGATCTGCTAGCAAAATAAATCACCAGGGAAGGTCATCTAAAAATACTAGAAATTTTTTTGATAGACTAGAGAAGTACAACCTTCGACTAAATCCTAAGAAGTGTGTTTTTGGGGTGACATATAGAAATCTATTAGGATATATTGTATCTAAAATAAGTATTGAGGTAGACCCAGCAAAGATAAAAGCAACAATTGGCATGCTTCATCCTACCACTCTTAAACAACTGTGAAGCTTACAAGGAAAGCTCCAATCAATTCATCATTTTTTATTTCAAAACTAGTGGATAAATATCACCCTTTTACACACCTCTTATAGAAGGGTGTTACCTTCAAGTGGGAAAAAAATTATCAAAAGGAATTTCAGCAACTAAAAGAGTATTTGGCATCTCCTCCATTATTAATGCCACCAATTCAAGGCAAGCCTTTGCTAGTGTATATATATGCCACATCAATAGCACTAGGTGCACTCCTTGCACAAAATGATGACATGGGAGGAGAAATGGCATTCTATTACATTAGACGTACTCCATTAGGTTATGAACTCAATTATACATTGATTGAATCTACTTTTTTAGTGATTAGCTTTGCTTCACATAAGCTAATAAATTATATGATCAACCACCAGAATAAACTTATTGAAAAAATTGATCCTCTCAAGTATTTGTTGAATAGGGCCATGCTCACAGGGAGACTAGCTAAATGGGTAATGATCCTTAGTGAATCCAACATTAAATATATAGACAAAAAGGAAATCAAATGACAAGTGGTCATAGATCAACTAGTAGATGCCCTTATTACAGGTGATCAACCACTAGCGTTTGATTTTCTAGATGAGGGAATATTCATAGTAACTCCTACACAAATATGGAAATTGTGCTTTGATGGCTCATACACACAACATGGATCAGGAGTAGGTGTATTATTTATCACTCCTCAAGGTGATTTCATACCCAAATCATATTGTTTGGCATTCCCATGTACAAACAATATAGCACAGTATGAAGCACTAAGATCATAGGACTTAGAACAGCAATATAGTGGCAACTCAATAAAATACAAGTCTACAAGGATTCTCATCTAGTTACAAAGCAAGTGAATGATGAGTACCAAACCAAAGATGAGAAGCTTCTACCTTATAAGAAAATGGTAGATAGTTTTAAATAGTACTTCATTGACATCACATTTGAACAAGTTCCAAGACTAAGCAGCAAAGAAAAGGATATAATGGCGACCATTGGATCTCTATTAGACATGCCTCACAATACCCATTGGTGTCAATTCCTGGTGGAACAACTCTTGGTCTCCACTTTTGATGTCCCAAAATCTGAACTAGTATGCAAAATTGTTGGTCCCAATTCTCCCTAGTACTAAGACATATACGACTACCTCCAAAAAACTCAGCCGCCCAATTTATCCAACTATAGAAATTATTTTATATGACATTAATCTTGTTTCCTTATTCTAGGTGACACACTCTATCAAAGGAGATTTGATGGTACTCTCCTTAGGTGTCTTAACTCGAACAAAGCACAAACTGTCGTATAAAGATGTGCATGATGTTATTTGTGGGTCACACTCTAGTGGTCCAAATATAGAAAATAAATTAAATAGAATTGAATATTATTGGCCAACAATAGAACAAGAGGCCCACATCTTTGCTTGTAAATGTCACAAGTGTCAGAAACATGGTGATCTAACACATGCACCAACTCAGGAGCTTCAAGTAATCATCACATTATGGCCTTTCTCTTAGTAGGGACTCGACCTCATAGGAAAAACTCATCCTCCATCATCCAACAAACATAAATTTATTATTATAGCCATAGAATAATTTACTAAATGAATTGAAGCCATTCTTTTAACTAACATCATTAGAAAGAAAATTTCTAAGTTTATCCTAGAAACCACATTTTTCAGTATGGTATCCCCTAAATCATTTTCACTGACAATGGTCACCCATTAAAGAACAAAGATGTATGTGGTATCTACTCTAAGTTTCACATCCAACACAATTTTTAAACCCCCTACTATCTACAAAGTAACAATCAAGTGGAGGAATCAAATAAAACCATATTGAAAATCCTTAAAAATACTATCAATGATGTTAGTCATGAATGGCACATCCATCTTAACTCTACACTATGGACATATTTAACTAGAATTTGTACACCTATAGGCGCCACCCCATATTCCCTAGTCTTTGGAGCTGAAGCAATTTTACCTATTGAGGTTGAGCTCCCGTGACTCAAAGTCTCTCTACAAAATATCATAACTAATGAATAATATGGAGTTCCAAAATACATAACTTGGAATTTCTAGATGAACAGTGTCTCAATGCACTCAATCCCCTCCATGTCTATCAAAACCATCTACATCATAATTACAATAATAATTTCATCTCACAAAATTTTGAGATGGGAGACTTAGTACTCAAGGAAAATCAAAAGAATCAACAAGAATGTGAGAAGAAAGGGAAATTTGAACCTAACTAGTTAGGACCCTTTGTCATCACAATAAATTATGGATCAAGAGTGTACCATCTTTCCACACCTGAAGGAGAGCCATTAGACGAGCCTATCAATAGTGGTCACCTAAAGAAATTCTATGTTTGATCCTTAAAGTATCTTATTCGAAAATATAATAAAAAGGAAAAATACAAAAATATAAAAAATTTGAAAAATGACAAAAGTAAAGAGAAATAATCCACCCTATGGTGAAAACCACTTCAGTGGTGCCTTGGATAAGTGCCATGGTGAAAACCTATTTACAAGTGCATGTGTAAGAACCAAACACCACCATCTATTAGCGCTTTCATTCATTCACCATCCATAATAAAATCCATTTCATATACATTCACCCCTATCATGGCTTGATACTGGTCCACTATAATATCATTCATCCTAGTTTAGGGCACCAACTTAGAATAAATCCATATCGTCCATTCCATTGAATAACAAATCATATTCCTAACTAGGGGTATTTCCTCGACCTAGTGTTTGGATTGGATCCTTGGAGATCATATTAGAGGAATAATATTTCACACATTCCATAGCATCACTCCATACAATTCATAATAAACATACCCATTCATATCATTTTATAATAAATCCACATTATATTCACTCACCATAACACCAATAAATTTCCTATTGCAACGAAAAAATATTGACGCAAGCACAAACTATGCAACATCCTATAATATTAAGAATTCATGAAAAAATTAGAAATAGGAGACTTAGGATAAGAATTTTACAGCCTACTAACCAATTTCCAAATCCTCTTTAACCACCTTATCCAACAAATCATTTCCTAACAGATACATCTTTCCTACAATGGACATTTTTTTCACTATTGAGCAAATAATTTTTGGCAACAAAATTTGCTAGTTGTTGATTTGTTTGATCATTGAGTATTTTTATGGCTCGATTTATGTTATTTTCCTATTCCAATGTTTCTCAATGATATCTCAAAATGGATAGAGGAGCAAGAATAGGGCAAGTTCATTTCTTTCATACGTTGTCTTTGTGGAAAGTTTTTAAGCATTGCTATGAAAAGTATGACCCTTGTGTGTATTGGACTAGATTCTGGCATTAACAAATTTCCCTATGTTTATGAGGTCATCAATCACCTTTATACATTAGGGTTATCATGTTTTGAAGCTATGTTTCCTTGCACATTGTAACAAGGTTCCATCATGTCTAGTATGTTTAAAAATACATTGTGTTATTTCTTTGTCTTGGAAATGGATATTGAAGTCACCAAGGTTTGTCTCAATGTGGTTTACATATATCCTCTTGTCATCTATCAAAAAATTTAGGCAAAAGGATATAGATGCCACCATGGCTTTCCATGCTTTAGAGTGCATACATCTTCTTGCCACATAATAAAACACTCTGTGATGATAAAAAAAAATAGCATAAAATAGAAAGCAAATATCTATCATTCTTTTTCATATCACATCTACATCAATATATCTCTATTCATCCATCTCATTTCTATCTATTTCACTTCATTAAGCATCTATGATATTAAGTGATGTCAATCAACAATCATCATTTCCTCATCAATCTTCTACTATACTAATTTTCATCCATACATGTATTGTGACACAACCAAAAACAAAGCATAGTACATCTATAAAATCTATACATCTTGCATAAACACATGTTAGGAACCATATAATGCATCTCATCGAAATATCCATCATCACATATATAATAATCATCACAACTATATATCATAGGCAGTGCATCTACTATATATATCCATAATATCATCACATTAGCATAAATCAAATAAGATCATTTCATCATAACTCATCACATATATATACATCAAAAATAATGTGTCATGATACATCGCTATAACAAGCCTTCCCAAGGGCTCATCAGATACAAATATACACTACATCATGCCCTCAAGCCAAAATCATGTGTCTACTAAATCAATCCATCATCAAAATTCCCAATCTATAGAGAGCTCCCTCCCTCTGACTAGGTAGGAGTGGGATGTTGGGACCCTAATGGTCCTAGAGCCTATGACCTTCTCTCCCTCCTCTCCACTATGTCCTAGAAATGATCTAGGAGGTGGTGGCCCATCACTCACGAACTCATCGATCTTTGAGATCTGGATCTCTCTGATCTACTCTCTAATCTACTCCATGTAAAGATAAGAGCTTGATGCTCTAATGGAGCCACTCTCTCATATAAAGACATGTAATAAAGGGCCTCCTTTGTAGACCGTGTAATATTTGTGACCATCACTATCATAGGACCCTGTGCCACATCGTGAACCCTTAGTAGCGACTGCTCTGCTTGCTAAGATTGAATCACCACTAAATCTCTCTCTACTATCAAAACCTACATCTGACCCTGCAATCCCTACACCTGTGCTTGAAATCCCTATATCCGGTCGTGTGCACTCACTAACTCCACCTCTTCCCTCACCAACTATGCTTGCAAACTCTATAGCTCAACCCACAACATTATAACCTAAGCATCCTCATCACGATCCCCTCTTTCCTCACCTACTAGTGGAAAATACCCTACCTCATCTCCTCCTAGTAGATACTGTACTCCCTCATCTCCTATTGGTGGAGACTACGCTAACTATTGTACCTCAAGTGGTGGCACCACTATTGGTCGAATCCTAGATCCCAATCCTCCATCTCCTCTATCTTCATCACCCTATTCATCATCTCTCTTAGCAACTCAATGATGTACTTGCATAACCCTCCTCCTCCTCTCCTCTCCACAATCACCACCTGTAGGATTCATCAATCACATAGGTCTCATCCCTGTCCACCATCTATCACAATCATGTTCCATGCCTACATCCACAATATCTTGTCATGACACCCATCACACTAGTACTAACACCTCAAAAGCAGAAATTGTTATCTCCATGCTAACCATAGGTCCCCAATGTATTACCTCTCTCAAGGTACATGCAAATATCACCTCACCGGCTGACACATCCTATCACTCCCCAAACTATCTACACACCCTATCAGTCAAATACAACTCGATAATCTAATTCATCCTCCCAATCAAATACCACCTTTAATGACAATATGGAAAATTTTCACCATGATTTGACCACGTCTCACACTATCTCCATGGTTTCCATGTGAAGCTCACCAAGTCATCTAAAAACTATCGCCAATAGGGAACATCTACCATCTTGCAGTGTGTAACTACTTGATGATAACAATAGACATATTGTAGTCTAGTTACTCATCCTCGCTTTGCAATTGATCACATGATCGCTATATGCTCCCACACCCATATGTGACACAGTGTAACACCACATCCAATACTAGACCCATGATGATACACCACCTAATATAGCTAATGGTACAAGGTCACCAAAATGCACAAACCCCATGCATATTCCACCCCATCCTCAATCATGCACTCTATAAAAATCCCATACCCGATAGGTAAGCCTCGGCTCCTCCTATCAGGGACCAGTACATTACTAATAATAGTCATCAATAAAACTAGTAGAATGTCAAAATGAGTCTCCATATATCTCATATTGATCTCATAGTCCTCTATCCCAAGGTCATTTTTCATAACACTCAATTGAGTGTCATCTCCCCCACCATCAGTGTCATACACAACCCACTCCCCATGAATCAAAATCTGTAGAATACACCACACATCGTCGAGGGTGATCATTGCCTCCCCCGTTAATAATAAGAATGAGCTACACTCGCTATACCATCTCTCTTCAAATGTTGTCATCATCGCCCTATGAGCTTGGACCTCCAACATATAAGTAATGCAATAGATACAAAATGCACCTAATACCACTCACTCATCCTGAGTAAGGCACCATCTCAATCTAAGTGTGTTTGATGTCGCTCTCAAGATAATAAAAGATCTCGTCGACCCTGCGCACAACAAAATAAATGGGTTATTCTAAGTCTTTTCAATTGCATCCCCTCGCCCTATGCATCATTTTATCTTCACTCTAGTCAAACTTAAACATGTACATCCTCCCATATAAAAACCCCAATTCAACCTACCCTCCCTAATTATTTCCCTATTTGTCCTACACAACTATTCAACCTAACCTCCCTAATCATTTACCTATTTTCCCTACACAACTATTCAACCTTCCCTCCCAAGTCAATATCACCCTTCATAACCCACATCATTAAACCCTTAAAGCCTCTATCAATCCCCATGACCCTATACACAGGAAATTGCACCCACAAAAATGTGTTCAACATTTGAGTAATTGCACCTATATAATAATCATATGCACTCATAACATGGTAAAATGTGACTATCTAGATGGAATTTACATCATTTTAACCCTCATTTGTACCATTCTAACCATCATTTATGCCCTATAACCCACATTTGTGTAAATCCCTCATTTGCACAAATATCTCCAACATATGCATTAAAACCTAGGAGAAAAGCACTATTTGCTTTAACAAATATGCTAAAACCTTGCATAAATACGCAATACCCATTTCAAATGCACCAATTTAGAACTTTGGCACCAAAAACAATATCAATTGTGCCCCTGATTTCAACAATTGTGCCCCCAATTTCCTATTTGTGTCATTCTCAGGCACAAATGTGTCATTTTTCAAGCATAATTGCACACTGGAAATTGCTAAATTATAAAACAATTATAAAACTATAGGACAGTTGAGCCACTTCCTCTATAAATTTGTGCATCTAAGCCATTTTTTCACACACCTAAGGTTCACACAAATTTCTAAAAACCCTAGCCCTAAAACCCTAGCTAACCCTTGTGAACACATGCATAAAATCACGTAATTGACAAGAAAATATTGAAAACCTACCTCAATTGGTGCACCATCCCTTTGTCCAAATGATTGCACCCATTCCATGCAATGATCACTCTCAGGAAATCCAACCATCTTCCCTCTCACACAAAACTAGAGCTCCAAATTCTCAAAAAGTAAAGAGTGCAAATGAGGAAAAAGTGAACTCCAACCAACCTTTATACCCTCATTTAACCCTAATTTTACCATTTTACCTTTCCCTCCATTTCCCTCCATTTCTTTTATCATTTTCACTGGTCCCCCCATCACATCATTTTAATAATTTAACCATTTTCCGTCATTTACCATCAAATTCATCCATTTTAATAAATTTTGCAATTTTTTCAATAAAATTGTTTTTAATAATTTTTTTCTACCAAACTCCCGATGGGGCATACCGACTCCATTTTATTCATTGAGGAAAACTAGGGCATGTCATCACCTTCTTTGAAACAATGCTATAAAAAACACATTGTCTCAAAGAGGGGCAAAATGTAGACACTTGAAAATCGATTAATATTCCCGACATCAAATCACACTAATTATTCTTCCAATGTTAATTAAATAATATTATTTAATTATCCTAATTATTATTTTCTATAGTTAAATAATTTTAAAATTATTTAGTTATCAAATATCCCTTCCACTATTAATTAAATATTTTTGAATTATTTAATTAAATTCATATCATCAATTCATCTATATTAATTAAATATTTAATCTATTAATTATTCCTCTATTCATCTATATTAATTAAATAATTAATATTATTTATTTAATTTACTAATTATTCTTCTATTCCAAAATTTAGTTAAATAATTTATCATTATTTAATTAATTATCTATTACCCATCTTCAAAATTAAATAATTATTATAATTATTTAATTAATCCATTTATTTATCAAACATTATCTCCTTCCAAAATAAATAAAATCATTTATTTCATTTATCAAATTCAACCTTGCACATGTAGATAATAATTAAATTTATTTAATTATTAAATACTCATGCAAATTCCACCTCGCCTATTGACTGGCTTACTCTTAGTCCACTAATCAATCTAATCAATCCACTCATCAATCAAATCCACTTTACTCCCACTCACTTTGAGTCCACTGAGCAATCAATTCAATCCACTAACCATTTGTCATAGTTAACATCTTAATCAATTCTCTTAATTGAATCATGCAATCAGTTATCTCAAATCATGCAATTAGTTAACAATCAATCAATTCATCTGATCAATCCTCCATCGTTGATCTTCTTTAGTCTCTCTTTTGATCTCGACCATTGATCAATGTCACCAAATATCTATAAATTGAACCATCCTCTCCATTTTTCATCTCAGATAATGCAGAGGAACTATACTTATATTTTGTAGGTGCCTTTATGTTATTGTTCTTATCATAAATCTAAGAGCAAAGGTTACTACTTACACCATTTCTCTAAGGGTGAAATAGAGGAGAACAATAGAGATATGTTAGAGTTAATTGTGTGTTTCAATGTATGCAAGTTTTGCATTTCATTTAAATTCAATTTTCTCTATTTTATTCATTGATTATGATCTTTTGATTGTGAATGCTTGTTGATTTATTGCTTTATCTTTTAGTTTTGTAATTATATTTTGAGGTTATGCAGTCAATTCTTTCCAATTGTTGGTTTCTCCTCTCCTTTCTTGGTTGATGTACCAAGATCGCGCTATCAGGGTCAATGTCCCATAAAATAATTGAATGTATATTCGGTCATCATATCCATTGTTGTCTTTTCATGTGTTAATACAAATAGTAAGGTGTTCCTCTGGTGGGATCTATCCATTATATTTTTGTATTTCTTTATACTCCCCTTCCTCCGGCAGTTACCTGATTTTAATTAAGATCTCGAATATTGTCTAGTGTGTTAGATGTTCTTTTTATGCGCTCCACCAACATGCGGCATTACAAATAAGGGTATGTTTCAATATGTCCAATCTTGTTTCCTCTATTTGAAAAATTCTTTCTATTTGAGTGATGAATGATATCAGGTCCCCAACTCTTGAATACTTAGCTAATTTAATATGGGAGATTCCTCGCAAAATGTGATTCACATGGCGAGTATTTTCAGGTGTAGCTTTTGTATTGTTGCTTATTCTGTCACTAATATTGTACAAAATATTATCTAAAAACACGATAGAATGCAGAGCATTCTCCAGTGACTTCCTAGTCATAAATATTTTGTAGAAGCCGATAATTCTCCTACAATGGAGTTTTGGTCCTTCCTACATCGAGGCATCGAGCACTTCCTCACTATTCATGTTGTATGTGATGCTCTCAATGTTAAATTCTCCTTCTAAATTTGGATTTTCTAAGTTTTCATCTAGTGGTATTCTTGAAATTGTATATAGGTTTTTATTGTCACATTCATTATATTCCTCCAAATTTATTTCTATATATGTTTCATTGGGTTTTTCTCTAGAGAGATATGAACTATTTTATTTATATCTACAAATGATATCTCTTCTTTGCAAGAGTCTACAATTCCATTAGCATTTACAAACCATCTAAGTCCTAGCAGTGCATTAAATGAGTCAAATGTTTCTTTAATTGCAAGTACCTCAAAATCCACTATTTGTTTTACCCATTTAATATTAACCTCCACCTACTTCCATGTCCCTAAAGTTTTCATTCCAATTTTGTCTATTACGCTTATGTTGTATGGTGTTTTCCCTAGTTGTGTTTTTCCTATTTTCTCCCATACCCGTTTTGGTATCATATTGATATCTTCTCCTAAATCAAGCATAATATTAGTTATCTTTTTTGTGATTTATGTTTATTGTGATCATGATTGGACAGGTTTTCCATTGCCTATCCTCTTTATTCATAGTTCTGATTTGATCTATTTTTTCTTGTTTATTCTAATATTTACAAAATTAATATATTTTATCTAATAGATTGGATTGATTATCCATTCTTATTAATTATTTGAGTACTTCAACTTCTTGTTCAGAAAAATATTGGTATGTCTCCTCAGTTTGTTGTTTTGTGGTCACTTGTTTTGTTTCCTTCACTATCTGGTCATGTTCTTTCTTAGTGGGGTAGAATGCCTCCTCATCTATGGAAGTTTCTTGTTTTTTGTACTTTGCTGCTTATTTACAGTGTTGGTTCCTTGTAAGGTTATTGTCGCTTCTTTGTTGTGGGTAGAGGGCTCTTTGTCAGAGTTACTAGTCTCCACATTCTCTTCTTTCGAGTTTCCTTGATATGTGTCCTCCTCTTGTTTTGGTATTTTTCTTAGTAATATTGCCCCTTTGTTTTGATTTAAGTTTTGTAATTCATCGCTTTTTGACTGGGGAGCCATATTCCTATAGTAGGTCTAGGGTCTATCATAATTAAACACATGTTTTGTGCTACTATAGAATGTTGAAGTGATCAACCCAAGATCTTCAATTTGCAACACCAAAGAACCTCCACAAGAGATAGAGAGAAGCAACAATGGAAGATGTTATTCCACCAAACAAGGATTGCAATATAATACAATATGATCAATGCAATACAATACAATGCTATGCAATGCAAAATATGCTAGAGATGCCTTGCTTATAAAGACAAGGATGAGAGATAAGATAAGACAAGATCATGACAAGTGTCTTAATCCTATCACATGAGACAACTAGCTCATAACCACCTAGGAAAGTGTAACTTCTAGATGAGACAACTAATGCTTATCTAGATAAGACAACTAATATCCTAAGTAAACTTAACATGTGAATTAAGTCCCCTAAGTCCCTAGTAAAGGAATAAACTAGGTACAAGACTTATTCACACCGAAACCCCCCCTTAAGTGCAACTTAGGTAGGAAAAAACCAATACAAACATGCAAAAGATGGGTCCTAGCAACTAGGCCTGATGAGGTACCCATGTGCAAAACAAAAAACTCTCACAAGAGGAGAAAAGGAGAAAAACTCTGTGGGAGAAAACTCCTCTCCAAAAGAGAGAAAAAGCTGAAAAGAACTGAAAACTAATGAAGGAAGGAGGACTCCTCAAGACCCCCCAAGGACAACTTCCTTCACCCCAAGCATCGATCACAACTGAAGATAATGAGGTGATGCCAAAGGTTTAGTGAAGATTTCTACAACCTACTGATCTGTAGGCAAATACTCCAAGCTGAGAACACCATCCTGGATGAGTTGCCTGATGAAGTGCATGTGGATCTCAATATGCTTAGTACGCTAATGCTCCACTGGGTTGCGAGAGATATGAATGGCACTTTGATTATCACACCAAAGAGTAGTGGGATGAGTGGAAGGGAATCCAAACTCAGTCATCAACTGACGAAGCCAAAAAACCTCCTAACTAGCCAACATTGCACCTCGATACTCAGCCTTTGTCGATGATAATGCAATAGTAGTCTGCTTCTTGCATGACCATTCAATCGGACTAGAACCAAGACAAAAAAACAAAGCCAAAAGTAGACTTCTAATCATTGACATCACCAGCCCAATCTGAGTCAATGAAGCCCACTATCTAAGATGCACTTGAAGTGTAGTGAATGCCAAAATGAGTAGTGCCCTGAATGTATCTCAAGATACGCTTGGCGGCCTTCCAATGACTCTCATGAGGCTCCTATTAGAAGCGAGAGACAAGTCCAACCACAAAGGAAATATCAGAACAACTATGTGTCAAGTACAAAAGATTTCCAACCAGTCGCCGATACAAGGTAGGATCAACTGTAGGAGTAGTGCAACTGGTAGATAGTACAACATCGGACTAGAATGGAGTAGGTGCAGGCTTGCAACAGCCATGCCAAATCTCTTAAGCAAATCAAGAGCATACTTCTGCTGGAAAATGAAGATCCCCTCAGAAGTCTAATGAACCTGAATACCAAGGAAGTAATGTAAAAGACCAAGTTCGATCATATCAAATCACTCCATCAATGCTCGTTGTGTACTCTAAATCATGGAAGTAGAACTCCCTGTGAGAATCAAATCATCCACATAGAGCACAAGTATGAGTAGATCATCTCTATGTCTCTGAGTATAAACTATGGGATCGAAATGGCAACGAGTATAACCGGAAGCAAGCAAGAAGCTATCCATCTTCTCATACCAAGCCCGAGGGGCTTGTTTGATACCATACAATGAACGTCGAAGCCTGCAAACAAGTGAAGAGTCTTGCACAAAACTTAGTGGCTGCTCCATATAGATTTCCTCATGAAGATCCCTATGCAAGAAGGCACTCTTCACATCCATCTGATATACTGACCATCCCTATGATGTAGCTATAGCAAGGACAAGGCAAATAGAATCCATCTTGGCAACAAGAGAAAAGGTCTCAGAATAGTCAATTCCTTCAACTTGAGAAAACCCCTTTACAACAAGATGAGCCTTGTACTTGTCAATGGAACCATCTGCTGCATACTTGGTACAATACACCCACTTACATCGAACCAATTTTCTTCCCTTAGGAAGAGGCACAAGATCCCAAGTATGATTCTTCATCAAAGAAGAATACTCATCAGCCATAGCACTATCCCACTCTAGAATACCTTAAGCATCTAAAAACTTCTCAGGATCATCTGAAACTGCATGACTCAAAAGACTGATTCTTGAAGTCTGAGAATGAGTGCGGCAAGTGTCTATGGGACCACCAACAAGAGAAACAACCTCCTCAAGAGTAACTCGAGCTCATCGTGGCCTAGTGGATGACTGAGAAGGAGGTGCATCAAGACCATCATCAAAATCTTCCTCAAGTAGAAAAACATCATCAATTGAAGAAGACAGAGTAGGTTGTGATGAAGAAGAAATCGAAGGAGGATCTGACTGGGTGAAGGTCTCAACAAACTGAACATCACATCGAAAATGTACCTCTTGTGTGTCAAGATCAAACAATTTGTATGCCTTCACATCCTCACAATAGCCAACAAAGATATACTACTGACTCTTCTTCTCCATGGATTTACACCGACCATTCAGAATGAATGCCCAAGCCTCACTACCAAATACTCTGAAGAAGGATACATTAGGCTTGCGATGAGACCCTAGCATCCTCAGGGGTCATATTTTGCACCGCCTTGTGGGGCATATGGTTCTAAATATAGTTGGCACAATTGACAGCTACGGCCCAAAATGTTGGTGCCCTGGACCTAGACTAAATCATACAATTGGCCATTTCCCTGAGAGTCCTATTCTTTCTCTCCACCACACCATTATGTTTAGGAGTGTAAGGTATTGTGTGTTGATGAAGAATACCATGCTCACTACAAAAATCCTGAAATGCCTGATTGACATACTCCCCCCCATTATCTGTGTGTATTTGTCGAAGAGAAAAACCTAACTGCTTCTCCACAAATTTTTTGAAGGTCTTGAAGTTGGTGAGTACTTCACTCTTGAGCTTCAGAAAATAGACCCATGTCCAGTGGGAAAAATCATCAATGAATGTTAGCACATACTTAGCCCCCGAAAAAGGAGTTGGGAATGACATGAGATCACTATGGACCAACTCAAGGGGTGTGGTTGCATGTGTAGCTTGACCCTTAGGAAAAGGATCTCGATGTTGCTTGCCAAGAACACAACCTTGACAAACACCATCCATGCAAGTGATCTTAGGAAGACCAACCACTAAGTTATGTGCTTGCATCTGCTGGAGA
Organism: Sequoia sempervirens; assembly: GCA_007258455.2. Taxonomy (NCBI): domain Eukaryota; kingdom Viridiplantae; phylum Streptophyta; class Pinopsida; order Cupressales; family Cupressaceae; genus Sequoia; species Sequoia sempervirens. The sequence continues at coordinate 673,433,556 of VDFB02270651.1, forward strand.
TATCTATAGTTCAAGTGCCCAAATATTTCATGCCAAAGCTTGCTCATCGAATCAACATGAGCAACAAAACAAGAACCCGATGAAGACTCAAATCCATCAAATTGATACAAATGGTTCTCATGATCAACTATCCCTGTAGCAACAACCTTCTTGGGATCCTACAACTATCTAATAGTCACATTCTGTTTAGTAAACTCAACTGTCTTCCCATCTCCAAAATTACAAAACTGATATATGGAAAGTAGATTCGCTGAAATATCAGGAACAAGAAGAACATCCTCAATGCACCCATCTAGCATCTGAATGGATCCTGTCCCCAAAATTGGAATCTGTGAAGACTTCCCAATTGCAATCTAAGAAGTAGAAGTATCAACAATTGAATCAAAAAGATCACGTGAATTGGCCATGTGATGTGAAGCACCTAAATCAAGAATCCAACTGTCTGAAGATGAATGAATGGCTCGTGCTGAAAGAGCTTTCCCTTTTCCCATGGAAGAAGGCTTAGCCATTGAAATGTTGTGCTTATTCATAGCTTCCTCCAAGGCTTCTAATCTCTTAAAGCAACAAGTTGCATCATGCCTAGTTTTGCCACAAAATGAACAAGGTTCTCCTTTCTTTTTCTTGGACTTGGAAGAAGAATTTCCAGAGGTAGAAGAAGGAGATTAAGTGGACTTTTGATTGTTCTTTGGCTTCGGTTTGGAGGGATTCTCACTACTGGAAGATTATTTTGCTTTGGGATTCTTCTTGTTCTTTCCTTTTCCCTTGGATGATTGAGCCATTAGAGCATGATTCTTAGAATTAGGTAAGGCATCCAACTGAATCAACTTGGCCTCCTCCCTAGTAAGACGCTCACAAAACAACTCAAAAGAGAGCATTTTGTAATCTTTCCCCATTCCATCCATAGTTGAATAGAAAGTATAAGAAAACACTTGATAAGGGCCCTTTAACTTAGACAGAATCAAGAAGATACATTCATCACTAGATTTATCTTGCCCACATCCTTTCAACTGTGACAAAATTAACTTGAATTGTGCAAGGAAATCTTGAATTGAAGGAAATACATCTGGAGAGAGTAATTGTAGATCTGCTTGAAGTTGCAAGACTCAGAACTGATTTGATTTTCCATACAATTCTTCAAGTTTATCCCAAACATTCTTAGGTGTTTTGCACTCCGAAATATGAAACAACAAATTATCAGATACATGTAAGCTAATGAGCCCTTTTGCTTCATCCATTTTACATCTATGGACAATTTTTTCATAATCCCTTGTAAATTCAGGTTGTTATGCATCTAACATTGGCCATAAACCCTTAGATTGTAACAATTGAGTCATTTTTAGCTTCCATGTATGATAATTGTGTGGAGTGAGTGGTTCAATTTGCCTTAGATCCGCCATGAACACCAAAAGAAAGACAACAATGTGGCACTTAAATTGTTCCTTTCACCCCCCCAGAATGTATTAAGACTGATTTTGCAACCCCCCCAGCAAATTACAATGAAGAAATTTTGCAATTTTTACAAGTGAAGCTCAAATCAACCATTTATAACACACAGTGATTTTTACAATTTTTAGAAAAAAGAGCTTGCCAAAACTGAAAATAGAGGTTACAAATAGATTCCTTGTGATTTTATGAGAAATTTCAAAACAAAGTTTGCCAAATTTTGACTTTGTTTGCAAAAGTTACGCCAAAAACAAGCAATAAATGCACTTGTACCTTCAAGCTGAAAAAACTAGGAAAAAATGTCAAAATCTGGAAAAATAACCTACACCATTAGGAAGTTCATCGAACCAACTTTCTAACGATACCTTGTTTTCAAAAATTTGACGCTATGGCGAAAAGTTATGCAAAAAAGAAAAAAAGGTTTGTTTTAGGACCTTGAAGACTAAACAGGAGCAAAAATTGATCACTAATTGGGCACAAAATTTTAGCCCCCTGTTGCTGGCCCTCAGTCACTCATCTGACCATGTTGGTGGCAAGGAAAAAACCTTGGCGAATAGAGAAACCGTTAGTGGTTTAGACCACTCTGCTCACATGGTCGATCTTCTTTCTAGCGGTTTATAGACTGCCCTCCTGGAAATTTGATGTCGACGGCAATGAATGCTGGTATTTACTGTTGGGGGCACCCATGGCAGTTGAAGTGGCTAGCACCGGCGGTTAAGACCTGCTGGCGGTGATGTAGAACTGCTAGCGATTTATGAGGAAGTCGTTGCGGCTTACAGTCTGCGCGGTTAAGGAGGAGGCCGCAGTCAAAGAAAGGGTCATGGACTTATTAAAAGTTTGTAGACTTTAATTAAGTCTGCGGCTTATAAAAGCCAACAGCGCTCTAAGTGCTTAAAAAAAAATTGAAAATTTTTTAAAATAAAATGTCGCCAATGAAAAATAATGGAAATTTTTCAGATTTTTTTTTTTAATAAAATATTTTTGCCATACCTACGCACGTTGGGGGGTCGTACGGCTCTTCAACTAAAAAAAAATTGTCTCGGAAACAACTTTTACCAAATATGGGAAGATTATATATCAAAAAACTTGGAAACAGCCACCCGGACGCAATGGCAGGCTTATTTTTTGCCCAAAATGCTCTTGTAAAAAGTTGTTCACCAGATTTGAGCTCCAAATCCTTTTTTGCCAAAGTTGCAAATGGTGACAAAATTGAGTGAAACAAAAGCCAAATCTGACTTTTTCAAGCCTCCTGGATGCAATGGGACAGCCTAAAATACTGCCACTATAGCCAAAAGTGCTGCAATCACCAGATCTCACCAAAATGCAAGCATGCAATATAGGATACAAGAAACTCAAAAATCACAATAAAACTTGATGGAAACTCTCTAATAAAGAAATGGAAGGGGCTTTCCAGATTCAAAGCTCTAATACCATGTTGAAGTGATCAACCCAAGATCTTCAATCTACAACACCAAAGAACCTCCATAAGAGATAGAGAGAAGCAACAATGGAAGATTCTATTCCACCAAACAAGGATTGCAATATGATACAATATGATCAATGCAATACAACACAATGCTATGCAATGCAAAATAATCTAGAGATGCCTTGCTTATAAAGGCAAGGATGAGAGATAGGATAAGACAAGATCATGGAAAGTTTCTTAATCCTATGACATGAGACAACTAGCTCATAACTACCTAGAAAAGTGTAACTTCTAGATGAGACAACTAATGCTTATCTAGATAAGACAACTAATATCCTAAGTAAACTTAACATGTGAATTAAGTCCCCTAAGTCCCTAGTAAAGGAATAAACTAGGTACAAGACTTATTCACACCGACACATAATTCCAAGGATTTCTCTCTATCTCCCCAACATTCTATCACAAAATGTCCCAATTTACCGCATTTAAAGCATGTGGCATCATTATGTCTTCTTCTTTCCATGCCTCGGCCTCTGTCCCCATAGAATTGGCCTTTATCACTGTAATTATCCTAGTTTGGTTGGTTCTATATAGAATTGATTTTTTTTCCATGGTGGGATCGTATATCCATGATCTTGTTTGTATAGCTATTCTTCTACTAACCCTTTAACAGATGCCAACTTTTGTTGGTCATTTTCACTTGTTGTGGTAGTATCTTCCCTTAATTGAAACATTTGTGATAAACAATCCTTAGTGTCATGGTCATCCCATTCTTCACAAACACCACAATAGACTGAATTCACCCTTTTAGGTATTATTTGTAGGTCCACTCATAATGCATCAACTTTTTGTTCCTCTACTTCCTTGGGGTACTCATTTCTAATGTGACCTTCCCTTCCGTAGTAGGTGCACCATATGTTGGGCCTTGACGCATACACTTCTCATTTTTCCATGATATCTTATTGGAGTCTTAATTGTTCTACCCCTACTTTAAGTTTCTCCAATTCTTTGTTTTCTCTTTCCTTGTCTTGCTTGCGCTAGGATTGGTTTTCAATTCGGTAAGAAAATGTAACTAATTTTGAATATGAATTGAAATGTTTTCCATCCAGTGCTATTCTAGTTATTGGTAAGACTCTAGAAATGAACCATTCAATATTGTGTTTTTCACTTAATGGTTTTTCTAATTGTCTAGTAACTTTGGATCTTTTATCAAATTCTTTGATTGTTTCATCTTCATTTTACGTTAGTTCCCAGAGTTTACTGAACCCCTCTGTAGGTAAATTTGGAGTAGCAAAGTTGGCTAGGAAGTCATGTTTTACTATTTCTCAATCTTTTTTATGGTTAGGTTAGTTTTTCTAGTACCATCTTAAAGTATCTTCGCAAAGTGATACAACAAAGTCAAATAGCTTTGTGTCATCTCTAGCTATATGTTGTCTTTTCCACAAAGATTCTAGGATAAATACATGTTTTGTTGCTTCAGTTATGTCTTGTCCAAACATGGGAAATTGTGTGGTGGTATTCATGGTTGGTTTTTCTTCTAACTCACTTTTTGTATATCCTATATCAAATTTGTATCCACCCAATATGTCTATATTGTCTCCTCCTTGCTATCCTCCTATGATTTGTTCTCCTAGGTTGTGTTCTACTTCCTCTGTACAAATCCTCCTTGCTTTTAATGACATAAAGGGTGACTCGTGGTTTGAGGGTTGTGTCTATTCAAAGTGTCTTTTCATTCTTGGAGATATTCATTTATTAGTGTCATTTGGTTAGTTAATTGTGGCTTTTTTTTATGGGGTGTTAAACCCATATAATTCTCTTTATTTGTTACTACATCTTCACCTCTTATTTTCAATACACTTCTTGTTACCAATTAATCCAAGTAATCACCATCAAATGTTATATTTTGAAGTTTTTGTATCAGAGATTCTACTAGTAACTAATCTTCATTTATCTTTAATTGAATATTTGTCCATTCTGGATGAACAATTAGTGTCTTATTTAGAGGAGGTGCCATAATTCTTACTACCGCTTGTACCATTTCTTTCCTGGAATTCCTATAATATTCAATCTCGCCTTCTATGTTTTGAATAATTTGGTTTATTTTTTGCAAGAACCTAGTTGTTGAACCTTTTCTCTATCCCCTCTAGCAGCACCCTCAATGGAGTGCTCTTCTTTTTCTTCTCTAGTAGCACCCAAAATGGTGTGCTCAGTAGCACCCTCAATGGCACAATCTTCTTTTTTGTTTTTATTTTCTTTCGCAAACTCTAAGCCTTTCTCTTTTTTTGTCTTTTCTACCTCTTCCATTCTTCTGTGGTACCTTTCGTGTCTTTCCTAAATCTGTTTCAACCTCCTTTATTTTGTGTTTATCTCCATTCCCAATTTAATTCTCTCAATTATGTCCCTTTTTCTTTTGTAATCTCCTATTCCATAGGTTTTTCTAATTTGGACTTCCATTAATCCTTATATTTCCCATGGGTGGTTAATATTTTTGAACAATTGCATCTTTTCAAGGATCTTTTCAGATCCCACCCCCTTTCCATTTGTCATTCCTTAAGTGCCTACCCCCTCTCACAGAGGTAGTACCTAAGAGATGTGTCTTCGAAAAAAAAAGAAATTATTTATTGGTTATCGCTCTTTATCACCAATGTTCTCTTAGATTTTCTACAATGTCTTCTCTAGGGTCCCGACAATGAAACCAATGTTAGAAGAGGAAATGGGGATTTATAGTCTGAAGATTTGTACCCTAGTATCCTTGATGTATTCATTTTATACCCCAGAGGATACAATGGTAGAAAAGAGTAAGTGCAATAAGGAATTTTATCTAACAATATCTTATTTAGAATTTAAACATACATGATAATCATCCATAACACATAAATCCTTTGAATCCTTATAACTCCATATATATATTGATATAATCATTACATAAGTAGGTCTTAGTCTCTGCTTTATAGTACAGTCTTTCTATATCCTATCTCTATGGTGTATGATACCTTATCTCCTATTTGTTTATCTACTGCATACATATATCATCACCTAGTCCCTTATAGAGACATGAGCCTTATAGGGCACCCCTTAACCTTTCTTCGTTGTCAGCCAAATGCTTCGCACTTACTTTGTGATAGATTGCAGTAGGTTCTGCTTTGTGTCCTACACCCTGCCAATAGAGCTTATCAACCAACCGCACTTGTCCCTATGAAGACAAATGGTCAAATTCCTAGTAGCACACAAAGGAAAGAACACTACCCATAAAACTCGATAGCTACCAGTACCTAGTCAACACCAAAGGCTATTAAAAAAAAATTAACCCGACAAGATTAATATAAATCCCATCACTTGCTAGCACGCATGCACCCTCAATAACTAGACCTTGACAACCAACACTAGACCTTGACAACCAACTAGATGAAACATTGCTGATTTAAATCTATCAATGATTATCCATAAAGGACCATGAAATTGTAATAATAAAAGGATGTCTAGAAATGAAAATTTGTGAACAATAGAATGGATTCAAAACCTAGATAAAAGACGTAAAAATTGGTCAAGAAACAAAGCAATAAAATGTAAAAGGATGAAAGTACAACCATGGTAGTGTCTATAACTAAGTCACAACCATAATAGTGACCCCTAACTATCTAACTTAGAATTGAAACCAATTGGTAGCATACACAAGAATTATTCTAGGTCCTAAGAGAATGTTCCCGCGTCAAGAGTTCTATAAAAGGAGGTGGAAATCATGTGTTTGAGGTAAGGGAAGCATTTAAACATTTTTTTATTGAGCAAGGAAGACTTAGTTGTTCATTGTGTTTTGGAAGGGTTGAGATAATAGAAATTGTCATTAAAGAAGCAAGAGGCAACTTGCATCCAAGAAACCTATTGTACTTGGTAAATTGCTATATTTAATATAAGTAGTTTGGTATTTTCCACTAACACATAAAATTATCTCATCCCTCTTATGAAGGTTTCTATAATAAATTCTTGAGTCCTTATGCAGGAACCATTTTATTGCAATGTGTTTCTTTAATTGGATCAATAATTCTCTTTATTGTTGTAATTTGAAATAAAAGTAGCACAGTATGTTAGCATAATTTATGACTCCTATATTCTATAAGTTTAAGAGTTCATGAATCAATTTTGTCATGACCATCCCCTTGAGAAATTGAACTTTATTCATTAAGCCAAGAAAATAATAAACTAAGAAAAAATATTTGTTAAATCGGTGGAATTAATTTAATTATTAAGTAGTGGTAAGAAATAATATATATTATAATAATATATAAACATTAAATAATGAAATTAACAATAAATAAATAAATTTTATTCATACAAAATAAATTTAATTTAATTAAAGCAATTAAATAATTATAAGAGTTCAGTGATTATTATTCTTGTGTTTTAAAAATTAAATGAGAGTGAATTTAATGTTTCTCCCAAGTTAAAATGAGGAGTTTGCATAAAAATAATAGTTGAACAATAGCTAATCTGCTTGATTTACTTGTTAGCTCAAGTCAATAAAGTTGATTTTATGAAAAAATAATTTATTTTATTTTCAATTATATTATCCTCAACTAGTTAATGAGTTATAGGAGGAAGATAACTTTTCTTTTGTAATAGTTAATTACTAAGTTATATTTGTTATTTGAGTTGTTATCTTGAGCCAATGTGGAGAAAATAATGTTATTTATTTAGAAATTATTTAATCTCAGCCACTTAATAAGCTTAATTATTGGAGATAACTTCTCTTTTTGGAATGCATTTTAATAAAAATTAAATTAAATAAAGAAAATTGGAAGAAAAAAAAAACTATAAATAAAGAAGGTAGAAGGAAATGGTTAGCAGATATCCAAATCAAATGAAAAGATCATGTTTCAAATGAAAGAGGGATTTGCATTTTTCAATAAGTGGTTTATTATTTTCTTAGTATGTTTTTTTTTCTTAAATAGACATACAAGTAAAGTTTAAATCTAGGTTCTATACTTTAAATATTGAAAAATTGTTACATTAAAATATTTTTATTATTTCTATCATAGGTGTGAATTTTGAAACTTTTGTACATTAGAAAAGATATCATTTTTTTAATAATAAGAAAGAAACAAATAAATAAATAAAACACAACAAATTTACTAACAATTTTTATCAAAAATAGTTTAAAAACTATAACTAAATATATATTACACCTTGAGCCTATTCACAAGCTAGTATGTAGGAATTATGGTGAATGAAGGAGGCTCCCAATACGCAAGTTCTTAGGTACAAGGTTAAAGATTTTCCAAAGTAATAGATTTATCAACTTAAACAATTAATTAAATTATTCACCCAAGTGAATCACTCAATTAAATATGAAGATGAAATTATTAAGATAAATATGAAATAAAATAAATTCATTGTATACTCAAAAGAATCTCATATGGATTGCTTGACTCCTTGAGACCTTAGGCCAAGTTTGAGGCAAGGCTCAAGCCTATTATTTAATGAATGTATATAAATATGTTCATGAATGATAGTCACCTCAATGCACTTCCATTAAAGAAGTATAGTCTTTAGTGAGTGACTCAAGACTCGATTGGTCATGTTGAGTATAAGTCTCTAGCCAAAGAAATGTGTATCATGTTTGGATATATGTATATCCCAACTGAATAAAAGAATGCATGTCTCATATAGATATATGCATATCCCATATGGATAGATGTGTGTCTTGTATGGACAAATGCTATCTTGTATGAATAGAATTGTCTAATTATACAAATAAATGAATACATAATAATTGGTTAAAATTATAACAAGGAAAAATAATCAAAATTTAGGGTACAACTTGAGGGTTGTTAGAAATTTAATATCGAAATAGTTGTGAAACTTTTGTGGACTTCTAAGTGCATGTACAACAATATGGCCAAAGTTTTAGCAATATTTTCTTCTATGGTAATGTATTCATTGTAAATTGTAGAATTGTACTACTTATGTGTAGCAAGTAGAGAGGAAATTTTGTTATTGTTCATAAACTTTTTGTGGGACTAAGATCTCTTTTGTGGGAGGTCTGATTCATAATGGATCATAAGAAAATAAAAACAATCAAAAATAGATTAGAAGTCCATAGGGTTATTTTCAACACTAAAGGATAAATACATGCCCATGGAAATCACTTATGTAAGATTCACTATTGCAAAAGTGGCCCCTAACTATGCAAAAAAACAATGTGAAATAAAAAAAGACAACCTTTCAACTTCTAGCTTCCAAGAGGATTCTAGAGCTCAAGAGAATACTCCAACACAAACAACAATTATAAAAGAGGAAGGTGTGTGTTTAATAGAGGAAAACAAAAATTGTAAAATTATAATTTTTGCATAGAAATAGGAAAACAATTGTTATATGCAATTAATGGAGTTAGGGGGAAAATTGCATCCATAGTCATAGTGTTTATTGAATGGAACAATGGGAAAATTGTATTAGTAGGCATATTGTTTCTTTAATGGAACAAAAGGAAATTGCATACATATTCTTTAACATACTCATTGTATTTGCCAAATTTATTTATTCATAACAATATTAGTCCAATTACCACTACCAAAGTCAATTTTACTTCTTTGGAGTATTATGAGAGAAATATGTTCACTTTCATTCTCTTTGGCATTTCTTCCTCTTCATGTTGTCATTTAATTTGTAATTAAGTGGCATAATACAAATCTTTTGGCTTGTAATTTCTAATAGCATAGAGTTGAGAAATTACAAATCAATTTGATATTAAAGAGATTTTGATCTTTGAAGGATTTGTGGAATGTGTATATGACAATTACAAAAGCACAAGACCAAATGGAAGACATGAATGTGTAAGTAACTGCATTGGGTTACCACATGAAGGCAATATGGAAAACCAATAATGGCTAGGCCAGCAACAAGAGTAAATGAAAATAGAGCAAATGAAGATGGTGTATGAGCAAACATCAATAGGTAATTTGGTAAAATATTTGATTGAGAAAAATGGCATAGAGAAAGGAGAAGGTATGAAAATTGAGTTCTTGAAAGAGTCATTCAAAGCAAAAAAAACTAATTTAGTTTAAATTAGAAACAAAACTTGGAATTGTAACTTTTAAAGAAGAAATTAATGCAAGATAGTTAGATTTTTGGATAAAGCAATTAAAAGTTTATTTTAGTCTCCACTGAGTTAATGGGGCATATAGAATCAACTTTGCACACCTCAAAATCAAAGTGTGTACTCTTGTATGATGGGAAATTTATGTAATTAATTATGAAAAGAATAATATGGTAATTATGCACACATGGGAGAAATTCAAGGAATTGATCCAAAATAATCTCTTTACCATAGGCCACAAGTATAACCAAAGGATTAAATATATATGCTTAAAATAGGAAGACAAGCAAAGTGTTCTATATTACACCAAGAAGTTTTAAAGACAAACCATGTTACTTGGCATGGAAATTAGAGAAGAGGATATGCTTATCAAGTACCTTGGAAGGTCTTACTCTCATATTAGAGGAAGAGTAATCACCACCAACCCAAAAGACTTAGATAAAGCATATGTCCAAGCATTTATGTGCAAAGCGAAGAAGTGCAACCTCTCCAAGGATTCTCCTCAATCAAAGTCTCACTATGCTTTTGTGGGGCCACAAAACTCTTTATAAGGGAGGTGTGCTCCATTTAAGGTGCATGGAATTGTTAAAAATGCATTTAGATATTGAATGTTGTGACCAGTAAAATGGATTCATTCAAAAGCTAGACAAGCAATGAAATGAATTGGTCAAAAAAATGAGCATGGAAATGTAAAAGGATATAACCATAACCATAAAAGTGACTAGAATAATCACAACCACAATAGAGCCCTAACTATGTTAACTATAAATTTGAAACATACATCATTGACTTACAATATAAATTGGAATTCTTCTAGGCCCCAAGAGAATGTTCCAACATTAGCAATTCCATAAGAGGTGGAAAGCATGTGTTTGTGATGGGAGAATTTAAGCATTGTATAGAGCCAAGAAGATTTAATTGTTAATGGTGTTTTTTGAATGGCTAAAACAATAGAAATTGGCATTGAAGGATAAAGGAGTAGCTTGCATCCAAGCAATATATTCAACTTTGTAAAATGTTATATTCAACATAGGTGCTATTTTTGAGGAGGATGTTTCGGTTAGCGATTTGGCTGAAGAGGAGAACGAATTTGTTCTTGATATTTATTTTTAGGCTCGTCGAAAGGCGCAAGGGCATGAGGTTGATGGGAAGAATGTGGCAACAAACCAAAATGGTGTTCCTTTTTCGGTTATGTGTAAATGTTTTCTTCTCCCTCCATCTATTAAGGACCTATCTCTTATTGAGGACGAGGGCGATATTGTTGTTTCTTCTTCTCTTGTTCCTATTTCTTCATCTCATGTTGTTGTCCATATTTTTGCTTCTGTAATGACCACTAGGGTTTCCAAGAAACTCTATGAGATGGAGGTTGGTGTGTTGATGGATTCTAATTCTCCATGCAAACAATTAGGTTATTCCTATGATGTGGCTACTAGGAGTGCTAGTGAGGATGAATGCCCTAGATTTTCTAATGTGGATGAAGTGGAAAGGTAGATTCAAATTGATATTCCTAATTCTTATTGTTGAATCAACTACTTCGCTAAGGAATCTGCTTGTTGGAAGAATATGAGGTTTTTGTCTAACATTGATACTATTAGAAGATGAGTGCTTTAGAACTAGAAATTAAGAGGCTAAGTTGAGGTAGCTGCTATGTTGAATGTTTTTTTCCTTTTTTCCTTTTCCAATCTAGATGATTGCTCTAAGATTCTTCTTGAAGGCCCTTGGTTTCTTGGGAAGAATGGCCTTTGTCTTAAAAGTTGGTCTCCAAGTTTCAACCCAATGAATGATACCATCTTCAAATTTCTTGTTTGGGTTTGCTTACCAAGGCTGCTCTTGGAGTATTGGAATGAAAAGATTTTTATGATTATTGCCAATTCTTTTGGGCAATATTTTGCTACTACTTCAATCACCAAATTCATGAAGCATTTGTTGTATGCTATATTTTGTGTTTCTGGAGAAGAACTAGGTGCTCCCCACCCAGATTACCTTTATCTTCAAAATATAGAGATTGGGTGCAACAAATTGAATTTGAAGGCTCTCTAATTATTTGACATTCTTCTGGTAAAGTGGATCATGCTTTTAATATTTGCTTGAGAAATAAGAAATACCATTTTGTTTGGAGGCAAAGGAACAAATGCTTGCTACTATCGAGGAGTCCTTTGCTTGCTTTGAGGAGGTACCAAAAAGAAGATAATAAAGGGAAATCCCCTATAGATTGTTCTATGATGGACACCTTTTTTAAGGCTTAGAGGTTGGAAGAAAAAATTGTCAATGGTCTTATCAATTCTCCTTGTCTTAAGAAATGTAGATTTTGGGAGAAGGATACATGCATTGTGGTAAAGAAATTTTTTAAACCACCTTATCTTTGGGTTGGTGTTCTATAAAGTTTAGTCATGCTTAGTCTTTTTTAGTTTCACCGTTGCTCCTTTTGGTTGTCCTTGGTGTCTTTTTGGTTTTTCCTTTATCTTTCTATTTGTACAAGGGTTTGGCCTTTTCAAAATCCCTGCTTACCTAATCAAAAACATAGGTAATATGATATATACCACTACCATATTAAACTATTTTTTCTATCTTAGCAAGGTTCTAGTATAAAATTATTGAGTTTTTAGGTGAAAATCATTTTATTACATGTTTATTTTTAATTTGATCAACAATTCCCTTGCTTTAATGCTATCATTTGAATGCACAAGCAATGCATTATGTTAGCAAAAACTATAATTCTTATATTATGTAAGCTTAATAAGGATGAATTTGGTATCAAAGCAATTGCAAATTTTTGGAGACTTGTGGGGGTGTACAACATGATAGCAAAAGTCAAAGAATATTTTCTTGCATGGCAATGTGTTTGTTGTAAAAATAAAATTGTACTTGTGCAACAAGTAGGACAAATTTTGTAATTGTTCCTAAACCATAGCAACCATTATAGCATGCTTTGAGCATCACAAAAGTTGTTGCTTTTGAAGTTCTAACACAAAGAAAGTGAAGGAACAACAACCTAGGTTGTGTGCAACTTTGAAGGGAGTTGCATGGTTAAGATTTTCTCTAACCTTACAAACAATTAAAAATTAAAGAACAAGACCACCAAAAGTTACACCCCATATGTTATGGCCCATGCTAGATTCATGCAGAGGAGAGGGAAGTGGCTATTATAATAGGTATCCCAAATAAAGGCGGAATCCATAACATTTCAACCTCCCTCATTTGAAGAATTTGCATAAGTGTTGTCCAATTGACTAAATCCCCTTTAAGAAAAAGTTGGCTTAAGTGTCAATTCCATAGACAAATATTTACATCATGCTAAACAAAGGTTATTTACTGAAGATGCTCCATATCAGCCTATTATAATGTACAAAAGGCAACTGGAAAGTTTCCCTAGAGAAGATGCAACCTTGAAGTACAAGGAATTCACAAGCAAGCACCCAAGGTTTCCATTTCTCAAAAAAAGAACTCAAAAGAGGGAAAGAGAACAAGAAACAAAGGTCTCGTGGGCACACATCCAAATGCAAAAGGCATTGCAAAACCTACCAATAAAATGCAAAAAGGCCTTTATTCTCATTGACAATTTTGAAAAAGAACTCAAAAGGGGGAAAGAGAACAAGAAACAAAGGTCTCATGGGCACACATCCAAATGCAAAAGGCATTGCAAAACCTACCAAAAAAATGCAAAAAGGCCTCTATTCTCATTGACAATTTTGAAAACTATTTTTTTGTGTCAATTTGGTTCATATTTTTACTCAATGATAGTGGGTTCCATTCTCAATATCCAAACCACTCATTTGCAGTAAACCCTAATTCTATCTTTTACTAAATTTTGGGACAAAACTCTAAGAGGAAGGTAGCATCCTAAAATCGACATGATATCTATGTTTTTGGTATTAAGTCTTAGTCTCTAGTCTTTGGGTTATTAATTATGTTTCATCTAACTTGGATTATAGATGGTTCAGTCATGGATCAATTGGATTTTTCTTTTCCGTCAGCAGATGGTGAAAAGCTATAAAAGATGTATCTCTAATAATCTTATCATACTTTGTCAACATTATAAAGAGAGAACATTATGCGTTTTCTTATATTGCGATTGGATTTTATAGGTGCAGTCCATTAGATGGTACAGTTGCTTACCATCTTTGTATAGTTTATTATTCAATCACTTTTGCTTTTCTTTTATGTCATTTGATTTAGAAATTAAATAAGTTTGCAAATTTAGAGACACCTGAGTAGAAGGATTAAGTATGTTTGATCTTGTGAGATAAAAGTTTGACTTTTCAGAGCCATTTTAGTTGTAATGAGATCTCCATACATTACATTTACATCCAAGACTTCTCCTCAAAAATTCTTAGTTCTTGCCACAAGCACTGCTCTCTCAGTTAACTTGTTCAACTATTCTGTGTTTGTCCCCTTTTTCACTGTTATTATCTCTTAACTGTCACATTCTGTTGTTTCTCTACTAACTTCATCTTTCTATAATAAAATTTTATCTTGATGCTGTCGATTGAAATGACTTTTTGCACCATTAATGCATGCTATACACTGTACTAAATGTAATAAAAAAAAGAGATAAATGATTTCTGATGTCGGTGATGGTGTCCAAATTAATCAATTATACTGCTTTGGTGGAACATACTGGACACTGTTGTCTTCGCAGACAGCCTGCACAAGGAAGAGAATGCATTTAAAATAGGTTTTACTGTTATTTCCCCAAATTTTAGAATAGTTAGGTCCATATGAAATGTTTAACCATAAGAATTCTCAAAAATACCACGAAAGAGGTGTAGATGACAAATATCTTATACATAAACGACAACAAATTGGGATTTAATATAAGTTGACGACAAAGTAAATACCATTACAAAGGACAATCAATTGAAATGTGTGCACTATAATCCTATATGGCAAATATCTATACATAAAACAACCACAAATCAGGATTTACTGTAAGTTGACGACAAAGTAAATACCATTACAAAGAACAATCAATTGAAACATGTACACTATAATCCCCTATATGACAAATTTCTTATAAATAAACAAATACAAGTCGGGATTTACAATAAGTTGACAAAAAAGTAAATAGTAAATACTATTACAAAGGAAAATCAATTGAAACGTGTACACTACAATCATATCTGACAAATATCTTATACATAAACAACCACAAATCAGGATTTGCTATAAGTTGTTGACAAAGTAAATAACATTACTAAGGACAATCAATTGAAATGTGTACAATATAATCCTAGTTTGCCCAACTATTTTTAAGTTTTTCTAGTTCAAACATCAGTTCCATATTTTTAGATTTCATGAAATCTTTTGCCTACAAATAAAATCCAAAAATAGAAGGATTTGTGATTTTCTCAAGTATAGCAATACACCAGAAGAGTGCTACTAAAGCCAATGAATAACTTCATATAGTAAAGTCATAAAATTGTGTCAGAATCATCTTTGGATTGAATTTCATGTATGTTTGCCAGAGGATATCAGCAGCAGCAGCAGCAACAGCAATAGACTTTGGAATGGAATGAATCGTTTTATTTTTAAAATCAAATTTGGGATTTTAGCAACAGTATCCTATAATTTAAGCTCATGATAGTTGAATAAAAGCAAAGGAAAACTTGTGCAATGTGTGCTTCAACAGTTTGTCTCTTGATTGTTTCGCTGTAAATCCCATGTTCAACGTCCATAGTGGGTGTTTATTTATCGAGATTGGTGGGTTGAGGGTGCAGGGGCTGTGGAGTCCTGCCATCTGGAGCAGGTTAAGCCTAGAATTTGCTGATCAAAAAAGGAAAGTAAAGGCAAACTTTGATTTAGGAAGGATCTATTGATGATCCATGCAAAGCACTCTTTCATGCAGTAACTTTATACAGAATAAGACATCTATTTCAACAACTTTTTATCTTCCAGGTGTTTTTAAATTTTGCGTTCTCCTCTCCCTGTCATTTGTTTAAGAGTTGTGAATGCTGCCTATGATTTTATGTCAATAGTCACCAGGGTGCCATGACAGGGACAGAGCCTGGTAAGGGATATGGATACTAGGACAGGGACACCAATTTTTTTTAAAATGGTTTGGAGGCACTGGGAAATGCCAGAACAGAAAAGAATTTAAAAAGGAAGACGCATAAAAATTAAAAAAAATTGAGGACACAAATGAGATTAAGGTTGGTAGTACTGACAGGAGTTACTGAGACATTTTTTTTATTTTGGCTTTTAATAGTGTCACATCCCTGTCAGATGCGTCCAAGGTGGAGATTAGAGAGAATAAAATAAATTAAAGAAATAATAAAAAAAAAAGCAAAGAGTGTAGTCAATGCATTCGAATTAATAAGGCATGGGATACCATAGTTGCCCGGAGACGCGTCTCCCCCCGGAGACGCGTCTCCGAAACTGCACCAGTACCCAGAGACGTGATTTCGAATTCGGAAACTTTTCTGAAGTCTCCCGCCGTCTCCCACGTCTCCACATCCAAAAAATCGTGTCTCCCGCGAAGTCTCCGAAGTCTCCCGTCAAGTCCCACGCGTTTTAAAGGTAAAACTATGTTAAAAATACATCAAACACAAATTTTAAAGTGTGAGCCGTCATTTAGCACGCCATTGAGGAGCTTGTAGAGGCCGATGACAGAGAAAAGAGAGGAATCGAAGTCTAACGAATACACAGTAAGTGTTTTTTTCAATTTCGTTTTTGAATCTTTGAACTTTTGTTTTATTCATTTATTCAGTATACGGTATTTTGATTTTCATTTAATATTTATTTGTTGACATTGTTCATTGTTGTATTTAGAATTTTTAAATTTTACAATCACCAGTAATCTCCACAAGGGCATTGCCCCTATTTAAAATCGTGGCAAGTTGCCACGATTTTAAACAGGGGCAATGCCCTTGTGGAGATTACAGGTGATCGATATCAGTTATCGATCACCAGTAATCTCCACAAGGACATTGCCCCTGTTTAAAATCGTGGAGTTATCGATCACCAGTAATCTCCACAAGGGCATTGCCCCTATTTAAAATCGTGGCAAGTTGCCACGATTTTAAACAGGGGCAATGCCCTTGTGGAGATTACTGGTGAATAAAAATATTAAAATGGTAGGCATGATGAGTTGATGACTGCCCTATAGATAAAACAAATAAGTGAACTCATTTGAATCATTTGATCATTTGTCTCTTACACAAAATGTCAGAAACTAAAAGCATGTACCATGGTCCATTTTAATTTTTAAATTTTTATGGCCTTCCTGATTTTGGATTCATTTTGAGTGTGCCACTGCTCATGATGTGTGCATTGTGCAATCTGAATCATGGTTCATTTAAATAATTTCCTCAAAGACATGTCTTTTTCTGTTTCTTTTTTGATTTTTCATAACTTTAGCTATAGGCTACAGCCATTTCAATTTTTTTATTTTTTTTCTGTTTCCTTTTTCATAACTTTAGCTACAGTCATTTGATTTCTAATCATAATGGTTTTTTGTTTTTCTTTTTGTGTAGAATTTGAATCATTGAATCAAGATGTTGAGTGGGGGAAACAAACAAGGCTTGTATCCGTTGTGGAAGTATGTTGATCGTGTTAAGGGGCCGAAGGGTTCAGGTGGAACAGCCACGATCTCATGCAAATTATGCCCAATGTCATGGCAAGGTACTTACACGAGGGTGAGGGCTCATTTTCTTCACCTACCTGGAAAAGGTGTTGATCCTTGTATAAATGAGGTGGAACAATATGAGGCTGTGAGGGATGAAGAAAGGGCTAATGGTAAAGTTTCTAATATGAGCTCTCACGCTTCAACAAACACTGCTGCAAATCAAAATCAGAATATCAATAGAGAGGCAGAGGTGGATGTGTCTTCAAGAGATGTAGCAGCAGAAAGTTCTCGGGTGAAGCCATAATAGTGGTTTACAATTTGATGGAGGGAGGAAAATTGAGAAAAAATGACCCCATGGCAAAAAAATTGGTTTTAGGGGTTCGCATGAACCTACAAGTTCGACCGAACCATAAAGGGGTTCGACCGAACTAGGGTTCGAGCGAACCCATTAATTATTGGGCCCACATTTCCCGCCCAAAAAATAAAGGAAAAATGCATATTAATGGGGGTTCGAATGAACCCTGGTTCGCTAGAACCCCTGGGGGTTCCTAGAACCCCCCTGGTTCTAGCGAACCCCCCTTTTCCTAATTTTTTAATTTGTTCACACAAAAAACCTAAATTTTTACGCTTTCAAGCTCCGGTTGAGGATGAAAATGGGGGAATATTTAGAAACCAAACTTGGAATCAAGTAGCCTTTAGAACGAGCTATCCAATGAATATAATTTTAATATGTTTTGGTTTTATTATGTATTTGTTTTTTAGTTTTATTAAACATAGGTTTTCATTGAAAAATGAAGGTCTTTGTTCTGCACATGTGGAAAAATAACAGATTATCAAAAAAATTAAAAAATGAGTGCACCGATATATTGAAGTCCTTGATCCAACAAAAATAAAATTGAATTTTGATATACAAAAAGTTATGTGTTATAATGGTCGCTATGTCTGGTGTCATTTGATTGACTTGAAACTTGATTAAAGAAAAAATATTCAATAAAAATTATCTAACCAAGTGGAAGCACTAGATATCAGAGTCATAAATGTAAATTCGAAAGAATTGGAATTTTATGCTTCATGGAAAAAAAAGTTATGCGTTATACGGTGTGCGTCACTTTTTAAAAATGTTGTTTTTTGAAAAATACCAGTTTTTGTGGGAGATGGAAAAATAAGTGCAATCTAATTTTAAAAAATTTGAAAAAAATATTTTTAGAATCTATAGACAAAATGTGATGAGACTCTAGTTTGCATCATTTTCAAATTCCTCATGGTTTAGCCGCTATAGGTGCCTGAATGTGAAGATTTAGTTAAAAATTAAAAATTTAGTGTCCAGTTTGGCCAAAAATTGTAAACCACTATTGTGGGATCACCCTCTCACAAGAGGCCACACATTGGTAGCTCAAACCCCATTGGCAGATTATTTGATGTGCAAGGTCGAGAAGCGGTTGATGCAGCAATTGCACGCTTCTTTTATGCCAATGGAATACCATTTAATGTTGCTCGATCACCTTTCTATACAGAGATGATCCAAGCAATCAGCAATGCACCAGCTGGATATAGACCACCTATGTATGAAAAGCTTCGCACTACTCTAATTGATAAAGAAAAAATTTGATTAGAGCAACAAACTGCACCATTGAAAAGAGTGTGGGTTTCAGAAGGATGCAACATTGTGATGGATGGGTGGACGGATACTAGAAACCATCCACTACTTAATATCATGGTAACATGCAGCAAAGGGCCTTATTTTTTGAAGGCATTGGATTGTTCGGGGCATGAAAAAAATGCAGAGTATCTTTATAACCAGCTATGTGACGGCATTGAGGAGGTAGGGGCATCAAATGTAGTCCAAATTGTTACAGATGCTGCCCCTGTTTGTAAAGCAGCAGGCATGTTGGTGCAAAAGAAATATAAGCATATATTTTGGACACCATGTTGTGTGCATTCGTTGAATAATGCACTCAAAGATATTGGCAAGTTTGAGTGGGTTTCAGCTCTCATAGAAAAGGGCAGAAAAATTCAAATGTTTATATGCAACCATCACCAAACACAAGCTATTTATCGAAAATTTGCCAAGGTGGAGCTTCTCAAACCAGCTGATACAAGGTTTGCTTCTTATTTTATTCTTCTTCACCGTCTTTGTGAAGTGAAAGGTGCTTTGTGTTCCACGGTTGTTAGTGATGCATGGGCAGCTTGGAGGCAATCTACATCAAATGATGCAGTTGAGGTGAGAGGTATGATCCTTGATGACCGTTTTTGGGCTGATGTTAAATTTGTTGTGGACTTTATTCAGCCCATATGTGAGGTGATCAAATTTGCAGATTCAGACAAGCCATGTTTGGGGGAAATTTATGAAGAAATAGATTCCATGTGCGAAAGAATTAAGCAAATAACAGATGCAAAAGATCCTTCACTATATCCTTTGATAGAAGGTAAGTTACATGGAAGATGGAACAAACTTAACACACCTCTTCATTGTGCTGCCTATGCCTTAAATCCTAAATGGCATAATATAGAAGAGACCAATAAGAGGGCTCCATATGAGGATAGAGAGGTAATGAAGGGGTTTTGGGCTGCAATAAAAAAGATATATGGCCGAGGTGAGGAAGCATCAATTATAAGGAGTCAATGGAATAAGTTTTCACGTGGGCATGGTGACTTTTCTTCTGTGGAAGCTTTATATGATATGCGAGCAAAGAAAGACCCTATAGAGTGGTGGTGGAACCATGGAGGTGAAACACCTGAATTGCAATCATTTGCAATAAGATTACTCTCACAAGTAGCTAGCTCTTCATCTTGTGAGAGAAATTGGAGTACTTATGGTTTTATTCATTCACTAAAGAGGAACCGATTGGGGTCAAAGAAAGCAGAGAACTTGGTGTACATTCATAGCTCACTTCGCCTTCTCTCTCGTGTAGATCCTGCATACAATGAGGGTCCTTCAACAAAATGGGACCAAATTTCACCTAATGAAGATGTTGCAGCCATAGTGGATGAAGTGGTTGAACCAGATGGCCTTATTGATTTACCCTCAGTTCTACTACCAGCAGAGGAACCTGAGTTAGAGACTGATGAGTATTTGGAGAGCATCATAGCTGAGGACCTTGACATGGATGATATTGATGTGGTGTAGATGATATGAGATTCAGATATCAGATAGATTTCTGATTTTTGTTTTTTGTTTGCATATCAGCGAATCGAACTATCAATATTTTTGAATTTCAATATGTAATCAAATATGTAATGTCAAATGTCAAATGTGAACTTAGAAGTTGGAACTATGATTATGTAAACTTTACTACTGCTATTGTTTTGAAAGTTCAATGTCATTATATTTTTAGATTTTCTATATATTATTAATTTTTATATTAAAAAAAAAAAATGGTGTCTCCAAGTACCCCCGTCTCCTATTTTCAAAAAAATGTCGTACCAGTACCGGTACCAGTCTCCCGTACCAGTACCAGTACCAATCTCACAACAACTATGTGGGATACATTATGGTCCTATTGTGTGGGCATTTATCGTAAGAGGATGACAACAAGACACAGGCTTGACTAAGAAGGTCACGCCATTAATAAGCATGGCGTGGATGAAACAAAACAAGTGTTTGTGCCATTAATAAGTATGACACCCTGTCCATGGACGGTGGTAATTATGTAATTCGCAAGGAAAAAGAGGTTTCTAGCAGTCTTTAAACCCCCGGTGACCCCTCATTCTACAGATTCAACCTTTGTCTTTGGGAGAAAAACGCAGGGGTAGAACATAGAGGAAAGTTGGACCCGCAACCTCTATAAAGGCACATCTTAGGCAGTTTGAGGTAGATTTTTCCCTAGATGAGAGCATCAAACGTTGATAAAAAGGATATACGAATTTCATGGGGGAGGAGATGAATAGAAAATGCAGGAGCCACATGCTGTTTTGAGAGGGAGAACAGAAAGGAAAATTCGTGGCTATGCAGGAAGGCTAGTAGTCAGGGAAAAGGGAGTCATAACCCTCCATAATCTATAAATTTGAGGTCTATTTTGGGAAGAAAATGCTGAGAGAGGACACGAAGGAGGATAAAGAGTCCCTTAAAGAAACGTGGTCTCACAGGACTACGCCAATTGTAGGATATACATATAAATTGATTTGTTGAAAAGGATTTAGAAACTTTCAGAGAATGCTATTGTTGGGAGTAGAAGTTAGAACCCACGTCCTTTATCAGCCCCCTCTCTACCTGAGTCAAAAGGAGAGTTTTTGAATAAGCTGGGGGTGTCTGTTTAAGCATAAAAGGTTTGGAAGAAAAGGGCTTAGCCAGAGAGAGGATGTAGGTGACCTGCGACGTGAATGTTGAGGAGATTATCTGGGCTGGTGGACAAGAGGCTTATGAATTTCATAACCATTTGGCTTCCCTTGTTGCTCATAATCTTGTAAGTACAGTTTTTCTTGCATTAGTTCAAATTAGGTTGCATTTAACACTGCCCAAATATGACTCTTAGAGAACTTGTTTATTCTATTTGGGGTGCATATCCTTACAAACCACTAAGATGTGTTGTAAACAAATTGGGTCACATCCCATGAAAAGGATGTATGAAAGCCTCAATTTAGCTGTCTTGTAGCTATTTTGTGAATGTTTTTATCAAGTTTAGATCATTGTCTGGCTTACAATTCTTGTTTAATGTTTAAGGGTGCTTTATTTTTCCAAACTATTTGTGAGAATTGCATCCGGCCTTATCTTTCTCATTCCATTCTATTTCCTCAATCCAAGGATGCTTGATCAAATTTAGAGATCTATTAACCTTAGAATCCATGTTCAAGGGGTTTTCCTGCTAAGCTTGGTTGAGTCTTTAATTTCCCTGCATCTTTGTTATCCCATTATAGTTCATCATCTGAAATGCACAGTGAATGCTCTATCAAGCTTATATTTTTATAGCTTAAATTTCATGTCTAAAGGGCGTTTATTCTGCGAAAAATTATATGAGACTACACACCCAGCCTCAAGCCGCATTCAAACATGGCTCAAGTAAGTTCTAATGTTTTGATGGTTGTTAATATTGTACGAAGGGTAGAGAATTGGGTATTAGAATGTGAAAACTATTTATTGAGTTAAAGACCTTGCATTTAGGTTGCGTTGTATTGAGCTTCTATCTGTCACATTATGTTGGACATTGGAAGATGTGATGCAAGTTTGTGATGTTTATACATCTTATGACCACTAAAATCTAAGAATAAGGGTTGATTTGCAAACCTAATGCTGCATAGGGGATCATCTATTGTTGTTAAGTCCATATTTGGTATAAATGGTAAAAGTAAATAATATCTAGTCATTGGACTAAGCTATTATAAGAATATGGTAAGGGTAAAGAAACACATGTTTCACATTCTTATCAAGGTATCACCTCTATTAGTGAATTTGATATAACCTAGTAATTGTAGATATTGCAACTGTGGCATGATATTAATATAATGAAATGATATGATGCAAGTTAATAGAGTGCTTAATAACTCATATTGGACAATTTGAAGCTCACCTACAAGATCACAATTTTAGTGGCACTACAACCACACTTAACTAAACATATTTTTAACGTTGAAACTTGACACATTTGATAAACTATTGATACTATGGTAAAAGCTTTATATGACTACATGATGTCTATCAACCTCTTAAATACGAGAACCCTGATATTGGAATTATTACATGTGAATGAAGGTTATTATAGCTATAGTAAACCACAATATGATTGCACGCTAGGCGGAGGGTGGCAATTATTTAGGTTGACAATGTTGTTGAGATTGTGTTATGAGATAAATCCTATGAATAATTTCCTAATACTTTATTGATGACCGTCAAGGTCAGGTTTAACTTAAAGGGGAAGTATGAATAAGCTAAAACTAGACTATTATAAGAATATGGAGTTGCACGATAGGGTAAAGGAAAGTAGAACAAGAATATTATTAGTAATGTTATCACTGGTTTATATTTTCATATGTTGGTCCAATCACTGTTGCCAACTTTCTCAAGTAAGATTCAAAAATTAATTTTACCTAAAACAAGCTTATAAATACTATTGGATGTCCTTCAAAGATATTTGTTGACCCCTTGAGTATATGAACCTCAAATTGAATCTAGTATGTAATTCAAAGGGAAGTGCTTTCCTATGGGTCTATGTGAACCAAGGTAATTTCAGGTTGCATAATAAGCCTAACCCCTATGTTGATAAGACAAACCTGAGGACGTCCAAGTTGGGTTATAAATAATAATGGGTCAAGTTTAATTCGAGACATTGATATCCTTAAAGGGAAGTGTTATAGCATGGGTTGTTAAATCATATACTTAATTGTGTTCTCCTAACTACTGTCAAGCATTAATAATGGAAGATAAACAATAACGATACCTTGAATATGAGGAAACCGGTGCATAGGTATCCTTGAGAGATCTTGTAAGGAGAACTATGTGTGACTTTGATTTGTTTGGAAGCGGGTACGTAGACGGTCCTTGGGCGAAGGATGTCCCTGTGACCTCAAGTCCTTGGGGGGAGGGTCCAGGGGGATAACTCCAAGGGTTGGGGTTGTTCCTTATTGGTTTGATCTTCTCTCTTTAGTAGGCTTCGGTTTGAGGCTAAATGGGTACCGAATGGGTATGAACGAGTTAAGGAAATCCAATACTATGTATTTAATACATAATATGCTTTTATATAGTACGTGAAGGTTGACTACTTTATATTGGTAATTGAATATATGTATATGATGGGGAAAGTCCATCTCGTGTTGGTTCCATGTAACCTTTATGTGATATGAAAACTAACTCCATATCTAGAAGTCTCTATGTATAGGAACATGTATCTGTTGATTGTGATTTGTGATTCACGTTATGTATGACCAGCCCAAGAAAGAACCTCCCGGATATTTGAGCAATGACAGGAAATCATTGGACCATGCCAATGACCAATGTCTAGGCTGCTGCTAGGGACGAGCCGACATTCACCTGGTTCACGGAGGTGAAGGTTGCTATGGGCTACTCTGGTTATGAGTAAAATATGGTAATGGTTGCACGGGTAGGGATGCATCCATGCAGGTAACGGTAATCCGGGGCTAACCATTGTATCAAGGGGATTCATTGGCTGTCACTAAGGGCGCGGAAGTGACCGAGGCTAGTGTTACTCGAGATTGTGAAGAAGATAGCTGACAATATCACTAAGGCCACAAGGTGGTATATGTCGGGAGCTACTTCTTCTTGGGTGGACAAACTTATCATCAATGGCCTATAGTCAATTGAAGTTGAAATCCACCGGGTTTGGTATGTTCACTACTTGGGGAAACCCTTAGGATGGTGGACGGACCCACAGTGTAGTATGGGATGCACTGAATCCCCTTCCCAATTGTCAAACTATATTCCTAGCCTTGTGGGGTTGAGGACAGACCCATAGTGTAGTATGGGATGCACTGAATCCTCTTCCCATCTGTCCAATGGTGCAAAAGACTGAAGGAAAGGATAGGACCCGTGGTGTAGTGCACAATGCACCGATATTCTTTCTATCTAGGATACATTATAGACATGTGTTATCCATTGTGATGTATTAATCAACCATTGTGTATGTGATGTATGTTGGAGCTCGTTACTATGTGTATGTGAAGTATGTTGGAGCTTGCCTCTATGTATGTGATGTATGTTGGAGCTCATTACTGTCTATTCGTGATTTATGGTGGAGCTTATCACTATGTATATGTGATGTATGTTAGAGCTTGTCACTGTGTATTTGTGATATATGTTGGAGCCAATCACTAATGTAAATGTGATATGTGTATGAGATAATCATTGTTGTACTTGTGATGTACATAAGAGCTAATCATTGTACTTATGATCTGTGTATGATCTTGTCATTGTTGTACTTGTGATGTGTGTGAGCTCATGCTCTTTTGCAATAACCAGAATAGAAGAGATTGAATAGAAAAGAAGAGGAAAAGACAAGCAGAGAGAGGAAAAGCAAAGGAAAGAGGAAGAGGAAGACAAAGTGGATCAGCACCAACTAAATTCCCATTGATTTTCAAATTTGTACTTCATAATTCAAGCTAAATGAAAATTATAGCTGCTTTTTATTATTATTTTTATAAATATTAAATGGTACTAAAAGGAATTGCAATTTATAGTGTATCATCAACTTCTATGCTTGTGCAATCTAAAGTAAGGAAAAATTTAAGAAAATCTTTGCTTTGCTATAACTAGCGACTTTTTTAATTGGGTTGCAATGGGTTGATCAAATAATGTCTTAAAGAGTCTTAATAATTGTGCAACCTAAAGTAAGAAAAACAGAAGGAAAATCATTGTGTTTGTACAACTAGTGATTGCTTTTAATTTTGGTTGCATTGGGCTAATCAAATAATGTATTCAGAGTTTTATTTGCTCAAAAAAGGATTGTAACTTTTTGTGTATCCTCTACTTCTGCACCTCGTACAACCATAAGTAAGAAAAACGAAAGAAAATCCTTATGTTTGTACAGCTAGTGATTGTCGTTAATATTTAGTTCCAATGGGCTAGTTAAAAATCCTTGCCTTTGTACAACTAGTGATTGTTTTTAATTTTTAGGTGCAATGGGCTAATTAAATCTCAGGAGTCTTAGATAACTATGCAACCTAAAGTATGAAAAACAAAAGAAAAATCCTTGTGTTTGTACAACTAGTGATTGTTTTAAATTTTAGTTGCATTGGAGTAATCAAATAATGTATTCAAAGTCTTTGTTCACTCAAAAAACAATTGCAACCTTTTGTGTAACCTTTACTTCACCTCATACAACCATAAGTAAGAAAAACAAAAAGAATATCCTTGTGTTTGTTTGACTGATTATAGTTTTTAATATTTAGTTGAAATAGGCTAATCAAATAATGTCTTAGGAGTATTAGATAACTCAAATAAGGATTGCAATGTTGGTGTATCCTCTACTTCCATGCCTTGTGCAACCTAAAGCAAGAAAAACAGGAGGAAAAACCTTATGTCTTGAGTCCTTATTTTCTATATTGAACAGTAAGTTTTACTTTGTTCTTGCAATGCTAGTAATAGTAAAGAGCCTAATATGTCAACAAATCAAAAAATTGGAAATGTTGGTGGGGAGGGGAAGGGTAGCCTAAGGTGGCACTGAATGATCCATAAATTTGGGTCAAGATGCTGAACCACTAGGGTCCAGCTTATCTAAAATCAATTAGAGAGACAATTCATAGTCTACCTTTATAAGGAGGTTGGTTTCCACCATAGTCTATAGTCAGAAAGATGGTGGACAAGTCCAAGAAGCCCTGGGAAGATTTTGAAATGTCTTAGGGTTGGCAATGGACAAGTGTGCAGATGACAAACAAAAGTGGGTTTTGTATTTTGGTGAAATTGCCAATTGGCACAAGTGGCATTTTCATCATCTATTGCAGCAATTTTGTCTTGGCCATAGCCTTTTTGACTTCTCCCATGGCATTTTTGTTTCTACTGCAACATTTTCATTTCTACCATGACATTTTCAAATTTGCCTCTATGTTGAAAGTAGGGATTTTTTTGCAATGGAAGCAGGGCAAGGGATTTGAAGTGTTTTGGTTTCATTTCTTGACTTTTGGGCTTCCAATTGTGCCCAAAATTCTTTATATTGTTTGTTTGAACCTTTCAAAGACATCAAAGGGGAGCTAAAGGGCTCATGATTAGTGTTTGGAGATAAACCATTGCTATCTTGTTTGGGAAGTATAAGCATGTGAGCATCTTTGGTCATTTGTTTTGGGCTGCATTTTAAACTAGTGAGATTAATGCAATTAAATAACACTGTTGGGATATTCACAAAGCCATATGCTAGGATTTTGAGTGTTGCTTCAGCTAGTGTGTGCTGGCTGGAGTTTCTTGAGGAATGTTTTCCTTACTCCATTCTGAATGGCTGGAGATTTGTGTCAGTTAGTGTGGATATTTGCCGGTTGGTACTTGATGTGTTGCTTCACACTTTCTTTTTCCAAGTGTTTGTGGTGTGGGTTGCAGGCTGAAAATACTATTTTGATTGGGCATCTTGATGCTATCTTGTTTGGGCATCATACTTGGCCTAGGTGGGTTGTGCTTCTAAATTCTACAGTGGATTCTTTGAGCTGGAGTTTTCTTCCCAAGATAGGTTTCTCGAGGATGAGCATCTGTGTTATGGTTCCCTTGTTGTGTGGGGATGGTCTTTCTTATATTGTTTAACTACATGTTTGTTTTGAGTATGATGGGCTTGGTTATTAGCACTTTTTTTGTTGCTTTTTATATGCTTTTAGACACTTTACATATCTTTTCTAAGTACCTTTTAGACAAAAACTTCCACAATATGCTATCCTTTCACAACATACTTTGCAACTTTGAACCAAGTTTGTGAATATGAAATATGGTGATAATATTCGTAGTATTGCATGATTTAAACATAAGAATGTATGCATATGAATAGAATTATGTGATTTAATTATGAAGATTAGTTGTATATGTATGTTGTGTGGATTAACCTCTCTGTAGCTCTGCACGTCGTAAAAAGAACCAAAGTAAGAACCAAAGTAACGAAACAGGGGATCAATGGAGTTTAAGCCACCTAAAGTGCAGGAAGCTGTGGAGCTGAACGTGAACCATCATGGAAGGAATAAATACTGAAGAAGGATACTTGTTCTAGAACTTTGAACGTTTGCTTATGTGTTTTACATGCAAGTTGCTTCATTGAAGTTCTTAGTTGAATAGGTCTCTTCTTCATTTTCAATTAGAATGAATAAGTCAATCTTAATTTCATATCCTCGTATCTAGGAGTGGGATTAATGGTTGCAGTTAGTTAGTAGTTTGAATAAGTCTCTCCCCGTTTTTGTATAAAGTCAGGGGATGAGTTCGTAGCAAAGATAGTTGGTTGTTACAAGTTATTAAGCAGTTGGTCGTTTTCCAGTTTCAAGTAATCTAAAAACATGTTGTTGAAATGCAATTATTGAATACAATCTGCAAGAAGGATTTTGTTTGAATATCTGGCGATATGCAATGAATGGAGTTGTATGTTACATGGATGCGTAAGAATCTAAGTTAGATTTGGTTTTAAGTTAAGTGAAACAGTTCCCTGAGCTGGCCACTCGAGTTACTGCCCCTCACTTCATTTATTTACTTATTCATTTATGCATTCCTGTTAATTCTGTTTTTATTGTTTTATAAATGCATTGTAAAGTAAAGTAGAATAGTTCTTACAATTGATTACAATAGTTGTTGTTCATGAGCAGATGTGTAATTAGTAAATCAGAGCACTTCGGAGATTAGAATTGGTTATTCTATTACTTTGAATAGTTTTGGATTGATTTTGTACTTACTTGTTATTAGCAGTCACCTACAGCTTATGCTGCAAGTACCCGTAGCCATTAGGTTTTGTAACTACTTTTATTGTTTTCGCAATTCTATGAGATACCAGCAAAGTAGAATAGTTTGAATAAGTTTGCATAGGATAATTTAGGTGAACATGAGTCCGTGAAGCCACATATAGTGCAGTACCATCATAAGTTTACACACCTTGGTTGATGATTTAATGTAGTCTTAGCAATGTAAAGTGGACTGTTCAGCCAGTTAACCCTCTGAATTGAGTAAATTCTACCAAGTTTACAATACATTAGCTTAGACTCTACAGAGTATTCACTCTAACACTTGATTATACTACATGAACTTGCAGTGGATGAAGCATGCTAAGGGACATGTGAAGAGTTGTAGGTCGGTGTGAATATGTTGTGGAAGGTGTACTCTTGTAAGGGTTTGATAATTTCCATCCTTTTACTGGTGTTAGCATTGCATTTGAATTGATATGGCATTATTTAACCATAATGGTGATGAACTAGTGAATGGAATATCCATCTTAGTTACAATAGGCTGCACAGTAGACTTTTACAAATCAAGTCCTATGAGAGCGATTTGTTTGTTTGGGGGAACCATTCAGAGGCTGTTTTTACTTTTGTGGTCATGTACAGGCTGGTGGTTGCAATAGCGTGCCTTGGGAAAGACCAAGAAGTCAAGACTAAAAGAAATCTAACAAGATATCTGGCTGATTCAAATGGAGAATCGGGATTTAATTAAACTATGGCAGCCCTTACAAGGAAGAAATGAGGAGTTGCTGACCAGGTAAGAAAGCCAAGAGAATCTCCTCATAGGAGCATTAGAAATGTTGCAACATGAATTGCAAGAAATGGGGGAGTTGATAGAAAGATTGCAATGAGACAGTGAAGGGGTGAAGAGGAAGCAAAAGTCCTCTAGGCAATGCACAAAACAAAACTGAGATTTGTGTGAAAGACACTCCACAAAAGACTTTTCCTTCTCCACAAGAATCTGTGAATAAAACAGAGACTCCAAAAAAAGCGGAACAGCACTCCAAGTCAGAGAACAGTGTAGGAAGTTCCATGACCATTGAGGAAAGTGCAAGATGGCATAAAGGAGTGGAAAGCCAATTGATATGGGAAAGGGCATTCAGGAGTGTGAATCATCTCCAAGGAATGGTGAGAATCCCAAAGGAGGGAAGAAGACACTGCCTCAAGAAACTTACAGCTTGTGGAATTGTTCAAGGAGTCCAAGAAAGAAAACAACAAGGCATACGAAGATCAAATCTTTTGTAAAGTGTTTCTTTTGCCAAAAGAAAAGGCATAGATAAGAATTGCAAGGAAGAGCATCCTTGTTTGTTTTGTGGTATGAAAAATCATTTTGTGGCTATTTTGGAAGAGACGTGCCTACAAGAAAAAGCCGAAGACATCCAAGAGGAAGGAGGAAAAGTTGTCCAAAAACAGGGGCAAGAAACCTGGCAAACATTGGGAAAAGAAAGGACTGATTGTTGAACCAAAGAAAGGTGGACAACAAGAGAAAGGAGATAGAAGGGAGAATATGCAGAGGCTGAATAATCAAAAGAAGCAGCAAGAAGAAAGGAGACAGCAGATGCGTGGAAGTCCTAGGTTGCTTCTTGAAGCCAAGAGATTGCACACAAATGGAGGTAAGGAAAATGACGTTCAAAAGATGCCTTCAAAGGCTTGTGCAGGTGATTTTCCTTTCAGCTTCTGCGATGTCTTAGCTAGAATAGTCAAGAGAATCAAGAGTCCTGACTCAAATCAGCTTGAAGGGTTTGTTGCCAAAGAAAGTCAAACTAAATTCCAGTGAGGGTAGCTTGAAGGGTTTGTTGCCAAAGAAAGTTAAACTGAATTCCAATGAAGGTGTGGAGAAAGGAGTTACTCACTTTGTGGTTCAGTAGTTTTTGGGAACCAAAAGACTCATAATGGGTGAATTGTGGTCTGAAAATGGATCATAAGAGTGGACCAGGTGGGTCAAAAGTCTTCACTGCAGTTGTAAGTACAATGTGATGGGCCTAGCAACTGAGAGATTGACTTCATCAAGATGATGCACATCAAAGGGGACTGTATTCTTGTCAGAACAGTGTCTAGGGTGATCTGTAACACCTTTGTGATAACTTTAAAAAGCAATGCAGGTTTTAAAACCAAGCAGAAAACCTAAGTGAATGAATTCGCCAGTTGTAACAAGCAGCAAAATTGCAACCTACCACAGCAAAAATGCAAATACAGCAGCATACACATTTTCGCCTCTCTGAAGGAAGCAGCAGAAATGTCACTGCAAACAGATTATGGTATGCAAAAGGTTTTGTCATTTGATCTTGCCTTTTGAACATTTGGTCTTCCATTTTTTAGGCTTGGAAGGCTATATAAAATGCATGGGATGACTGCAAGAGAGGTTAGATAAGTTGGCCATGATTTGGTAGCCCTCTAGTGAGTGTTTTCATGAGTGTCATGTATAGGAGAGCAAGAAAAGACATTATAGAGGTAGTTGCAGGTCTTAGGAGCTGGTGAATTACCATTGTGGGTTCTGTAACAGCCTAAGAGGCATTGTAACACTTGTAACTAACTACGACATAGTTACATGAGGAGTGGGTGCTCACTCTTACTAAAGTTTTCTACCCATTTGAGGGTTTCTCCAAGTGTATCTCTGGTGCTTTTAGTTGTGTATACTTGATTTGCATGGACATATCTCTGTAATTTCTCTTATGTGCA
This sequence comes from Sequoia sempervirens, assembly GCA_007258455.2. NCBI lineage: Eukaryota > Viridiplantae > Streptophyta > Pinopsida > Cupressales > Cupressaceae > Sequoia > Sequoia sempervirens. The sequence goes on from VDFB02270651.1 coordinate 673,465,092, forward strand.
TGGTTAAAATATAAATGAACACCACATATTGTAATCTAACCCTTGAAGGTAGAGAAAACAGAATTTGGATGTTGTTGTGCAAGGTCAACATGAAATCCATAAGTTGATGACTAAGCATATGGAATATCCACCCTAGTTGACGGATCAAGTGGTATCAGAGCAGTTTTCCTTGTGCTTGGGCATTTGTTAACATTTTATTGAGTGCAGCGGTTTTCTGATTTTATTGACAAGAAGCAAGGTTGGATGTTGAATGCACTCATTGAGGGGTTTCAATGAATTTTCCAAAACTGGTTTTTGTATGGCATGATTTAGAGGGCAATTGAAGCATACTTATGTTGCAAAGGTTCTTCAAAGAGGGTAGACACTGTGTGGACCAATGAAGGAGATGTGTACAGCACTCAAGGTGAGTGGGACTCCAGCTAGTTTGCTATGCCATTTTGGGTTACCTATGTGTTGTTGGGCACACTTATCTATGCTGTTTTGCACCCTCTTTTCCATTACAACTCTTGAATTCTGGCATATGTACTAAGAGTGTCTTTCTTGCAGTTGTTTTGAAAGTTTGTAAGAGACAGAAGTTAGGCAATGCTTGTACTTGTTGACGCAATGTGGTAAGACTGCAGAGAAGACAATGTGGTTGCCTTGATGTTAGTGCAATTTGTAAAGTCCCATGAACAGCAGTGTTTGTAATTCCATAAGTTGAAGCCAGCAAATTGAAGTCCTTTGAGAGGAAATTGGTGGAAATGTTTTATTTTCCAAGCTTTTGGGGACTGAAAGCCACCCCATTGGGCAGTTTTTATCCATAAATTTGAGTCAAGATGCTAGACCATTGGGGTCAAGGTTCTTAAGATCGGTTTGAGCACCAATTCATGGCCTATCTTCATAAACACATCGGTTTGTGCTATAGAAAAATTTGTAAAGACACATGAAGGGCATTGTTTGTAATTCCTTAAGTTGAAGTCCTTAAAGAGGCAATTGGTGGTCACATTTCATTTTCCAGGATAACTAAGCTTTTGAAAACACTCCCTATTGGGGAGCCATGATCAGTAAATTTGAGTCAAGATGCTTGACCATTTGTACCAAGGTTACCTAAAACGAGTTTGTAAGCCAATTCACAGTCTACCTTCATAATGAGATTGGTTTTTGCCATAGTCTGTAGTCAGAATGCTGGTGGACAAGTCCAAGAAGGCCTTCGGAAGATCTGAAATGTCTTTATTGACAATGGGCATGGTCAAGTGTTCAGGTAACAGACAGATGTGGTTTTTGTACTTTGGTGAAATTGCCAATTGCCACAGGCAGCATCTTCCTTATCTACCAGAGCAGTTTCATCTCAACTACATTGTTTTTTACATCTTCAGCAGCATTTTTGTTTCTACCGCAGCATTTTCGCTTCTACCATAACATTTTCATTTCTGCCACAGAGTTTTTGTTTCTACCATAGCATTTCCATTTCTTCCACAATGTTTTCAAGTTTGCACCTCTATTGGAAGGAACAATTTCATTACAGTGGAAGCAGAGCATGGGATTTGAAGTGCTTATGTTTATTTTATTAACTTTTGGGCTTCCAATTGCACCCAGAATTCTTTATATTGTCTGTCTGAACCTTTCAAAGACACTAGAGGGGAGCTAATGGGCTTATGAGGGGATTTTGGAGAGCAACCATTGCTATCCTTTTTGGACTGTGGGAGCATTGAGCACCTTGGGTCAGTCAATTTGGGTTGCATTCTAAACCAATGTAGTTAATGTAATTAATTGACACACTTGGGACATTCACAGAGCCGTGAGTTGGGATGTTGAGTGTTGCTTCAGCTAGTGTGTGCTGGTTGGAGTATTTTGAGGGATGTTTTCCTTACTCTATTCTAGATGGGTGGAAGCTTCTATCAACTAGAGTGTACATAATGTTGCTGGTTGGTCCTTGGGGTCTTGCTTGGCACTTTCTTTTTCCAGGTAGCTGTGGGGTGGGTTACATATCTAGAATACTATTTTATGTGGGTATCTTGATGCTATCTTGTTCGGGCATCATACTTGGCTTAGTTGGGCTAAGCTAGTAACTTCCATAGTATATCGGTTTCTTTGAGCTAGATTTTTCTTCCAAAGATGGGTTTCTCCAGGATGAACAATTGTGTAAAGGTTCCCTTGTTGTGTGTAGATGTTCTTTCTTGTATTGTTTACCTGCAAGATTGTTTTGAGCATTTACTCTTAAACACTTAATTGAGACTACACTATTTTGCAATGGATGAAGAATGCTAAGGGGCACGTTTAGATTTTTTGGTTGGTGTAAGTATATTGTGGAAGGTTGTACTCCTTTAAGTGTTTAGAATTTCCATTCTTTTACTAGTGTTGGTGTTGCATTTGAGTTGATGCAGCATTCTTTAACCATAATGTTGATGAATTGGTGTATGGAATATTTATCCTAGTTTTTACATTAGGGTCCTTGGTGGTTTTTTACAAATGACTCAAAAAAGTAGTTTGGTTGGGAGTGCTGTGAATTTCAACTGCCTTGCCAAGATGTTGGAATTTGCCAAGGTTCCATTCAATAAGAGGTTCACTTCACAGCAATTTGAAACAAATTAGACACCAACAAAGAGCTAATTCAGTGGAGAGTAACCTATGAAAAGGCCATTTTTGTGGCCTTGAATACTATGGCAACATTACAAGAGTGAATACAGACCTTCTACACATCACTAGTAAAGGGGTTGGGGTATGCGATCAGCTCTCACTTCAAGAGAGAGTTGAGATAATAAAATTTGTTTAACAGTGACATCTCCAAAACTTTTGTTACCTCCACACTTGCACCACCAACTCCTTATAGATTTCACTACAAACCCCATGGCAAATATGTTTAATGTATAGGCTAGAGATGAAGCTGACAATGTCATTGGCAAATTTTTCTTTACCAACGGCATTGCATTCCATGTTGTTTGCCCCAATTACTTTGAGGATTCCACATTCAGGGTTGCATAAGACAGGTCTTCATATGTGGCACCATGGGAGACAATACTGAGGACTGTGATCTTAGATAAGAACTATTCCAAGATAAATTTACTAATGGTGAAAATGAAAACCACACGGATCTTACATGGAGGCAACATTATCATGGATGGGTAGACAGACATTAAACACCATCCACAGATCAAGGTATAGTTTAGTATGCAAAATCTTAGTTTAGAACAAAAGATTTCATTTCCTAGATTGAGAATGGCAAAGTATGCTTTAGCTTGGTTAGTAAACAATGTAGATTGAAGACTGTTGTCAACCAAAAGTCCAAACTTTTGTTAATGAAGTGGTTGTAGATGTTCGTCCTTTGGATATTTATGGTGTTGTGTTTGGCAGGCCCTATATGTATGACAGGAAAGTTGTTTATTACCTAAGGGAAAACAAGTATCACTTGGTCAAAGGTGGATAGAACTTTCATGTTGAACGCTTAGAACTTCAGAAGGGCAAGAAAGAGCAATCCAAGGTTCTAAATCTTCAATAAAGGAGGACGTCAAGTGGGAGAACCGAGATCATTCCTCTTGATTGGAGCTAAATGAATGTTGATATGGTTCCCCCAGCTAGTACAAGCGATTTGACCCTTCAAACACATTCAGATGGTTGAAGAAAGATTTTCAGGATCTTGGTTGGAGTGGTGCAACGTTCGGCAGCAGCCATAACATTCGTTGTGGGGATCATCCCTGTTTATTCTGAGTCTTCATAGCTTTTGGGGATCAAAAGCCTTCATATTGACAAGGTGTGATCTGTAAAAGGATTGAAAACTTATTTCAAACTTCATGGTGAAATACAACACAATTAAGATTTAGAAGACACATTTATGCAAGGTGTGAGGGTCAGAAAGGAAAAAAATGAAGAAAATTGGAGATTTTTACGAAATTGTGTGAAACTGCTGATTTCCCAAATGGCAGGTAACCACCACAGTGGTTTTATTCTAGATGTGGTGGTTTTGTTCTACATGAAGTGACAGTTTCACCGTGTGCACAGAAACAACCTATATTGCCCTGAAACAATTAAATTACCCTTCTCTTTGGCTTTTGGAGAATTTTGAGATACCTGACAGGCTTGTGCAAGCCTATTAATACCACAAAAGTGATTCCAAGAGGATTCAAGTGTTTGAATTAGACTATATTTAAATGAACACAACTGAAAGAGAGTGTTAGAGTGCTGTTATGAGTGATCTTAGGGGCTGAAGATTGTTGTTCCATGCTGTTTGTGTGCCTAAAAGGCTGATGATTGTATTTGTCATTTGAGGTAGTGGATAAGAGGGTCATTTGTTTCACTCTTGCTGGAACTTTCTCCTGGAATTCAGGTTTCTAAGGTAAAAATTTCATGTGTCCTCAATTGTTCTATTGTTTGCTCTCAATTTTGTCATGTCCCCAATTTGGGACCTCTCTTCAGTGGCGGGAAAAAAGAGCATTCTTTAATGCTAATTTGAAAATAATATTAAAATAATAATAATATTTAAATTAAATAAATAATCTGTAAGAGACCAACTCAAATGCACACAGTAATTCACCCAGATTCGAATTAAATTAAATAGTACGATAGTCTCTACATTCAGATTAAACTCCCAAAGCAATATTGATCAAGGAAATGCAACAGATCTGATACCAAAATCTTCAGCGTAAAGATGCAAATAGATAGATAGCACAAAATCAAGGTTCTAATACCAAAACTGAAGATTCAGCTGAGAATTTGAATACAGCCAAGACACAATACTCAGATTGAATAAAATAACAAAATAGGATATAGCCACGCAACTATCGGCCACCATGAATAGATACTGCCTGGGCGGCAAGATAATAGTTCCTACCCCTGGTTGAGCGACAACTGCAGTGAACGGCTATTTTGAGTGCCACAGGTTGAGTCGAGCTCCCAAGCAGTTGACGAATGGTGCCTCTGCTCGTGACTTGAAAATCCATATCTGGATCCGGTGAGTGATGTTGCCGGGTGTTCTGAAACTCTTCCGCGTGGAATAGGAACAGGATTGGCGAACTCCCGATGCAAACACAATATGAGTAATCGATCACTGGCACCCAGAATGACGCCCTCCTGTAAGCACTCCTCGGATGCCTGTTGTGCACGGGAAAACGTTGTTCGATCACCGAGAATGAACAACGCTGGATGCAGGGATGCTTGAGATGGTGCGCAACTTCAAAATAGCACCTGACATTACCAATCAAGCCTTTTAGACAGTGTAGGTGTGGACGCCCCAATATTATATTCACTTCCAGATCTTGAATCGTGAGAGCTATGAGAAACCAATGCCCAAGGCTTGAGTGACGCGATGACTCCCAGGATTAGAATGTTTGCTGCTCCTCCAGTCCTTCACCTGTATATCCAAGAAGACTCCCAAACTCAATGAACCCCTTAGCCGATGCAACAAAATTAAGAAGAATATTGCTAAACACGAATTTTCCCAGAACTGAGACTACGTCCAGTACCTAGGTACCAACGCATGAGCGACTACGTCCTGACCGGTTGCTTGACAAAACTTGCATCCAAAATTTGTGATGTGCAAGCCCAGGCGAAGAGCTCATATAAATACTCGATCACAAGATGTCTCCCAACAGGTCGGCCAGAGAGATTTATTAAATTTAAATATTATTTGTTCAATAATTTAAATTTATTATTTTTAAATATTATTATTATTATTTTAATATTACTTTCAAATTAGCATTAAAAAATGCTCTTTTTCCTCCCCAATTTGGGACCTGACAAATTTCCTTTCATATTAAAATTAAAGTATAATTCACATTTCCTTGTTTAGATCCATATGTTGATGACCATTGTATGATATAACCATCAAGCTTTCAAATCAAAAGGCCACAAATATTTTAATACCTTAAACCGTAAAACAACTCAATCATGTAATGTCCCCTTTTCAAGCTGCCTTTGTTTTAATTAACAGAAAACAACCACGCGAACCTGGAGAAATCGACTGTTTTAAAAATCCCTCATGCTCTTTCCGACGAGATTTAACAGAAAACAACCACGCGAACCAGGAAACAGCCACGCGAACCAGGAAACAGGGAACAGGGAACAGGAACAGGAACATCACGCGAACCAGGAAACAGCCACGCGACAGAGGTGCTTTTAGGGCTTTTTCCGAAACCGAGAAGAGTTTGGGAGTTGTTTTATCAAAAGCGACAACGGCAAGGATTTCCAGAAACGAGGGTCAGGGTCAAAGGCTGAGCAGAAGGACGTGACCGTGTGGGCCCAGAGTTTTCTTTCCACGCAGGAGACAGAGCTTCTTCGAAAATCACCGCAACAGGGAACAGGTGTGCCCCACATCTTGTCTTTTTCAGTTTCTTTGCCTGCTTTCTCCTCTATCATCAAATAAAAGTATTTGTTGCATCAAGCGCAAGTCATTTTTAAACCAAAACGGCTGCCTTTTCCCAAAACACGCATCAAACTTTAAAGATCTCTAATGACTGAACAATCTGAAAGTGGGAAAGGAATGGCAAATTCTGGGGCCTCGAGTGTGGGTTCAGGGTCAACTGAGACTGCTAACATAACAAAACAGACCGGCATATTGGGAGAATCAAACAAGATTACTTTATCAACGGAGTCTAATAACATACCAAAGCAGCTATTAGTAAATGAGGCAGTGGAAGGCAATACGGTAGGTATTGAAACTTTTGAAATCCAAAATGGTGGTGCACAGCATCAAGGGACCACTCTAATCCCTTTTAATCCCCCAACACATCTTCCAGTAGAGCCCGCAGCAGCAGCTCTGTTTAACACTTGGGGTGCTTATGTGATGGGCTATCCACTGGATAGGTCAAACGCAGGGAAGGACTGTGTGTTTGTAAATGCAAAACAGTACAAAGGTATTTTAAAGCGGAGGCAAACTCGAAAGGTAAAGTTTGCAAAGAGAGGAAAATTTGCTATAATTCTACCAAGGCTGGAACACAAATGCTTATCAAACCCTATTGAAATCCAGCAAGTTCAAAAAACGGAATTCGAAGGTAACGAAAAAACGAACCCTACATCCCATCTTGTCTCAATTTCGGCAGACAAGGGAGAAGGGGGTGAGGGTAAACCTTTTGATTCTTATAGTCCCACCACAACACCTCTAATGTGGTCCTCTGAGTTGTACGTCAATGAGCTAATGGCCATGAACAAGAGGCTTCAATCATTAGAGGCAAGGGGGCTCTTTGAAGATGCTAAAATGAAAGAGATCATGGATACCAATTGGCAATTATCAAGGGAGAACAAAATTCTCAAAGACGAAATAAGTAAGCTTCAAATCTCCATGTCAAATGGAGAGCAAGAATTGATTTCGATAAGACAAGTTTTAGCACAAAGTGGCACAATAGACAAAAGCATATCAAGAGAGGTAGCTGAAAGCAGCAACTTGCAGATAAAAGAGATACAATCAGTCCTGGACAGCGTAAAGATAAAAGAAAACCAGCTGAGGGATCAATTAGAGGAGGCCAAAAGCTGGGCTCATGTAGTGGGAGGTCCCTCAGACACACACAAGGACCTCATAGAAAAGCAAGTTCGAAGACAGATAAGAGAAGAGAATGACAGAAATGTCAGGGCTGTGAATGTCATTGTTAAAGGGCTAAAGGACTATGGGGAGAATGAACCAACAAAGGAGCTAGCAAAAGATTTTTTTAGGGATGAGTTACAATGGACAGGTGTCATTCAACAAGCAAACAGAATTGGAAAATGGGTGAAAGATGGAAAGAGTAGGCACGTAAGGGTCACTTTGGCGAACATTGAAGATAAGAACAAGCTGCTAAGGAACAAGAAGTTTCTTAAAGGTACACAAATATACCTTGACGAGGACTTAACAATAGTCCAACAACAAGAAAGGCGTAAGGAGTGGGAAAAAGTAAAGGCAGCAAGGAACGAAGGAAAATGGGCTTGGTTACAAGATGGGAAAGCTCAAGTTAGTGACAGAATTACTCACCAAAAGTAGGAACTCGGGGCCCCCCAGGATCAGGTGTCAATAGTAAGTTGGAATTGTAGAGGTTACCCGTGGAGAAGAGGACCTGGTTTAGGGCCCATTGCAGAAGGAAAAGACATCATCATCCTTACGGAGACTCATGAGCATGATGGCTGTAAAATTCCAGACTTTGAAGGATATAAAAAAGCTTCCATTTGGAACGAGAGAACAGATAGTGGTAAAGGGCATGGTGGAGTTGCAGTCCTAATCAAAGAAATATGGTGCAATAACATTCAAGTCGAGAAAGAAGACCCAAACAAACAATATATATGGTTTAAAATAACAGAAAATCAAACTGTCATAAGAGTGGCTGCCTGCTATTTTGCCCCAAAAGGCTCCAAATCTTACAAGAAAAGGAACCTAGACCGTGAGGATCCTTTTGCTGCTCTAAAAAGGGACATTTCAATCTATAATGGCATGGGAGAGGTTATTCTAATAGGGGATTTTAATGCAAGGACTGCAAACATACAAGCTCTCAGCTTGGCAAGCAAGGACAAGGAGAAAGCTGATCCACTATGGTTGGAGGAAGAGGGACAGCACCTGTGGGAAAGGAATTCGCAAGATAGTAAGCACAATGTCACGCACTACGGGGCTGAGTTGTTGGGGCTATGTAGTTTATTCAACTTGGTCATTTGCAATGGTTTGAAAGCATGGCCGAACTCAGGCAACATCACCTGCAAAACATACAATGGACAAAGTGTGGTTGATTATGTCATTTGCTCGCATGTTTACACGTCAAAGATAAAGGAACTAGTGATTGGAAAATGTCCTTTAGAGCTGAAATCAGATCATAATCCAATATATGTAAATCTTGACGCCCACATTAGCATGCATCAAAGGGGGCAGATTCCTATCAGCAAAAAGAAAGTGCATCCGCAAGGTAGAATCATCATGAACCATGACAATCGGGAAGTCTTCAAGAATGCCCTCAAAAGGATTTTCATCGAGTATGAAAGAAAATTAGCTACCACAGGGCATCACACTATAAACAAGGACATGCTGATCCCTATTGTTCACAAGGCTTTGGATGAGTGTAAGAGGGCTAGGCCTAAGAAGGCAATTACTTCTACTTTCCCAGCAAACCCATGGTTTGATGAAGAGTGCAAATTAACAAAAAGAAAATTTCACCAGGGTGGGAGGACCACAGAAAACAAGAAAGAATACGAAAAGATGATACGGAACAAAAAAGAAAAATATGTTAGCACTAGAAGGTTGGAGTTGATTGCCCTTGGAAAGAACAACCCCAAGAAATTCTGGAAGGAGCTACAACAAAAAAGAAAACAAACAGAAAACAATATCACAAGCTCTCAATGGTTGGAATATGCAAAGTTACTGTATGAGCGGGAACAAGATAAACATAGACCCCCAACTATCAGGGCTGCCACTGAACTATTCACCATAGAAGACATCAATCAAGGGATAAAAAGGTTGGCTGGGGGAAAAGCACAGGATATTGATGGGCTGCAAGCTGAATTCTTAAAATGGGGCATTGAGGTCCTTGCGCCTTGCATCAAGGGCTTTTTCAATAGGGTTATTCAAGAGGGCTTTCCGGAAGGGTGGACTACTAGTGTTGTGGTTCCCCTATACAAAAGTGGGGACACTAATAACCCATCAAATTACCGCACTATTATGATTAATCCGCTTCTTGGAAAACTTTTTGGAAGCATGATTGAGCGTAGAATTAGTAGTTGGGCTGAGAAAGAGGGCAAAAGAGCTGAAGGGCAGGCTGGTTTTAGACCAAAACATTCCACTATCGATCATGGTATTACACTTAGATTTTTGATTGAAAAAATTTGGAACGTTCAAGGGGAGGAGGCTTTTTGCTGCTTTGTTGACTTCAAAAAAGCCTTTGACACAGTGCCACGGGGCAAGTTGTGGAATAGAATGGAGGAACTGGGAGTCCCAAGGGCTCTTAGGGCGGCTGTTCATAGGCTGTATGAGCAGGTCAGAGCTAAAATCAGAACTAATGAAGGTATGTCGGAGTGCTTTGGCAGTGACATTGGAGTCAAGCAAGGCTGCCCGCTTTCCCCAACGCTATTCGGGCTTTACATTGACAAGTTGGAAGAGTGGATAGACAAAGTTGGTGGGGAAGGTATTCAGTTGGCCAATTATGTAATAAAATTGCTCTTGTATGCCGATGATCTCATTTTGATTGCTAAAACAGCACATGAGTTAAGAAAACATTTGAAAGCTCTTGAATCATTTTGTCAGGAAGTTGGGATGCAAGTGAATACTAGTAAAACCAAAATTATGATATTCTCTCTGAGAAGGAAAAAACAGCAAATTAGCTTTATCTTTGAGGGCAATCCGCTGGAAATTGTAGATGAATACAAATACCTTGGGCTAGATTTTCACTATAAGCTCAGTTGGGAAACTTGTAGAGCAAAAAGGATCCAAGGAGGCTGGAAAGCGCTCTACTCTCTACAAAACAGATGTAGAAATGCTGAGCTATGGGATTGGAAAACCAAGAGAACGTTGTTTGGCTTACTTGTGACCCCGGTGGTTCTATATGGGTGCGAAATTTGGGGCAGCAGCATGTCAGATCAGAAATGGAGGCAAGTGGAAAGAATTCAAAAGCATCTAATTGTTAGCAGCCTTAAACTCAAAACCACGATACCTTATGAGATTTTACTAGCGGAGTCAGGCACCTTTCCCTTGGAGGCTTTCGCGATGATTCGGTTACTATGTTACCTTCAAAAGGTTCAAAACATGGACGACCATCGGTGGCCTAAGCTAATCGTAAAAGAAAAGTTGGATAGAAGAAGGAATACATGGATGAAACAAAACAAAAAATGGATGGAAAAGTGGGGTGTGAATATGCAAGATTGTCCAAGTTCAAATGAAGAAATAAAAAAATATGTGAAACAAAAATTCAAAAAAGCTTTATGGACAAAACAATCAGGGCGAAAAAAAGACTATTATATCAAAGAATTCAATCCTAAGGGGGACCATGATGAAAAGGCATATATAGGAGCAAATATTAAATGGAGAGCAAAGATGTTGATAGCTCAACTCCGAACTAGCTCACATCGTCTTAGATGTGAGACGGGCAGATGGATGGTTCCTAAAGAAGAGTGGGAAGAAAGAATATGTCGTTTTTGCGACATGGGATTAGTGGAGACAGAGTGGCACTTTGTTATGGAGTGCTCAGCATACAAAGATATTCGGGTCACTTATGGGGACATCTTACAAGTGGACAACTTAAATACCTTGTTTGAGGAGGAAAGGTTGGTCAAATCTGCAAATTACATCATCAAAATTCACTGTCGTAGAGCTAATCTCGAGCGAAGATCTCAGGCTGTTTAGGGTCTTCTCTTTTCGGTGGTGGTCTTGTGCTGTTCCTGGGTCCCATAGGCTGCTGTGGCCTCGTGGACGTTATTAAAATATTTCATTTCATTTCATTTCAAGCATAATCAGTTTGTAAACAATTAGTCTATTTTCCAAGTTTTTCTGTAGGCTAATTGGTGAGCAAGGGAGAACTCCAAAGTTTTTGGAGAGCATAGAATCAATCTAGCGGAGATGTTTTTGGCAATGAGTTCAATCGGTCTTGGTGAGCCTCATGGTGCTTTTAAAATTGATTTTCGACCTTTTGGAAACTCTCCAAACTTCTTGGAGAAGCATACCATATTTAGACAATAGCCAAGTTGCTTCAATTCTTTGTCCTTTATCCTCAAGGACAGATTGGTATAGTTAGAATTTCATAGTTGTGTCATTTCGATATTTTCCACAACTTGAGTGATTTATTAAATGATTAAATAATTATTTCTTTAATTGTCCTAAAGTGAAATTATTAAAAAGGCAGCTAGTGTAATTATTTATTAAAAAGATGTTTTAAGTTGTGTTTAAAAGGGGACACCTAGGCACAAGGGGTCTTTTTACAAATTAGAAATTATTATTTATTTTGAAAAGTAAATTTGTGGAGGAAAAGGGAATTATTATTTTTTCTTATTATATTTTTCCCTCCAGAATGTTATAAGAAGTTGAGGTGTTCATTTGATGGGTTAGCCATGATATGTTATTGGCTTCTGCATATGGAGAGAACCTGTGTTCTTCTTCAAATTTCTTGAGGACGAAAACCCTCTCAAAATTACTGATTTTGGAGACCAAAATCCCTCTAGCTGGTCTTGGTAGTTTCATACAAAAGATATAGTTGTGCCTGCAAAAGAAGTTGACAGTTTGGTATTGAAGGATGCAATTTTTTGATGTATTTTGAAGAGTTTAATGATGCTAATCATTTTGGAATTTGGTGTGATCTTCATGACATTTCAGATGGGTTTGGAGTGATTTGTGGAGGATTTTAGGGATGCTATGCTAGCCGCAACATATCTATATGCTGGTCGTACCATATTATGAACGTATATTTTAATGCTGTTGTTGCAGAGGTCTGCTTCAGATCAGATTTACCCTTGATTTTCAGCCTTTCAAGAGGGAGGATGCTGGCCGAACTGATTATGGAGACAAGTGGTGACTTAGGGAGACATACCACATCATTGAGGGTCGTACCATGCCAAATCAATGGCGTGTGAGCTAGAAATCCAAACGCCTCAGTTCTAGAAGAGATTTATCACTATTTAGGGGTGCCTAGCAATGCTCTTTCATGCCAAAGACATATTGTGGTGAGACTTTAATTCTTTTGGATGATTTAGGTGTTTGAGGGTAGTGTTGTAGCTGTTGTTCCAGCTTGTAACAGTCTTGTGAACGTCTAATTTTCATTATCAGCCTGATATAGTATTATTTCTAGAATGTTTGATTATGTTTGATGAGGTTTGGTGTGGTTTGAAGTGCTTTGACGGTAGTTGTTTCAGATTTAGGTTGTTTCACCAACATACATATTACAGAATGAATTTTAGTGTGTTTTCAATGCTGGCCTGAGGCATATCAGACATGTCTGGTAGTTGTTATTGCTGCTGGGTATGATTATTCATCATAGTATTGCTGTTGGAAATGTTTTTTTTAGTGGGTTTGCTGTTTGGAAGGAGTATATCAGTATTTGGAGCATTTGCTGAGTGATTACAGTCATATCAGACCTAATCAAACCCTGTTACCAGCAAGGTTCAAGTTGTAGCAGACTTACACCAGCCTTATTATCATCTATCTGAGGTATTCTACTTGTTGGGTTCTTGATTACATTGATTATCCATGTTATCCAGTTTATTATGGAGCGATGCAGCAGTTATATGAGTTGTATTGCTTTTAATATATCATTGTAAAACACAGGATGGTAGTACCGCCAGTGGGCTTGGTCATTTCTCATTGATGTATGTACTCACACCGCTGAATAAGTGGATAATATTGGATTTACTTGCCCCACTGAACAAGTGGAGAATGTTGTATCTACTTACCCCACTGAATAAATGAAGAGTGCCGAATTTGTTACCCACTGAATAAATGGAAGCTTTGTAATTGCACTCCGCTGAATAAGAGTGAAAATGCTTGTTTTCATTGAATGCTTGTTTTCATTGTTCTGTACACTCCACTGAATAACTGTAGTGATCTTTCCTTTCAATTGGATAGCACCCCACTGAAGAATTGAGATTGGTTCGCTTGCCGCCTAGCACGTTTACTTTCAAGCTGTTGCAATCTAATTAGTTGTGCAGTCCTGAACATCGTATACTCTCACCTTGCCCATCTTGGGAACTGGGTGATCAAAAAGTGAAGAAGACATTGCTTTGAAACTCATTTTCAGTTGGAGAAATTTTCAAAAAAATAAAGAGGTGTTTATTACAAACCAATGCTCGACTTGTGCCAACCCAACAAAAAATGAAAGCTAGGGAAAAGCCAATCCAATTCTAAAATCCATCTCAAAGTGGTATATGATCAAGTATTTCACATAAAACCCCAAGTTAAAATCCATAAAAGAGATGACAAAGTGTTTCTGAAATTGAGATAGCACTGATTTCAACTTACTGGATACAGAATATGCAACAGACAAGGCTGTGTGCAAGAAATAAATATAGGCGTAGTGTACCCTAATAAATAACCCTTAGTGTTGGCATCAAAGCATGAAGTTACTCAGAAAAAGAAACTCACCAAATCAAAAACTAATTAAAAAATATTAAACCATCAAAGCCTTCAAAAATAAAAACCCAAGCTCAAACCCAAAAGAGGGATGACACGGTAATTTTGATATTTTAAAATGTGCCAAATTCAACCTCCTGGGCAGGGCATTCCCAGTAGAGAACACTATGTCTAAAACCCACAAACTAGGTAAATTAGAGGCTTGTTTACTAGGCCATGGTATACCCTGATAGCCAACCTCCCCCCGGTATGCAAACCGAGGGATACACCTACAGAAAAGCTACCCAAAAAAGGGGACAGAGGTGCTCAAATTCTAATCCACTGTAAAATTTGAGCCTAGCAAACGGACGACAAACAAAATCCTGCCAAGCGATAAAATGTATACATCCAACGGGCAAACCACAGCATAATCCTGTAAGGAAAAATTCCAAGCAAACACAAAACCCCTAACCTTAACCCCCGATTACAATAACAATAATGATAATATGACAAAGATCTTGCTTCTTTAACAAAACCCTTCCGGGAAATCAAAGATCAGAAAGGAAAAAGACTTCAAAATGATGGATTGATAAATCCTTCAGAAATTCATAGGGACAGACGAAATTCAACATACCTGGAGATTACACGAAAAAAGCCGCTACACCAAATTTTCCTTCTGAGCACAAAGGCTATTCTCCGTGGTTACGGCCTTCCTGATTAGTAAATTATTTACCAGTTGGGAGGAATTTTTGTGTCGTTACTAAAAATAACTGTATTAGTAACATAAATATATTATCATGTAAATGAAAATGTAATGTATTTTTTAGTTCCTGCGATAGGCAGGTTATTATTGCAATCATTTGATTTTTATTTATAAATATATATATTTTATATAATAAATATACAATTATATATTGTATCTTCTATATATAATTATTTTTCTATATCTTTTATTTCCTATAGGTAAGATTTCCTTTTTCCTTTTTACTTTTATTAACTAAATGAATTATGTATCTTGTATAATATAACTAATTGATATATTAATTATAGGTTTATTTGAAATTATAATTTAAATATTTTATATTATTTTCAAATTCAATTATATTATTATAATTGAATAATTGTTTTGATCACATATTAATATTTCTAATATATAATCTATATTCATTTATACATATTGCATACTATATATATATATATAAATTTAATACATATTAAATCTATATTTCTATATAATTATTTTTAATTTATCTTTCAATAAATATATAATCTATTAATAATATTTACTATAAATTATATTGCAAACATAATATACAATCTATATGGTGTGTTATATATACATATATTTATTTTTACATATCCCATAACTTATATTTACATATTATATAAGTAATTTTTTGTTTTTACCTTTATTAAATAAAAGGATTATGTATATGCATTTTATTATGTCCTCTCTATTATGTTTATTAAAATAGATTTTATAAGATTTAAAATATAAATTCAAATAGAAATATAAATTTAAAAGATTAGAAATATGAATAGAAATATAAATTTATAAGATTTAAAATATAAATTCTTCCCGCAGCTTTTCTAGGCTTGTGATTCGAAGATGGCAGTGCAAGAGGAGTATCCCTCTCATGATTGCCAGAAATGTTGTGCAACTATTATGAAAAAAAAATGAATTAGGTAAAATAGTTAAATTATCTATAAATTGTGTATAATTGTGATGCTTGCACTTTGAGCTAGAT
>VDFB02270651.1:673480884-673504170 GCA_007258455.2 Sequoia sempervirens
GGTGGTGCACAGCACCAAGGGACCACTCTAATCCCTTTTAATCCCCCAACACATCTTCCAGTGGAGCCTGCAGCAGCAGCTCTGTTTAACACTTGGGGTGCTTATGTGATGGGCTATCCACAGGATAGGTCAAACGCAGGGAAGGATTGTGTGTTTGTAAATGCAAAACAGTACAAAGGTATTTTAAAGCGCAGGAAAAATCGAAAGGTAAAGTTTGCAAAGAGAGGAAAATTTGCTATAATTCTACCAAGGCTGGAACACAAATGCTTATCAAACCCTATTGAAATCCAGCAAGTTCAAAAAACGGAATTCGAAGGTAATGAAAAAACGAACCCTACATCCCATCTTGTCTCAATTTCAGCAGACAAGGGAGAAGGGGGTGAGGGTAAACCTTTTGATTCTTATAGTCCCACCACAACACCTCTAATGTGGTCCTCTGAGTTGTACGTCAATGAGCTAATGGCCATGAACAAGAGGCTTCAATCATTAGAGGCAAGGGGGCTCTTTGAAGATGCTAAAATGAAAGAGATCATGGATACCAATTGGCAATTATCAAGGGAGAACAAAATTCTCAAAGACGAAATAAGTAAGCTTCAAATCTCCATGTCAAATGGAGAGCAAGAATTGATTTCGATAAGACAAGTTTTAGCACAAAGTGGCACAATAGACAAAAGCATATCAAGAGAGGTAGCTGAAAGCAGCAACTTGCAGATAAAAGAGATACAATCAGTCCTGGACAGCGTAAAGATAAAAGAAAACCAGCTGAGGGATCAATTAGAGGAGGCCAAAAGCTGGGCTCATGTAGTGGGAGGTCCCTCAGACACACACAAGGACCTCATAGAAAAGCAAGTTCGAAGACAGATAAGAGAAGAGAATGACAGAAATGTCAGGGCTGTGAATGTCATTGTTAAAGGGCTAAAGGACTATGGGGAGAATGAACCAACAAAGGAGCTAGCAAAAGATTTTTTTAGGGATGAGTTACAATGGACAGGTGTCATTCAACAAGCAAACAGAATTGGAAAATGGGTGAAAGATGGAAAGAGTAGGCACGTAAGGGTCACTTTGGCGAACATTGAAGATAAGAACAAGCTGCTAAGGAACAAGAAGTTTCTTAAAGGTACACAAATATACCTTGACGAGGACTTAACAATAGTCCAACAACAAGAAAGGCGTAAGGAGTGGGAAAAAGTAAAGGCAGCAAGGAACGAAGGAAAATGGGCTTGGTTACAAGATGGGAAAGCTCAAGTTAGTGACAGAATTACTCACCAAAAGTAGGAACTCGGGGCCCCCCAGGATCAGGTGTCAATAGTAAGTTGGAATTGTAGAGGTTACCCGTGGAGAAGAGGACCTGGTTTAGGGCCCATTGCAGATGGAAAAGACATCATCATCCTTACGGAGACTCATGAGCATGATGGCTGTAAAATTCCAGACTTTGAAGGATATAAAAAAGCTTCCATTTGGAACGAGAGAACAGATAGTGGTAAAGGGCATGGTGGAGTTGCAGTCCTAATCAAAGAAATATGGTGCAATAACATTCAAGTCGAGAAAGAAGACCCAAACAAACAATATATATGGTTTAAAATAACAGAAAATCAAACTGTCATAAGAGTGGCTGCCTGCTATTTTGCCCCAAAAGGCTCCAAATCTTACAAGAAAAGGAACCTAGACCGTGAGGATCCTTTTGCTGCTCTAAAAAGGGACATTTCAATCTATAATGGCATGGGAGAGGTTATTCTAATAGGGGATTTTAATGCAAGGACTGCAAACATACAAGCTCTCAGCTTGGCAAGCAAGGACAAGGAGAAAGCTGATCCACTATGGTTGGAGGAAGAGGGACAGCATCTGTGGGAAAGGAATTCGCAAGATAGTAAGCACAATGTCACGCACTACGGGGCTGAGTTGTTGGGGCTATGTAGTTTATTCAACTTGGTCATTTGCAATGGTTTGAAAGCATGGCCGAACTCAGGCAACATCACCTGCAAAACATACAATGGACAAAGTGTGGTTGATTATGTCATTTGCTCGCATGTTTATACGTCAAAGATAAAGGAACTAGTGATTGGAAAATGTCCTTTAGAGCTGAAATCAGATCATAATCCAATATATGTAAATCTTGACGCCCACATTAGCATGCATCAAAGGGGGCAGATTCCTATCAGCAAAAAGAAAGTGCATCCACAAGGTAGAATCATCATGAACCATGACAATCGGGAAGTCTTCAAGAATGCCCTCAAAAGGATTTTCATCGAGTATGAAAGAAAATTAGCTACCACAGGGCATCACACTATAAACAAGGACATGCTGATCCCTATTGTTCACAAGGCTTTGGATGAGTGTAAGAGGGCTAGGCCTAAGAAGGCAATTACTTCTACTTTCCCAGCAAACCCATGGTTTGATGAAGAGTGCAAATTAACAAAAAGAAAATTTCACCAGGGTGGGAGGACCACAGAAAACAAGAAAGAATACGAAAAGATGATACAGAACAAAAAAGAAAAATATGTTAGCACTAGAAGGTTGGAGTTGATTGCCCTTGGAAAGAACAACCCCAAGAAATTCTGGAAGGAGCTACAACAAAAAAGAAAACAAACAGAAAACAATATCACAAGCTCTCAATGGTTGGAATATGCAAAGTTACTGTATGAGCGGGAACAAGATAAACATAGACCCCCAACTATCAGGGCTGCCACTGAACTATTCACCATAGAAGACATCAATCAAGGGATAAAAAGGTTGGCTGGGGGAAAAGCACAGGATATTGATGGGCTGCAAGCTGAATTCTTAAAATGGGGCATTGAGGTCCTTGCGCCTTGCATCAAGGGCTTTTTCAATAGGATTATTCAAGAGGGCTTTCCGGAAGGGTGGACTACTAGTGTTGTGGTTCCCCTATACAAAAGTGGGGACACTAATAACCCATCAAATTACCGCACTATTATGATTAATCCGCTTCTTGGAAAACTTTTTGGAAGCATGATTGAGCGTAGAATTAGTAGTTGGGCTGAGAAAGAGGGCAAAAGAGCTGAAGGGCAGGCTGGTTTTAGACCAAAACATTCCACTATCGATCATGGTATTACACTTAGATTTTTGATTGAAAAAATTTGGAACGTTCAAGGGGAGGAGGCTTTTTGCTGCTTTGTTGACTTCAAAAAAGCCTTTGACACAGTGCCACAGGGCAAGTTGTGGAATAGAATGGAGGAACTGGGAGTCCCAAGGGCTCTTAGGGCGGCTGTTCATAGGCTGTATGAGCAGGTCAGAGCTAAAATCAGAACTAATGAAGGTATGTCGGAGTGCTTTGGCAGTGACATTGGAGTCAAGCAAGGCTGCCCGCTTTCCCCAACGCTATTCGGGCTTTACATTGACAAGTTGGAAGAGTGGATAGACAAAGTTGGTGGGGAAGGTATTCAGTTGGCCAATTATGTAATAAAATTGCTCTTGTATGCCGATGATCTCATTTTGATTGCTAAAACAGCACATGAGTTAAGAAAACATTTGAAAGCTCTTGAATCATTTTGTCAGGAAGTTGGGATGCAAGTGAATACTAGTAAAACCAAAATTATGATATTCTCTCTGAGAAGGAAAAAACAGCAAATTAGCTTTATCTTTGAGGGCAATCCGCTGGAAATTGTAGATGAATACAAATACCTTGGGCTAGATTTTCACTATAAGCTCAGTTGGGAAACTTGTAGAGCAAAAAGGATCCAAGGAGGCTGGAAAGCGCTCTACTCTCTACAAAACAGATGTAGAAATGCTGAGCTATGGGATTGGAAAACCAAGAGAACGTTGTTTGGCTTACTTGTGACCCCGGTGGTTCTATATGGGTGCGAAATTTGGGGCAGCAGCATGTCAGATCAGAAATGGAGGCAAGTGGAAAGAATTCAAAAGCATCTAATTGTTAGCAGCCTTAAACTCAAAACCACGATACCTTATGAGATTTTACTAGCAGAGTCGGGCACCTTTCCCTTGGAGGCTTTCGCGATGATTCGGTTACTATGTTACCTTCAAAAGGTTCAAAACATGGACGACCATCGGTGGCCTAAGCTAATCGTAAAAGAAAAGTTGGATAGAAGAAGGAATACATGGATGAAACAAAACAAAAAATGGATGGAAAAGTGGGGTGTGAATATGCAAGATTGTCCAAGTTCAAATGAAGAAATAAAAAAATATGTGAAACAAAAATTCAAAAAAGCTTTATGGACAAAACAATCAGGGCGAAAAAAAGACTATTATATCAAAGAATTCAATCCTAAGGGGGACCATGATGAAAAGGCATATATAGGAGCAAATATTAAATGGAGAGCAAAGATGTTGATAGCTCAACTCCGAACTAGCTCACATCGTCTTAGATGTGAGACGGGCAGATGGATGGTTCCTAAAGAAGAGTGGGAAGAAAGAATATGTCGTTTTTGCGACATGGGATTAGTGGAGACAGAGTGGCACTTTGTTATGGAGTGCTCAGCATACAAAGATATTCGGGTCACTTATGGGGACATCTTACAAGTGGACAACTTAAATACCTTGTTTGAGGAGGAAAGGTTGGTCAAATCTGCAAATTACATCATCAAAATTCACTGTCGTAGAGCTAATCTCGAGCGAAGATCTCAGGCTGTTTAGGGTCTTCTCTTTTCGGTGGTGGTCTTGTGCTGTTCCTGGGTCCCATAGGCTGCTGTGGCCTCGTGGACGTTATTAAAATATTTCATTTCATTTCATTTCAAGCATAATCAGTTTGTAAACAATTAGTCTATTTTCCAAGTTTTTCTGTAGGCTAATTGGTGAGCAAGGGAGAACTCCAAAGTTTTTGGAGAGCATAGAATCAATCTAGCGGAGATGTTTTTGGCAATGAGTTCAATCGGTCTTGGTGAGCCTCATGGTGCTTTTAAAATTGATTTTCGACCTTTTGGAAACTCTCCAAACTTCTTGGAGAAGCATACCATATTTAGACAATAGCCAAGTTGCTTCAATTCTTTGTCCTTTATCCTCAAGGACAGATTGGTATAGTTAGAATTTCATAGTTGTGTCATTTCGATATTTTCCACAACTTGAGTGATTTATTAAATGATTAAATAATTATTTCTTTAATTGTCCTAAAGTGAAATTATTAAAAAGGCAGCTAGTGTAATTATTTATTAAAAAGATGTTTTAAGTTGTGTTTAAAAGGGGACACCTAGGCACAAGGGGTCTTTTTACAAATTAGAAATTATTATTTATTTTGAAAAGTAAATTTGTGGAGGAAAAGGGAATTATTATTTTTTCTTATTATATTTTTCCCTCCAGAATGTTATAAGAAGTTGAGGTGTTCATTTGATGGGTTAGCCATGATATGTTATTGGCTTCTGCATATGGAGAGAACCTGTGTTCTTCTTCAAATTTCTTGAGGACGAAAACCCTCTCAAAATTACTGATTTTGGAGACCAAAATCCCTCTAGCTGGTCTTGGTAGTTTCATACAAAAGATATAGTTGTGCCTGCAAAAGAAGTTGACAGTTTGGTATTGAAGGATGCAATTTTTTGATGTATTTTGAAGAGTTTAATGATGCTAATCATTTTGGAATTTGGTGTGATCTTCATGACATTTCAGATGGGTTTGGAGTGATTTGTGGAGGATTTTAGGGATGCTATGCTAGCCGCAACATATCTATATGCTGGTCGTACCATATTATGAACGTATATTTTAATGCTGTTGTTGCAGAGGTCTGCTTCAGATCAGATTTACCCTTGATTTTCAGCCTTTCAAGAGGGAGGATGCTGGCCGAACTGATTATGGAGACAAGTGGTGACTTAGGGAGACATACCACATCATTGAGGGTCGTACCATGCCAAATCAATGGCGTGTGAGCTAGAAATCCAAACGCCTCAGTTCTAGAAGAGATTTATCACTATTTAGGGGTGCCTAGCAATGCTCTTTCATGCCAAAGACATATTGTGGTGAGACTTTAATTCTTTTGGATGATTTAGGTGTTTGAGGGTAGTGTTGTAGCTGTTGTTCCAGCTTGTAACAGTCTTGTGAACGTCTAATTTTCATTATCAGCCTGATATAGTATTATTTCTAGAATGTTTGATTATGTTTGATGAGGTTTGGTGTGGTTTGAAGTGCTTTGACGGTAGTTGTTTCAGATTTAGGTTGTTTCACCAACATACATATTACAGAATGAATTTTAGTGTGTTTTCAATGCTGGCCTGAGGCATATCAGACATGTCTGGTAGTTGTTATTGCTGCTGGGTATGATTATTCATCATAGTATTGCTGTTGGAAATGTTTTTTTTAGTGGGTTTGCTGTTTGGAAGGAGTATATCAGTATTTGGAGCATTTGCTGAGTGATTACAGTCATATCAGACCTAATCAAACCCTGTTACCAGCAAGGTTCAAGTTGTAGCAGACTTACACCAGCCTTATTATCATCTATCTGAGGTATTCTACTTGTTGGGTTCTTGATTACATTGATTATCCATGTTATCCAGTTTATTATGGAGCGATGCAGCAGTTATATGAGTTGTATTGCTTTTAATATATCATTGTAAAACACAGGATGGTAGTACCGCCAGTGGGCTTGGTCATTTCTCATTGATGTATGTACTCACACCGCTGAATAAGTGGATAATATTGGATTTACTTGCCCCACTGAACAAGTGGAGAATGTTGTATCTACTTACCCCACTGAATAAATGAAGAGTGCCGAATTTGTTACCCACTGAATAAATGGAAGCTTTGTAATTGCACTCCGCTGAATAAGAGTGAAAATGCTTGTTTTCATTGAATGCTTGTTTTCATTGTTCTGTACACTCCACTGAATAACTGTAGTGATCTTTCCTTTCAATTGGATAGCACCCCACTGAAGAATTGAGATTGGTTCGCTTGCCGCCTAGCACGTTTACTTTCAAGCTGTTGCAATCTAATTAGTTGTGCAGTCCTGAACATCGTATACTCTCACCTTGCCCATCTTGGGAACTGGGTGATCAAAAAGTGAAGAAGACATTGCTTTGAAACTCATTTTCAGTTGGAGAAATTTTCAAAAAAATAAAGAGGTGTTTATTACAAACCAATGCTCGACTTGTGCCAACCCAACAAAAAATGAAAGCTAGGGAAAAGCCAATCCAATTCTAAAATCCATCTCAAAGTGGTATATGATCAAGTATTTCACATAAAACCCCAAGTTAAAATCCATAAAAGAGATGACAAAGTGTTTCTGAAATTGAGATAGCACTGATTTCAACTTACTGGATACAGAATATGCAACAGACAAGGCTGTGTGCAAGAAATAAATATAGGCGTAGTGTACCCTAATAAATAACCCTTAGTGTTGGCATCAAAGCATGAAGTTACTCAGAAAAAGAAACTCACCAAATCAAAAACTAATTAAAAAATATTAAACCATCAAAGCCTTCAAAAATAAAAACCCAAGCTCAAACCCAAAAGAGGGATGACACGGTAATTTTGATATTTTAAAATGTGCCAAATTCAACCTCCTGGGCAGGGCATTCCCAGTAGAGAACACTATGTCTAAAACCCACAAACTAGGTAAATTAGAGGCTTGTTTACTAGGCCATGGTATACCCTGATAGCCAACCTCCCCCCGGTATGCAAACCGAGGGATACACCTACAGAAAAGCTACCCAAAAAAGGGGACAGAGGTGCTCAAATTCTAATCCACTGTAAAATTTGAGCCTAGCAAACGGACGACAAACAAAATCCTGCCAAGCGATAAAATGTATACATCCAACGGGCAAACCACAGCATAATCCTGTAAGGAAAAATTCCAAGCAAACACAAAACCCCTAACCTTAACCCCCGATTACAATAACAATAATGATAATATGACAAAGATCTTGCTTCTTTAACAAAACCCTTCCGGGAAATCAAAGATCAGAAAGGAAAAAGACTTCAAAATGATGGATTGATAAATCCTTCAGAAATTCATAGGGACAGACGAAATTCAACATACCTGGAGATTACACGAAAAAAGCCGCTACACCAAATTTTCCTTCTGAGCACAAAGGCTATTCTCCGTGGTTACGGCCTTCCTGATTAGTAAATTATTTACCAGTTGGGAGGAATTTTTGTGTCGTTACTAAAAATAACTGTATTAGTAACATAAATATATTATCATGTAAATGAAAATGTAATGTATTTTTTAGTTCCTGCGATAGGCAGGTTATTATTGCAATCATTTGATTTTTATTTATAAATATATATATTTTATATAATAAATATACAATTATATATTGTATCTTCTATATATAATTATTTTTCTATATCTTTTATTTCCTATAGGTAAGATTTCCTTTTTCCTTTTTACTTTTATTAACTAAATGAATTATGTATCTTGTATAATATAACTAATTGATATATTAATTATAGGTTTATTTGAAATTATAATTTAAATATTTTATATTATTTTCAAATTCAATTATATTATTATAATTGAATAATTGTTTTGATCACATATTAATATTTCTAATATATAATCTATATTCATTTATACATATTGCATACTATATATATATATATAAATTTAATACATATTAAATCTATATTTCTATATAATTATTTTTAATTTATCTTTCAATAAATATATAATCTATTAATAATATTTACTATAAATTATATTGCAAACATAATATACAATCTATATGGTGTGTTATATATACATATATTTATTTTTACATATCCCATAACTTATATTTACATATTATATAAGTAATTTTTTGTTTTTACCTTTATTAAATAAAAGGATTATGTATATGCATTTTATTATGTCCTCTCTATTATGTTTATTAAAATAGATTTTATAAGATTTAAAATATAAATTCAAATAGAAATATAAATTTAAAAGATTAGAAATATGAATAGAAATATAAATTTATAAGATTTAAAATATAAATTCTTCCCGCAGCTTTTCTAGGCTTGTGATTCGAAGATGGCAGTGCAAGAGGAGTATCCCTCTCATGATTGCCAGAAATGTTGTGCAACTATTATGAAAAAAAAATGAATTAGGTAAAATAGTTAAATTATCTATAAATTGTGTATAATTGTGATGCTTGCACTTTGAGCTAGATTCTCCTAGATGAACCCCTTGCTTAGAGTAGCTTTATAGTGGTGAAAAATTCCAAAGCCTATTTATAATCTTCTATGTCATAGAATGATTTGATGCAAACACAAGTTTATATTTGTGCTCCAAAGAAAAGTTTCTTAGGATGATGTTCCTTGCAATGCATAGGATTTCCAATTGGTTCCTTTTCAAGATGTTGTGAAACTAGCAATCACACCACACCTTGGTGTGCAATGGGTACGCCGAAGAGTTTTGGAAGGTCAATTAGGAAAAAATGGGTCTATTTTTTTGCAAACATTTTGCAAAGGTCAATTGGTAGGCCATTTATAAAATGATGTTTTTTGTGCAACAAAAGTTTGAATGGAGAAGTGATAGCTTCAAATCAACCATGCATCTTTTTATAGGAATCCAAACATGACAGAAACAAAACCTCTAAATGAGCTCCATTACCAACAAGCTCATGTTATGTTGCAATAGAGAGAGAGGGATACATAAGAAAGAGGGGGAGATAGAGGGGGGAAGAGTGTGAGAGAGGGGGGAGCTAAGGAGATAGAGGAAAAAATAGAATGAGACTTAAAGAACAAAGAGAGAGGACTTGAGAAAGAGAGATATACAAATAGGGGAGAGGTATAGAGAGAGATAATTTGTCAAATATTATAGTCGCAACTGCCATAGTAGACATGCATACAAAAAGTGGAAGCATAATTAGCAAGGCACATGAACTGTTTAACATAATACCTGAAGTTTTGAAAAAGATGTCATCTTGTGGACTGCAATGATTTTGGGATATGTACAACCTTCCCACATCTACATAGATTTTTAAGAGCAAACAATAAGTCACAATTTTTTTAGGATCCAAGTAAAAAGGTAACATCATTGTAAATACTCTAAAACCTATATCCATATGTGATCTGTAAGGGCCAAGAAAACACATCCACACAACCATCACATGTTTAATTGGCATCTTAATCATAAATTTTAGGGTGTTCTTGATGTACTCAGCATAGGCAAGAACCTCAACCATACACACAATGATCAAGTTTAAGTGTAATGCAATAAGGGTTACTCGTCTTATTGAAATATATAAACGTTCATCCACTAAACCTGAATGGCTATATACACAAAGAACACAAGCAAAGCTTATATTGTTGTGATATGTTCAAGAGTGCTTCATTATTTCAAATATTATGAGAACATCAAAGCATTTCCAACTATATTATTTGACAAAATTCCCCCTTCCATCAAATCTATACTGTGTTCCAAAACTCCCATTTTGGGACAAGCGGGGAGAATGTTGGCTTTACAACTATCGATTTGATTTTCTTGAAAGTTTCTTAATATTTGTCAAGAAATCCATTTTGTTCGTGTTTTGCAATCATAGCATTCAATGTGACCAAATTTCTTTTGAGGCACATTGTCAAACAGTTTGCGTGCCTTGTCTATGCTTGCACATTTTGCACACATGTTTACTGCTCTGGTTGTTACTACATCTGACCAAATTCCTCTATCCTTTAGATGCTTTGATGGATGTCCATACCCTGTTCCAAAGCTCCCATTCAACACAAGCTGGAAGGATGCTGGCAAAGGTTGTAGAGTGTGGCTTTAAGCCCATCAGCCACATATGCTTGAAAGTTTCTAAAGCCTTTTCAACAAATCCATTTTGTGAATATCCTGCAATGAGGGAATTCCACGTGAACTCATTTCTTTGAGGCATTAACTGAAATAGTCTGTGTGCCTTTTCTGTCCATCC
Organism: Sequoia sempervirens; assembly: GCA_007258455.2. Taxonomy (NCBI): domain Eukaryota; kingdom Viridiplantae; phylum Streptophyta; class Pinopsida; order Cupressales; family Cupressaceae; genus Sequoia; species Sequoia sempervirens. The sequence goes on from VDFB02270651.1 coordinate 673,491,675, forward strand.
GCATTTTTAATACATGTCTACCAGGGCAGTTGCAAATACATCATCTTACGAAACCCCTCTATCTTTTATCCTATGAATGGTGTGCATAGCATGTTCCAAAGCTCCCATTTTGGCATAGGAAAGGAGGATGTTGGCAATGGTTGAGGACTCTGGCTTTACACCTACCAATTGCATTTGTTTGAAAGATTCTAAAACCTTTTCAACATACCCATTTTGTGCATTTTTTTTTTTTTTGCATACAGTGAAACAGTGCAACAAGCTCTAGAAACCCATGTCTTCTTATCCTATAGTAGCTAACTTCTATAGAGCGGTAATTTAAGTTGTCCGTGGGTGAGCGAGCGACACCATTAAGTGGCCAAAAAATAGTGGAAAACTAATAAGATCGATGGTGCACTTGTTTTCAATCGTTGGCCAGGTGGTGTGGAAAGAGGTCAACCGTTGATTTCAAATTTTAGGTTGATCTCTCTCAAATTGGATACGCCTTCGGTGTAAAATATATAGGAATATGTGTGGACACGAGTGTAATAGAAAGCTAATTATAGTAAATATATGATCTAATGAGAATGTATGGATAAAGTGGAGTTAAATGGATATAAATGAGTGAGTGGAGGGTTGGATGGTGGAAGAAGGGATTGAAAATTGTGCCCACCTTACATGGGAGTGCTTTTGATTCAATTAGAGTTATGATTCAATTATAGTTATGACTAAATCAAGATTATGATTTAATAACAAATCAATATTCCACTCTTTCACTCTAAGTTTTATGAATTTTAACTTTTTGTTGAATATGCACATCTTAGTGTGATGATCAACTATTTGGGTGAGCCAGGAGTCAGTGACAACCATTTTGAAGTTTGGGTTTTCCATCTACACTTTTTCAAACTTGAAAGACACTCTTCTAGGGAATTTGTCCTTGTCTATGAGCCAGTAATCCAAACCAACTTCAAATAGGGTTCCAATTAGGGTTCAAATAGCTTTATGGTTAGAGTTAAGCTTCAATTTGGGTTAAGGGTTAATTGATTAAAAATAGATGTCTTGAGAAGGATATCTTTCGGCGTACTTTACATATATTTTTAAAATATAGGTATGCTAGTAATAACTGTATTAGTAACATAAATATATTATCATGTAAATGAAAATGTAATGTATTTTTAGTTCCTGCCATAGGCAGGTTACTATTGCAATCATTTGATTTTTATTTCTTATGGAATCTTTTGTTGGGTGGCCAATCAGAATGCATAATTTAAATATACTTTTTCCTATTTCTATAGTTTGAATTTAAAAACATATTTTTATATTTAAAAATTACTATTTATTTGTTTTCTTATTGATCTGAGTAGCTGTATAATTCATTTTTCTTTTCAAAAAATTGAAAACAGGATGATATAGATAAATTTAGACATATTTTGACATTAAATGCAATTTGTTGATGGATTGGTGGGTACAAAATCCCGAATGCATAATTGATGCGTTAAATGCCACTGCATTCAAAGAGAAGCCACTGGGAGCAAGGGGAATTTGTTGGCGATGGAGAAGAGCTCAAAAGATATTCTGGAACATCTGCATGGTGTCTAGTCGATGTTGTTTGACTCCCTAGTGGTGCTAAAGCGGATTGCTGCCAGAGTTGGTGTGAAGATGCATGCTCACCTTTCGGCCTCACTAGGTTGTGGTTGTGATTTGGAGGATGGCGCAACATCTTACAACTCTTTGTTTATTCTTTTGTACACAATTGTTCTTCTTTGTCCTGAAGCAACTGCATTGTCAAACACACTTGATGGTCAATAGCTATTAAAACTTTTAGTAACTTCTTCTTTGTTATCATTCTCAATTATTCTATTAATTTTGTGTCTTTTTGGACAATGTAAATGGAAACATAGACCAACTTAGGGGATACAAAATTCCATCGTGCAAATGTACCGGCAAGAATAAGAAAACAAGGCCTTAAAAACAAATGTGGCTTGGGTTGTGGGGTTGTCCCTTTCTGGTTCCCCACCACTTCGATGGCCCCGCCCACATACCCACACCAACATTACCTTAAAATGCTTGCCTCATTTCAAGTTGACCAATAACACTAGCTCTTTCAATCTCCTTGCCACTTTGTTACCTGTGTTTTTACGGAGCCTTCGACTTTTGTTCCACATCATCTACCACATCTTTGTTCACATTGCGAGAAAGCCCTAGCTATGTCTGCTACATAGGGCCAAAGGGCAGGTAGAGAAATCATATATATAGTCCTTTATATTTGATTGTATTTCACTGCAAAATTCCTATATAGAGGTTGCAAGCTCGAGTACCTTCGGGTTTTGTGCGATATTGGTTAAACTCGCTCCATCTAAGCGGATTGTTTGCTTCTGGGCATTCTATATCTGTAAAATTTGAATGAGTTTTTCAACACCCAAAATGATGAACATGTTGTTGTTGCTTGTAATACTATTGGGTGAGTTGTCTCTAATAGTCACAAATTTTCACTTTCTCCGACATTTCTTGGTGTGATATTAATATTTAGAATAAAAATGATGGATTTTAAAAGTTAAAGAAAATTTGGCTGCAACATAAATTTGGACTATGTTTTAGTTCTTTGTCATAGAATGTTTCCATTTATCATCATGAATAACAGCAGCAAACATCTTATGTATCTATTGCACAACATTGTTCAGATTTCAAGCTATCACCAAGTTTGTATGTGGCATTTGCTAGGATCTTTACGAGACAACGAAACACATTATTTTATGAATGGATCAATTGCATATTTTGGAGGACTTTTGTTAGTATTTATGCTTTGAATTTTTGGACACCTAAAACAATGGGAAATTTTATGCGCCATGTACTATGGGCGAGTTGTTCTCATCATGACACTCAGGGAATTGTCTCCCACATCTTTGAAACTTAGTGTTCAACATTTTTGGAACGAGTTCTCTTACAACCTGGTGTTGTTTGTTTGTTTGTTTTATGTGCTTGGAATTTTTTTTAAAATGGGCTTCTAAATGTTCTATTAATTTGAAATGGGTTTGTGATGACAATTATCCAACACTTTTAAAATAAAATATTTAGTTTTTGAGCTATTATTGGATAATATTTGAGATGAGATTCTTAAATTTTAATGGGTTTGACATGGGTTTCATATTACCATTCTCCAGCACCTATGGAACAAATTTATTTATAATTTTGTTGTATCAATTTAGTTTGTTTTTTCTTTTTATGGAAAATTGTAGGTAGTTATCTCAAACGATTCTCTCCTTTTCCTATTAATATTGAAAGGAAAAAATAAAAAAAATTGCCTTTTGATCATTTTCCTATGCAGGAAAAAATGTGTTGGCTAATAGTGATGATAATTACAAGAACTGTGAAGGTGTTAAGAGGTGGGCTGAAAAAATCATTGCTGGAATTGGAGGGAAGAACAGAGCATGAGAATTTGGAGTTAAAGGATTTACTATTTTTTCTTTATGTTCCAAGAACCGGGGGCATAAACTATTTCAATTGGTAATTTCCTTTGCTCAGTTTTTTTTGGTTTTTTTTGGGGATGGGAGCATTTTCAGAAGATATTGAATGGGAAAAAAAAAGTCTTTGACTGCGTTTGGTATCAGGGTATTTTTATGGCATATTTGCCAACTGACTAATATTTCACAAAATTTTCAAAAATCATATTACTCCATTACAAGAATTTCCAAAAAGAAATTAGCTAATTCTATTTGCAAGAAGATAAATATTGAACTCTTTGGTTTTTATTTAGAAGCAGTGTATGATACACATCTTTCTTATATATTAAGCTGGAAAGATTCCTCAACAATTTTATTCTTTTGAAAGAGATTTTAGATCCTCAAAATTTTGCCTGCTTGGTATGGATGTTATTGGGGGGTGTGATAGACAATTGTGATAGCTTCTAAAGAGGAACAAATTGTGTCTTTGTTTGAATGTTTCAAACGAAAAAATATGCAAGGTTATTGAAAACAAAGTTGGAAGAGAAGTCCCAACACTTGGAAATCCACTGAGAGGTTGGACCATTCAGGATGACAACTGTGATCTCCCTTAAAATACAGACATGGTGGCTATTATGGTCTAATCTCAATTGTAGAATGGTTTATGCTACCACATAATGCTTTGTCTTGTGTTTTTGTGATGCTAGGTATCTTGAACCATTCACCTTTAGTGGTCTTTCCAAGGACAACTATTTTTGTTTTCATGTTGTGTGATTCTTGCTTGTAGACATGTTGCCATATAGCCTTTAAACACCAAAAAAATGTCTTTTATATAAGATTTAAGGAGGTCTGATGGATATAATTGACTTGCATGGATTGAATAGTTTTTATGTGGATTAACAGAGATTATAGATGCTATGAGTTGATCATTGACAAGGAGGGTTATAATCCTTGTTCTAACCAATGGAATGGCCTTGTTTGCACTGCTTCAAGAATAATTTCATTGTAAGAACACATTTATTGTGTTTTCTATGGAGGAAAAAGTTATTTAGTTTTTGTACTTTGACATAATCTAAATTTGGTTCAAGAGGGCATTATCTAGCATGAACCTATCAGGAGCACTTGCTATAGAAATTAGGTTTCTTAGCTGCTTGCAATCTTTGTAAGTGAACAATAAAAGTAGTAAGTAGATGCACTTTCATTTCCCAAGCCAATTCATTTGATCTCTGTACCAAAATTATCCTTTTTTTGTTTCAAAGATTTGTCATACAATAAAGAACTGACTGGACCAATCCCAAACACCCTGGGAAATTTGCTCAACCTTGAGATCTTGTAAGTCCATCTGTTTATGAATACAATTAAATTATTAGTAATTTGTGTTTAAAATTAGTCCATTGTCTTAACACGTTTCTTCGGGGTTTTGATAGGCTGCAACTTTACTGTACATATTCCACATAAATTAGGTAACCTGCAAGAGCTTGCTTTTCTGTAAGAAAATCACTCCAGAACTAACTTGTTCCATGGTTTCTCAATATTTGATTGCTCTTTAATTCCTTTTGTTTTAATCAACATGAATAAGCTTATTTTTATGCTTTTCAAGGACTTGAGTTCAAACAGTTTTAGTGGCCCCATACCACCATTTGTGGGTAATCTGACAAAACTTCGCTTGTTTGACCTAGCCAACAATTAACTCTTTGGATCCTTTCATGATAGTACAGATTCAATCACACTAGATGGTATAAGAAACTAAAGATTATTATAGAGTTCATGACATATATCATGTTATAGGTATTTTTGGCATTGCCTTAACTTTTAATATTCCTGTATCACAATTGTTATGTTGATAAATTGATAATTATGTATCAAAGAAATAAAGAAAACACAACAAAGGGAGCAGATTTCTTGGACAGATTATAAGGATCCTGATTTATACCAGATGACTTTCTGAAATCAATTCTTCAGGGAATCTTTGCAAATGCAACATATTACATTGACAGGACCTACTAGTCTAGGCTGGAAAGCAATATAAGAATTATGAAAATACAGGCATTACTAGCCTCATCATCAGTATAAAAACACTGGTGTGCTCCATCCAACCCATGAAATATAATGAGCACTGACTCTTTGAGGATGAATTCCCTTGAAACACCATTCTCATGAAATCAAGATAGTTATGGAGAAAAGATTAGTGTATCTACAGTAAAACCCCAAGCAGTTAAATTGTTTGTGATTTTTTACTTCCTCACCTAAATAAAAAAGCCATTAATCCTCTTTAGGTTTCTAAAAGACTAACAATTTTGAGAATTGTCAACATCTAAAATCATGACAAGAAATTTTGAAGGAGAATGTGTCATTTTGGGTACAAGATGAGAAAACATTGTAAACAATAGAAGCATTCATATATTTCATCATCGTTGTTGTATTCATGTGCTAGAAAAAAGAACAAGTAACAATCTTACTGTGCTCTTATTTCTTCTCTTTTTGCGTTGTTCACTGCTTCCTTGTGGCTCTCTATACGAGACCGCTCCAATTCCAACCTATCCATCTCATCTTCAATGACTGTGTGAGATTAATTGTGTTAGAACCAAATTGTGCTATTATTAAACACCTTGGGTTTAGAAAACTTATCTAAGCTCTTGCATAAATCGATGCTCATATTGCTACTCTTTTTCCAATATAGTGTGTAAAGCTTGCAATTTTTCATCTGCCACTCCCTCCTTGTCTGTAGCCTCCACTTTCCTCTCATGCACAAGTACTTTGCCCTGAATGTCTGTAAATATGATGTTGATAGAATTAGCATATAAAATGGGAAAAATAACATGTGAGTATGAAAATAGAAGCCCATACATAAAAGAACTGGAAAAAGAAAAAGTGTTGCCAAGATATTCATAATTACAGAAATAATATAATAGATCAGAAATTCAAGGGAAAAGCAGATATGCAACTGATCCACATGTAAGTACACAAATTATCTTTTAGTTAGGGCCATATGACAGGGTATAATCAGTTAATCTTTGTGATTTGTGTTGTGATAAAGAGTATGCATTATTTTTTGTAATCTTTATTAGCAGTGTAATTGAAGATTCCTTATTTCAATCTTTGTATTTAGGAATTGTATTTTGTAATAAAACTTGCATTGCAAGCAAGTAGGTATTCTAAGGATAGAAGTTGTACTTATTTTTTAAATTTATTTTAATGCAATGGATTGTAAATGCTTAAAATGAACACGCTCTCGACACTTAGTTGATCAAGGATACAATAATATTCATTCAATAGAATTTAGTATGCTTATTTTGCTACTTTGCTGAAGTGCTTATGTGTTTTATGTGTTATTGTACTTTTATCAGTTAATATTGCTTAACCATTTTGGAAACCATTATATTGCAGTAGTTGTTAAGATGGTAGTTGTAGCTTTGGCTTCAATTATTGTGCTTGGCTTGTAACATCCTTTGAATGTGTTGATGAGGTAAATTAATGTGTTTTTATTGTTTATTGCAGGCTTTTTCTTGCAAGTTGCAATAAAGTGAGTTTGGTATCTTTGTATGCCATTCCCCTTTTTTGATTTAGAGGGTACTATGTACTATTTAGTCTTATTCAATCCTTATGTGTACTTGCACTACTCAATCTTTGCATTTAGCTAGATAGTGTAAGCATGATGGTTATCGTAGGATTTTCATTTGGTCAGAAAGCACAAAAACATTTTGTCTCTTTTTCCTTAGGTGAATCCAAAAAGACAACTATATATCAAATGAATTGTTATTGTACTCACTGTTTAAATATCAATGTTATTGAGTTATTTTTAATTTATTTATATTTGAAAATTCAAATTGCAATATCTACTAAATGCTCAACTCATGTTCAATGCATTCAAGAATCTTTTAAACAGATTCTGATTCAAAATTCCCCTTACTACATACCATACAACTACAGGGCAACATTAAATTATACAATTCATAAGTTCAATCTCTAATGGGCCTACAATACATTTTCACACATATACTGGTGTCTTTAAAGTCAAAGATGACATATCAGATACATAATGTGGACTAGTATATCTATCATCCAATTACTCAAAGAAGAGAGCACATGTATTGAGTTAATTTCATCAACAAGAAGCTTAACTAGCAACTAAGGATTATAAGCTAGGCAAAATAAATTTTAATAAAACAATTACTAGGGAAGAATCTAAAAACATCATAAAGTTGGTAACTATATCGCAAGATTACTATAACTTTCAATTATAATTCTAATATTTTTCTCATATCAAACTGACATGATTTAAACCTTCCTATCAATTCAGCTTCTAATAGTCTTCTCCATTTCGCACCTTCACTCAATAAACTAGTTTCCTTCTTCCCAATCTCAAAATAGAGTCGATTTTGACCTGTTAGTTACCATTTGTAAGCCCCATGTACAACTTTAGATTGTGGAAGGGTCTCATTTAGATACCATACCTTCTTGGAGAACCCAATTTCCCGTCCCCCCTATGATTCCTCTACACTAGCTGCGGGAACATTATCTTTCTCCACACTATTTAATTTGTTCCATATCTCTTTCTGTTGCAGAGGTTGTTATGATGGAATTATATAAGCTACGTCTTGGCCAGCAACAACAACTATACTGCAAATAGGAACTTTTTAAAACTAACTTGGTCTTCATTCCAACTAAAAAAAATTATCCTCTTTTATCTATTGCCAAGTACTGGTATTTTTTAACCATACTCAGTTAGGATTTTTTTCCATTTTTCGAAGCTTTCATTCTTCTTTCTCCAATCTTTATAACAAAAGACTTTCTTACATAAATATTCACAATTTTTTCAGATTTAAATTTTTTAGATCTAAAGTCTTCTCCTAAAGTTTTAAAGCATTCATGCCAAGTCTATTCTACATTGTACAATATTAAAAACTACATTAATTGTAGTCTATTCTATGCTACTTTCTTGGTTTCATTTGAGGGATCAATGATGTCGTCATACTCAGCTGATCATGGAGAAAAAAATTAAAAACTACATTAATTGTGCAAGAATTCATAATTAATACTTAGACTACATTAAATTTGTTTTGATCAAATGGCCCAAGCCTTGTGTACATTGATTTTGGATAAAAGGAGACCTAAAGATAGAAGTAATGAACAAAATGACTAACAAAGACCCTGTAGCTGGAGGAGTGAGTGTAAATGTCACAATAATGAGAACTATTTTCCAACCAACTACAATAAGAGAGCAACGTCTATGCAGCAATCGGGATGCACATTTAACAACATTTGACCGTATTTATTAATTAATTGAAATTCAGAAAACAATAGTATTCATAATTTCATTTAATTGATAAATACGATCAAATGTACATCCAAAATGTTGGATAGACAAGGGTTAATAGGAGAGGATGCAACCAATTTACTCAAGGAAATTAAGTACTTCAAGTTCTCAATTTATTTATACAGTTTCAAGTGATTTGCTTATCCAAGTCTAGCATTGCAAATTTTTAAACATTATAGGACATTATGTTTTGCTTTCAACTTCCTTTTTTATTTTGTAGTTCTTCTATTTCATTTTTTAAAAGTTTCATCAATCCTAATAAGTTTCTAAGCATTTAATTTTTTCTTTTATCAAGGACCGGACTAGTGGCAAATACTAAATCTAGTTCTATATGTCTTAGAGACCTTTCTAGAAAAAAATTGGATATGACCATAAAAGCTATATTTAAACAAAAGTAAAAGCAGTTGAAATTCTAAGTTTGGTCACTAGTTTTTTATCCACTTTCTTCTCTAAATCAACATGCATTACACTCTTCGGCAGGAACTCGACGCTTGCATCACTTGTTAGTATTGGAACTATCAATATTTCAAAGTTCAAGATAAATTTTTGTGTTTTTCAATGTTTCAATTGTGAAGGTGAATTTAAAAATATATATATATTTTAAAAATAATTATTGGAAATTTATTGGTTGAGGAGGTTTGACTCATTTTTGCAACCTTCACACCATTTGAAAAATCAAGTACTTTTAAAGGTTTAAATGTTTGTTATTAAGTAATAAATTTAATGGAAATTGTTAAAATCCAAATTCATACATGTACCTTCAAATCAATTACAAGCTAGATTTTTTCAAGATTAAACGAAACATAGGGGAGAGGGGCCCATAATGGAGCAGGGTCCAATTGTGGGGATAGAAGTAGTCCTCAATGGGCCCCATAGTGGAGCACTTTAATATCCAATTGCAAAACACATTTTATCCATAAAGTATGCAAAGTGACAAATCATGTGATGCCACATCAACGCACCAATAAAACATGACTTAGTGCACCACTATTGGTCTCACTATTTTTTTGGGCCTTTTTGGATACCTCAACAAAATACATGTTGATGTGGCATCATATTTAATGATATGGCCCTAAAACGAAATATAGAAGCACATGAGTTGCCAAATAAATTGTTGTACAAAATTGGGAGTAATTTGAAATTTCCACATAGGATTTTGAGAAATGCGAAGTTAGGGTGCACCACTATAGACTCCTCTCCCCTATTTAGTTTCCATTGTGAATATGTGAGTTTTTTAAGGCAACTTACATTTGTACTTTTACATTATCGTTTTTTATATCTTGTTTAAATTTTTTTACACATTGTTTTTTTTATTTTTTTATTTTTTTTGTGGATATATATTATATGGATAATAATGATAATAGTTATACTAGCACTTGTATTGAAAGAAGGTGCAATGGTTACGCCGATTGTAGTTTATATAAAATATCTTATAAATTTGAACATTGACGTTTTCTTGAATATACACAATCACAAGAACCAATACAAATAAACCACTACATAAACCAAAATACCACCAATTGAGGAATGAGCTCTTACACCTCCTCCATGTTGGGTCTCTTTCATCAAATTGATATGCACCAAATGTTTGTAAACAAAGTATTTTCCCTCCTTGACTCAAAGAAGCCAAGTATATCGAAATGAAAAAAAAACACTTGAAAAGCTTTAGGTCTAGGGCAGGAATATGATGTGTAGCCAAATGGGGGTGGATTAAGAAATGGTAGAGAAGTTGAAAGAGTTATACAGATCAACCCCTGTGATTAAAGAATATGAATTATGTCTTCTTTCCCATGAATCCCATATTCTATTAGCCTACTTTTGCTATTGTGGACTTAAGATAGTTTGCTTTCTTCTATCTTATTCCTGCCCAAAAAGAGTATAATAATTAAATCAGTATCATGATAAGGATATGCATTTGAACAATAAAGAGAACATTGAGGAAATTAAGGAAGCGAGGGGATAATGGCCACCTTAGTTTATACAACATAGCTTTTGTTGTTTGTCATATTTGGCATGTTTTCAAAAACTATTGGAAAACTCACAATGTAATCCTCCAATGCATCCCAATCGCCCCCAAAAAATTCTATATCATGTTAAAAAAATATGATGGTGGGGATTAGATTACAGCAAAAAAATAATGCAAAATAGTTTTATAATGAAATTCCTCAAAAGGACTGCATCACAACTCTATATGCACCTAAGTGAACAATGCAAAATTCTTCATAATGGGATAGTTACCAAAAAGATCAATTGTCTTAATTTTGCAATCCTAATTATTTTGGTGCTAAAAGATTAACAAACATATATGTGTATATATTGATGTCATCCAAATTAATATACACACAAAAAAAAACACATACACACGTGTATTGTATCACCAGGAGATGCAAGGACATAGATACTTCTAGTCTTGCAATTTTGATGCCTGGGAAAAGTCTGTGGCCTCCTCTAAATGGAGTAAAACTACTCCCTAATGGGTCCTTTTCCTAATCATTGAACACAATAGGGTGAGAAAATAAATACAGTTACCTATCACACTTGTCTCTATGTCACTTGTGAAAGGGCCAAATACTGTTATTTCCATATCTCCAATGAAATGACAGAACACCTCATTATCAACACCGATGAAATGTGTTGAACATCCACAATAATATCATTATCAAGTCGGATAACATTAATGAAAAAGGTTGCAGTGAACAAGCAACATGTGATAGGCGGGAAGAGGCACGAGGAGATTTTTTTGAAAACCCCTGAGGAGTCTAACGATGGGGATCCTGATCCAGGTGCTCTTGGCCTCAACTCCTCTTTGGCAGTGGGTTTAGCTACACCTGTTGTCGACACTAGTTTAGTGGGTGGCTTTGATGGTTTTGCTAATGGGGTTGTGGATGTGATAGACATTGATGAAGATGTGGAGGGGGGTCTGTGCAAGATCATGGGGGTCCAAAAAGTGGTGATGTGAAAAAAAGGCATTTTTAACACACCCAAAAACGTGAAATTTCCACTTTGATTTTTGCAGGCTTGGGTACAATATCCATTTTGGTTTGGTAATACCAAACCGAAATGGATATCTGTTTTGGAAAGCGGGAACCCATTTTTTTGAAAAACAAAATGAATATCTATTTGAAACAGATATTGGTTTTGGAAAGCGAGAACCTATTTTTTTGAAAAACAAAATGGATATCTATTTGAAATGGATATCCGTTTTGAAGACCTAAAAAACCCTCTTTAGTAAAATGGGCATAACTTTTGCATTTCTTATCAAAATTTTGACTTTTTATAGGCATTAGAAAGGTGATTGAGAGCTCTACGCAATGGAATAGGTGTTGTTTCTATATTGTACACAAAAAATAATAATTATAATCATTTTAACTTTATATTTCATTTTTGAAACATCAAATGCTCACTACTTTCACATGCAAAGTCTTTTTTTCATATTTTTTTTAACACTCATCTCAAAATACTCGAAACATTAGAAAAAGTAATGAATAATGAAATATTTATATTTTTTGTAGCAAGTAGATGAACAAATCATCTTATCTCTATGTCCCTTTCTTTACCTCTTTATATATCACTATGTCTCCCCTTAAGCTCTAGACCTATCCCTCCCTCCTTTCTTCTCTCTTTGTCCCTCTTTATACCTGTCTTTCTCACTCTCTCTCCTTGAGCTCTAGACATATCTCTCTACCTCTATCTCCATCCTTCCTTCCTTCTCTCTCTATCACTCCCTCTCTCTCTTAGGTCCCTCCCACTCCCTCTCCCTCTC
>VDFB02270651.1:673513231-673529740 GCA_007258455.2 Sequoia sempervirens
GAGAGAGAGAGAGAGAGAGAGAGAGATGAAAAGGGAGAGAGAGAAAGAGGGAGAGGGAGTGGGAGGGACTTGAGAGGGAGAGAGGGAGAGAGAGAAGGAATGATGGAGATAGAGGTAGAAAGATAGATCTAGAGCTCAAGTAGAGAGAGAGAGTGAGAAAGATAGGTATAAAGAGGGACAAAGAGAGAAGAAAGGAGGGAGGGATAGGTTGAGAGTTCAAGGGGAGACATAGTGATATAGAGAGAGGTAGAGAAAGGGACAAAGAGATATGATGATTTATGAAGATTTTTTTATCTCTTTACTACCAAAAATATAAATATTTCATTATTCATTATATTTTCTAAAGTTTCAAGTATTTTGAGATGAGTGTTACAAAAAAATCATGAAAAGGAGACTTTGCATGAGAAAGTAGTGAGCATTCGATGTTTCAAAAATGAAATATGAAGTTCAAATGATTATTGTGTGATCGAAATATGTGAATAAGTAATAAAACCACACAATCAATGAAATATTACATTAGAGAATTCTGATAACAATCTAATCGAATTGAAACAAATAAACTCTCTAAAATCGTCCCATTGTTTCCTATCTTCAAGGATTCGTTAAATCATAATGGCTCTCAGATTGCTTTGTGCACTATGACCTTTAGAATGACAACCTGGAGAACAAAATGTTGGAAGATGCAAGAAATATATTCCTACATGATTGATTGAACTATATGATAGATGAGTGATATGATGAGGTTGTGATAAGGATATGATGAGGTTGTGATAAGGATATGATGTTAAATGTTGTGATGCAAATACTGTATGAAAGCTACTATGATAACTAAAATGCAGCTACCAAACTAAGCCATGATTATGCTAATGAATTATAAATGCTACGAATGCTAAATGATCAAACACTAAATGCTCACAAATGCTCTAATGAAAATTCTGCAAAGTAAGATTGCTCAAAGTTGGAATATGAAATGTTGTAGAATGAGGCTACATTTATAGGATTTCCAAGGAATATTTTGATGTGGTAGCAACCAATGGTTAGGATTTTATTTGGAGAGATGAACAGTGGAGAATGAAGAAGTTAGAGGGAATAAAGGAGACTGTTCCATTTAATAGAACACTTTGCCAAGTGTGAGAGAGAATAAATGGAGGGAGAGAGCCAAGTGCCTCAAGTTTGTTTTAGAATTTGTTGAGGAAAAATCCCATTTAAATATCAAGGATATTTAAATTCATAAGACACTTGATGAGGTGACAAGAGGAAAAGTTGTAGACATGTGACTAAATTCAAATTTGGAATTATTCAAATTTAGTAAGAAGATATTAATTAAATAAAACAAACTATTTGAATTTGTTTATTTAATTAAGATTAGAGGAATATGATTTAAGATAAGAAGAATTAGAAAATATGAACTATATAAATAAATTTAGAATTTATTTAGAAGTAGACGAAATAAGAGGTTTATTAATTAAATAACTTGTATTTAATTAATTGATTATCCTAACCAATTTTAGGTGTATACATTTTGCCCCTCTTTGAAGTGATGTGTTTACACATTGCTTCAAAGAAAAATTTGCTGATGAGGCCAACAATTTTTTTTTTGATATGCCTCAAACGCTGGTTTCTGAGTGATGATGGATATATGCCCCCTTGGGAAATAAATTGGTGAATTTTTAAATTTTTAGAAGTTTTTGATTTTTTTATGATTTTCTGATGATTTGATGATGATTTCAAATTTTATGATGCTGAAACAATTTATATCCCGAAAAATGATGTTGATCTTGCCCATTTGATGAATTGATTAATTAAGGCCCTTTTTAAAAAAAAAAATCAATCCCACTTGAATCCCACTTAATTACCCCTTTAAAAGGTTAAAAAGATGTGATTTGAGCTCATTTGTGCCATTTGGATTTTGAAAATTGAGTGATTAGAGCAACTTTGTGCAAATGTAGCAAGATGGTGATTCTGATCCAGACCCACCGATTTGAGCACGTTCGACGTCACAACCACTTGGTCGCGTATGGACCTCCAGTACATACCCCAAAAAACCTCCTCGTGAATTTTGAATGATGTTTTCCCCTTGTTTTTGATGTTTAAATTTTAAATTTTTACGTTTTAGCACATTCAAACTCCGATGTAGCACATTAGGTCATGATTCTAGCACATTCAGTAGATTAGCGCATAGGTTGATTTTTTTAGCGCATCAGTTGAAAAGTGTAGTGCATATAGTAAATTAGTGCATCCATACCTAAAATTAGCACATCCATAGGGTCTTTTAGCGCAATAAGAGATTTAGCACATCGAGACTAGATTTTAGTGTATTCAATAAATGTTTTGGTGCATTAGGTTTTTTAGCACTTTCATGAAATGAAATAGCACATTGATGAAGTTTGATGGCACATTTGGTAATTTAACACATTGAAATATTATTATAGCGCATTGATAGAATTCTCTAGCGCATCTACATTTTTAGCACATTGAAACACTGTTTCAGCGCATTTAGACTAGATTGATGAAATTTAGATTAGACTCCTTGATTTTGATGATTGTTGACCGCATCAACCAATGTTTTGATGTTGTTTGATGATGTTGATAGATTAGATGATGATTTATCTCATGATAGGTGAGATTCAATGATAGGATAATGATGATTGACCTCATGATAGGTGAGGATCAATGATAGGGTGATGATGATTGACCTCATGATAGGTGAGGATTAATGATAGACGCTCATGAGATGTAATCAAAATCTCATTAGGGCTGATTAGATTGATAGGTTGATTGATGTTGATTGATAAGATTGTTGATTTGTGATATGTTATGATGATAGGAGCCTTTGAGGATCCTCCAGTCTCAAGAGTGATTCCCGAGGACCTGGGATTTGATTCCACATCTGGTGCAGGATGATCTAGATGTGATTGGACGATGCAGATTGATTTCATTGATAGATATGCCTCAGCATAGGATTAATAGGGGAATTTTGACCTCTTTGGAAGAGAGGTGGAAAAGTGACCTCAACACCTTTAACTTAGCCACTGGTGAGATGACAATGACACCGAGGATGTTTACCATATCTTGAGGATTCTTGTTATTGGCAAGTTGGTTATCTATGATTCCACGGAGCAAGGGGAACTGATGCATTGAGGAGAGTCTTCGAGGATGACCAAATTTATGGGTATGAGATCCCATGGTGGGATATGGTTGATGCATATGCGACACTACCATGTGTTCTTGTTGGATTCATTGGAGGATTCTTATGTCCCAACGGTAGGTCAAAGGGACTCTCAGTCTTTTGGGGTCGGACATTAGAGAGCACGATCACATAGGGAACCGGATATGCTTGGGACTCCTGCATGTTAGCACACTTGTACCATGATCTTCACTAGGTGGTTTATCTTAGAGGGGCCAGTTTGTCAGTTGGGGTGACACTACTATAGATATGGGTGTGAGAGCACATAGCTGTCACTCATCCTGTGGCTGATAGATAGCGTCCGACTGGTTGATCATACATTCATGAATATACAAGCCCAGTTATCCATCATAAGCTGGGAAAACTAGAGTACTGGCGGAGGGTTTTGGATGACTTGGATACCGTTACATGGAGGCCCTATTTAGACTGCAAGTAGTAGTCAGAAGACATGACATTTTGGAGTGGGGGCCTATTTTATCATATGCGAGTACAGGGTATGCCCTAGGGAGTTGCCTTATATGCACAGAGACGACATGACATTCTGGAGTGGGGGCCTATTTTATCATATGATGCAACATGTGAGGAGTACCAGGGATTACAACCAGTTATTTGGGAGTACCATCCGAAGATCATAGGGGTTGTAGTATCACAGCAATATGCCCACTACTTCTTTTCACATCATTTCTCAAGGGTATCTAGTCTAGACAAGCCAATACCTTTATTAGATGATGATCAGGCACCGAGATAGAGGAAGGGTGGAGGAGGTGATGATGAGGAGGGAGAGAGCAGTGACGATGGAGATGGGGATGGTGGAGGTGGTGGAGATGGAGATGGGGGTGATGGCAGAGATGGTGATGGAGATGGTGATAGAGGTGCAAGTGGAGGTGGACCGATGCTAGATGTTAGAGTGTCACGAAGGAGGAGATCCCTGGTGGTTGCAGCACAACAAAATATTTAAATTCATTTTCCCTCACAATAGTAGCAAACACAGATAGGTGCTTTACAAACCCAGGTACAGATGCTACAAGGTCAGCTAGCACAAGTCCAGGCATAGTTACAGACTCAGGCACAAGCACAGGCTTAGGCATAGGCACAGATTGCTATGCTCACAGTTGAGAGAGAAACCCTAAGGCAATGGTGTGAGCAAGAAAAGGCCTTGTTAGAGAGATTACAGAGAGTGGCCGAGGGTGCATCAACAAAAAATTACCTTAGAGTTACGACAATCTGCCAGGGAGGTCGAGTATTACAAGCTGCGATATCATGAGGCAATCCCTACAGAGTAGCAGGTTAGTTATGCTCAGTCTACTAGGTCAGGATGCAGTCATTCTAGGACTACCAACAAGGGTGTCACTGGACCACCTCATAGAGATCCAAGGGTAGGACTGTCAGGTGGTACAACAGGAAGCACAGGGCCAACATTGTCTAGGGAGAGCAACACATAGCTCTGTTATGATCACTTCTGATGTATTTGAGACATGATGTATACACTAATTGTTTTTTTGCCGAGACATTGATGGTTTCTTCCATTTTGATGATGTACCTTTTGACATATTTGGATATTGTTGTACACTTGACATTATGATTTTTGAGATTTATATGATATGCAACAGATACCCTTTTGATCTATATGTGTTTGTATGATGGATGCATTTAATTTCTACGTTATATGCTATGTGATGTTTATGTATGGATGCACATTTGATGATATGATGATGATTCTATATGATTTATGATTGATGCTTTATGCTATATGAGATGGGTTTGATTATGTAAATGATATGTAATGCACTTTATTTTTGTATTTTCTTATGCAAATATTATGATGTAATGCATGGATGGATGAATGATGTGATAATGCTTTCTAATGTATGTATGATATGCAAATGATTATGTAACTACATGAGAATGATATATTTTTGTTAATGTCAAATGTACTCAATACATTAATGATAGAGATAACATCATTTTGAAAATTGTACCAGCCTTGGAAAATCTATAAATACAAATGCAAAAACTAATATGAATGCAATCTATCCTAACCATGCAAAACTAAAATGTAAATTTGTCATTTTTTCAGTCAATTTTTTGTGCTTTTATCATCATTGAGCCTTTGAATTGTTGAAAGTGAGTACAAACATTAATGGTATAATCAGACCATGATGACCTGAGTACTACTTCCATGATTTTTGATATTGCAAGTTGACACAAGCATCTAGGTATAATTAAACTGAGATGATCTGAGCATTTCTTGCGTAAACAGACAAGAGTTAATCATTTTCCTATGCAAATTCAAAATGTCATCAGTGATACTTTGTAGAGAACATCTTGCAACAATTTTCACAATAGTAATGATCAACTCAGACAACAAACAAAGAAAATATCGGGATTCAACTGTGTAGTTTCGGGTCAAACTCATTGACCCATGTTTCATGAGTAGTGGTTCACAAGAACCCATCTCTCATGATAATGAATGGTCCACTTAGCACTCATTGCATCTAGGTGATGCTCACAGAGGTGAAGCACTGGTCCGTCCCGGGAGGTCACCCATCTCGGTACTGCTTAAGCTCAAGCGCGCTTAACCAGGGAGTTTTCTCCAAGGTTAAGCCCGCTTGGGTTGTTACCCCATTTGCAAAACCTTCAGCAAGTGTTGTTCCTTATGAACCATTCATAATAGAGCCCCTTTAGCTCATCAATTGATAAGTAGGAGGTATTTTTCCACAGTGTGTCAAATACCTCCTACTTATCAAAGAAAATATCATTCTCCTTCCTAGCTTCTCTAGTTCTTGACATCATCAAGGTGCTCTAGAGATATGATAACAAAAATCAAGATGTACAATAGTTGAACATACATGCCAAAGTGATAAACCCATGATTCAGAAAGAACATCATCCATTTAGATTTGTTTTGATTGATTGATTTAGTTGTTTGATATGGATGGTTGATGTGTAAAGTTTGATGATGGATGTTCAATGTTGATTATGATTGTTGTGTTTGCGACGTTGTCTGACTATTGTTTGTCTATTGGTTTAAGCTCAAAGTTTATTTCCCCCAGTGAGTTTAGGATTTTTCCCCCAATCCAAGGTGAGACACGACCACAATGCTAAGATATGTACATGAGGCTTTCTGATGATAGGGATATTATGGCGAAAGTGAATGGTCAACACATGCTCAAATAGATGAAAAAACTAATCTATTACAAATAGTGCCTGTTGCTAGGTTTTCACTACTTATTTTTATTACACTTTTTCTGATTTTATGATTTTTTTTGACTTTTTATATTTTTGAGTTTTTTTGTAATTTCAATTTTTTTAATTTTTTTTTTATATTTTTGAGTTTTTTTTTTTTGTCACCAAGATGCTTGTTTGCCAAGTTTTCATCAAGGTAACAATTTTTTTAGGACATTTTCTCATTTTTGGTATTTTTCGTGACTTTTACCATGCAATGAGTTAGGTGTAGAACTTTGAGATGAAGACTGCCAATAGGTTCCTCAAAAAATCCTTCAGTGTAGATAGCCTTATAGGCTCCGATCCATAGACTATACGATGACAAAGGGACCTAGCCAGCTTGGTTCAAATTTTCCTTTCTTTTCCTGCCTTGTTGATTTCGAGGATTCTCCTTTAGTACCAAGTCACCAACTTGAATATTCTTGGTTTTACTGTGATTATAACTTCTTGACATCCTCTATTGATAGGATTTTAGGTGATCCACTACATGCCGACGACGCCATCCAATAGTTCCAACTCTTGCAGCCTAGATACTCTATAATCTTCCTCTAAAATAATTCCCTTCAAGGATACATAGAGATGGTAGCTCAACCTCAATGGGTAAAATGGCCTCGATTCATGGACAAGGGTATATGGTGTGGCTTTTGTCGTGGTGTGGATGCTAGTACGATAGGCCCACGAGGGGGGTTTAGTTGAACATGCCGACCACGCCCAACATCGGACAATTTTCTTTAAAATGGTTTTTGCCGGATTAGTAAGGTGTGGAAAATTGATGTTGTATATGAAACCTTTACAAAGTTCTGGACATCCCGAATCTTGAAAGGTCCACCATTTTATGACAATGGACTGGGGAATGCCATACGTATATAATGTAATTTAGGATGAAGGATGCAATTTGTTTTCCGATGAGGTCAAGGGAACAACTTCAATCCACTTTGTAAAGTACTCCATGGTTGTGATGATGAACTGTGTCCATTGGAAGATGGTGATGCATTTTACCTACAAGGTCAAGTCCCCATTGACAAGGTCCATGTTGATGCGAATGGTTGCAATTCCTGTATTGGTGCGTGGTATTAGGTTTCCATGGATTTGACATTTTTGGCACTTCTTGACAATTTGAAGGATTCTCTCTCCATATTCGCCAATAATACCCAAGTGTAGGAATTTATTAGCTAAAGTTAGTCCACTTGAATGAGTGCCATAGATACCTTCATGAACCTCATATAAAGTGGTTTCAACTTCATATGTTCAAGACATTGAAGGAGAGTACTCATCAAGACCTCATTGATAAAGTACATCCGCTATCAAGTTATGTCGAGGCTTGTGAGATGAATTACGTTTGATTTTAAGATAAATCCGATGGTAGGATGTTGTCTTTTAGATAGGTGTATATCTTCACATAGATAGAAGCTCTTAGCCTCGACTAGATGGTATATGACTTGGGATTCGGGTTATCATAGGCAAGGTTAAACAATTGTTCCACCATGAATTCAAAACAAGCTCAAGTTTCTGTATCCATAAGAGAAACAATGGTTGTCATAGCATCAACAACTTTGTTGTCCTCTGGAATCTACTCAAATTTGATCTCCACAAAGTACTTCTTGAAGTCATCGACCATTCTTTTGTACGACATAAACTTTTTGTCTTTTGTCCGTAATCATCATTAACCTAATTTATGACCACTGGGAATCACCATGAGACTTGCAATCTATGATTTTCCACTCCACAACTACCTTGATACCAATGATAAATGCTTCATACTTAGTTGTGTTGTTAGTACAAGGAAACATTAACCCGTAAGACTTTAGAATGTGTGTCTTCGAGGCATGATAAATAGGATTCTTGCACGATCCATGTTGCATGTAAGATCCATCAAAATATAACATCCATTGTTGTGTTGACATTGTGAGGACATCCATCTCTGAAACTCAATGTTCATGGGATGATCAGTCTTGTAATGGTGCTAGCAGGGGATATCACGCTGACCCTTGATTTCTTTCCTATCCATTATATTGGATGTCAAACTTTCAATATCATTACCCACTTGGCTAGTCTTCTTGTTAGGGCAACTTTGTTGAGTAGATACTTCAATGGATGAATTTTTGCTGAGTTTGATGGTATGGATTAACATGTAGTTTCTTAGTTGTCGGTAGCAAATACTACCACTAGAAAAGCTTTTTCAATAAATGTGTAGTTGATTTCATAGCCATTCAAGGTTCTATTGATGTAATAAATAGCCCTTTCTTTCATGAAATTTTCTTATGTGCTAGTAAAGCTCCTAAAGATACCTTTGTTGTTGCTATGAGAGTAATAGTGGTTTTCCTTCGGGCAGACCAATATAGTCGTGACATCGTGATAATCGCTGATTGATTAAAAGTTGCTTCACATTTTTCATCCCATTTGAAAGAAGCGTTCTTGTGTAGCGAGTGATTAAAAGGATGAGTTTTATCTACTAGTTGTGCAATGAAACTTCAATAGATTGGAATCATCCTGTAAAGATCTAAGTTGGTGATATTCTTAAGAGGAGGCATCTCCATGATGGCCTTGACTTTGAGACCACCTCAATGCCTTTAGCTAATACTATATATCCTAAAATTTTAGCTAATGTCACACCAAATATACATTTCTTTGGGTTTAATTCTTGAACTTCTCCAACCAAGTGAAGATTTTATCTAGGATTTCTAGATGTCCTTCTCTCATGAATGATTTGGCTAGCAAGTCATCTACATAGTCCTCCATAAAGGTGTGCATCATGTCATGAAAGATAAGTGGTCATCATCAGCGATAAGTAGCTCCTACATTCTTCAACCCAAAAGGCATGATGTTCTAATGTAAGTACCCCATGGGTATGTGAAATCAGTTTCTCTGATCTTTAGGTGTTATCTTAATCCATTTGCAACCTAAAATCCATCCATTAGTGATAACATGGCATGTCTCGTTGTCAAGTCTATAATGATGTCAATGTTAGGCAAAGGAAAGTCATCTTCGCATAAGCCCTATTAAGATATCTAAAATTCAGACATATCCCGATACTATTATCTAGTTTTGAAACTAGCACGATGTTTGAGATCCATTCAACATAATCAATTAGATAGATAAATCCTACATCTAATAGTTTCTTCAATTCAACTTTCACTAGAGGGCAATATGTGGATGCATTTTTCACTTTTTTGATCGCTTCCTGTGGCAGGGATAAATGGTGCATGATAATATTTGGATCTATACCTAGCATGTTAGTGTAGGACCAAGCAAAGTTGACTTGTCTCTCTTTCAAAGAATTTGGTGAAGCTTGGTTTTTCTTCCCCTGTTATGGATGCTGCTAGATGTAGGGTCTTCACTATTTCAACTGTGCCAATGTTGATGGATTGTGTAGGTTCAACCAATACTAAAGATCTCTCATGATAGTGTTCGAGAAGAGTGTCAAATCTCCCATATTTTGGTACCTTAGAGAGGTTTTCACCATTAGATGTGCTCTTTATTTTTACTTTTTCTTGATCTAATACTACCATTAAATGGTTGTCACCATTAGATCGATTTTTTATATTCATTTTTTTGTAGCTGGGAGATTTGGAACTCCTCTTGTTTGAAGCTTCTTTATGAGATTCATTGGTGGAATATGTTATGAGATTGTTAGAACAAAGGAAGTTCACAATGGCATTATCGTTTGGAAAGATGGGGATATCAAGTAGACCGGTTTGGTCCCAATCAATTAGTTTGAGGTGTACCAATGGTAAAGAATCATCAGATTGGTTAAGGTCAAAAGGGGTGAGTGTCATGATGGAAACGTCATCAAAGTGTTTGATAGAAATATCAAGGTCTATGATGTTACTCTCTTCTAAAGGATCTATCTCACTCGAAGTCTAATCGTCTTCATTAGAGTCATTGATATGTTGTGATCCAAATTCAAGTGGTCTAGACCCTGAGCTTTGTCGCTTAATATGTGTGGGTGCATACCTTTGTATCACATCAATTTCTTTGTCATGACAAGATTCTTCAGAGAGTGAGTCCCATTTATACACATTGGAATCTGTTTCAGAACTATCTCGCAATTGAAGGATTCACACAACAATCTAGTGCCTGGTTTCTTCTTTTGACTCTTCTTTGTATCCTAGTCCTGTTTTGTCCTTTACATTCATTGTGATAGGCTGAATTGGTTCTATGATACCTTCTTTTATTTTTCCGATAGGACCTTTTCCCTCATATCCCATCTTCTTTAGGATTGTAAACCCTTTACCATAAGGCTCAGTTAGCACATTGGAAGTTGATGCTTGTGATGCTTCTTCGTCTTTGTACAACCAGTTTAAAACATAATTTTCTTTAGATTCATCCACTAGAGTGCCCACTTTTACAAACTTACCATCAAAGAGTGTGGTTGGTTGTGAGGATTGTTGTCTTGATGTGGATGGTTGTCCATAGGATCTTGGCGAAGAAAGCATCTGTGAAAGACATAATGACTGCTCAATTGAATATTCACCCATGCCTTTGTCTTTCAATTGGATCTTTTTCTCAAATTCTTTTGATAGGGAATTGAGTTGAATTTCATGATTTGATGGAGTAGAATCACCAACACCTTTGTATTTTGACTGAACCTTTTCCTCAAGCTGATTTGACAAAGAATTTAATTGACTTTTGTTACTTGATGGAGTAGAATCATTGATACCCTTATCTTTTGACTAATCCTTTTTCTCAACCCATTTTGACAAGGAATTTAATTATCTCTCATTGTTGGATGAACTAGGAGTGTGAGCTTCCTTGTTATGTGGTACAAAATTATATTGGACTGTTTTAAGTGTGTTGCAATATTGAGGATTGTTGGAATTAGCTGAAATGGTAATCTCTTCTCCATTGAAAGGAAATTTCAAACATTGGTGATACGTTGACGGTACTTCTTGCATTTCATGGATCCAACATCCCAAGATTATATTGTATGTCAACTCCTTATCTAAAACTTGGAAGATTATATCTTTTACAACTGATCCCACTTGAATTGGTAACACTATCAATCCTTGGGAGGATATCTCTTCATCATCATAGGATTTTATAGTGATTTTTTCTTCTAGCATCAATTGCATTTTCTGAATATCCAAGTGCACAAATAGGTTTTAAAGTACAGATATTTAGGCTAGCTCCACCATCTATTAGAACACGTTTGACCTAATGTTTGTGAATTAAAACCTCAATGTGGAGGGAAACATTGTGTGGATGGGTGAGTGATACATCATCACTTTCAGAAAAAGATAGGTAATGAGGTGTGGTCAAGTGTCCCACCATAGCCTGGAATTGACAAACTTCTAGATTATTTGGTACTTCGGTGGCTATTAGAGCTTGTTCTAGAATTTCTTTGTGAGCTGGTAAAATTTTAAGGAGTTCCAATATTGATGTTTGAGCTGGGATTTTCTGCAATTGGTCAACTATGTTATATTGAGTTGCAGGGGCAACAAGTGTCTTAGATGCAACTCCTTTCAATATTACTTTGGCCTTCCCTCTTGTGGTTGCATTAACTGGTTGATAATCTTGTTGATCTTTGATTTTAATGACATTAATATGATTATTAGTTGCAACAAGATTTGTGATTAGATTTATTGGTACAATGTCATTAATTTGATTTGATTTGGTGGTGATGTGGGTGCCATTGAGTTGATTTTTTGTTGCAACAATGTTATCATTTTGATTATCAGCCATAAAAATGTCTTGTTCATGCTCAATTGTGATGTCATTAATTGGATTATCAGCTGCAATAAAGTCTTTCTTGTTATGGGTTTGATCATCAACTACCTCAATATGAAGAATGGTAGAATCATAGACATAGTTCACATTTTTTCCTTTGGTGTTTGATGAAGAGGATTCCCCTTTTTTGTAGTTTGGTAAAGGATTCTTGAATGCTCCATGATCAACATTTGTTTGGGGTCCTACAAATATTTCCTTTTTGTCAATCAAATCTTGTACCAAATGTTTCAATTGCATACAGTCATTTGTTTTATGGCCCTTGTTTATGTGAAAATCACAATAATGTGCATCATTCCACCACAAAGGTTTAATTCTTGGTTCCCAATCTCGTGCCTCTGATAATGTTATAACCTTAGCCATAATAAGTTCTTTTAATGTTGATTCAAGTGACTGTCCCAAAGGTGTAAATCTTCTTCGATTTGATGATGTTCGATATGGTGGTGATTTAGATTTAGTATTGTTTTGATTTCTATTTTGATTGGTGTTTTGGTTGGTGTTTTGATTGTTTTTTGGACTGTTTTTAGAGGCAACAACTGTCAAGTTAAAGACTGGTTTTGCATTTTGTGTTTTAGCTGCACCATCATTGTTACCAAAATTTTTATTTCTTTGCCTAAATTTTGGTTTATCATTGTTGTTATAATGATTTGAGGAGCTTGCTGAGTTGTTTCCTTCATTATAGATTTTCAAGACTCCTCTCTTGACTAAGGCTTCTTCGATTTTGATTCCATTTTTTATCATTTTCTCAAAGGTGGGTGGACATTGCAATTCAATTCTATAGTTCATCTCATCATTTAGATTGTCAATGAAGATTTCCATCTTTTCCTTTTCAGGTATGGGACAAGCATATGTAGCAAACAATATTCTCCATCTTTGTAAAAATATGAGAAATGATTCACCCTTTTTTTGTTTTGTGTTGCAAAGTTATTTCATGGTTATCTCATGTTGGATGTTGTAGGAGTATTAGGTGATGAATTTATTAACTAGCTCTTCAAGGGTCTTAATACCTAGTGAATGTTTGGAGAACCATTCCATGCATTATTCACCCAAGCTTCATGGAAATAATCTCATCAAATAAGTTTCCTCATGTGCAAATTCAAGGCTCATGGTGTGAAATTCCCTTACATGATCTATAGGATCAATTTTACCATTATATTTATCATACTTTGGAAATTCACAATGCTTGGGAAAGGGTATCATGTTGATAGTTTGGTCAAAAGGATATGGGAAAATGTCTTGCAATAGATATCTTTTTGTGGTTCCTCTTTGCATGTCAATAAGTTGTTGTTGGAGATTTTTCATTTGATGAGTTAATGCAACCATTGGATCTGTGTTTGATGGATCAATTTTAGTTCTTTTACGAGCTTCTTTCAATTAATTAACATCAAAGTCATGTGGAAGTTTGATACCTTGATTAGCCAACATTAAAATGTATTTTTCCCCATCTTTTTCAAAAATATTTTCCATGAACCTGTGGAACTTGGGATCTTGTTGAGTTGTTTGAATGTCCTCAGTAATTTCATCATTTTCAGGTTGGTGGAATCTATGGAATGGATTTTCCTCACCTTCAGCCATGGTGTTTTGAGTTTCTGCTTCTTTTTCTTTGAGTTTCTACTTTTGAGATCTTGTTAAAACATGCATATAAGTGTTGTAATTTTCACTAAACTTTGATCTTTGCTCGGAGGAGCACCAAGGATAATAACTAAGTCAAATAGAATGAAAAATTCTATTGATGAGACTAAATTAAATCTAATTATACAACATTGTTTTGTGATGAAGGATGACAGATCCTGATGATGAAACTTAGCTTAACAATCAGAGATATGATGGATGTTTAGGTACCTTAAGATGATAGATCTTAGTTTAGTTAAGATAATTTCACTTGTAAAGGCTAGTTTCATCAAGTTTAAAACACTGTTGTGACTAAGGAATGATTCTATTTTGACAAGGATCCCTAAATGTGATTCAAACTGATGGACAGATGGTAAATTTAGCTCTCTAGTTTGATATTAACTGGATGCACTAAAATAGGGTACAAATGCACTAAAAGATGGAATGGATGCACTAATAAATAGTTTGGATGTGCTAGATTGTCCCCTAGATGCACCAAAAAATGGACTCAATGTGGTAAAAGATGGACCAGATGCACCAGAGAATGCACTAAATACGCTAAAAGATGGACTCAATGTGCTAGAAAATGACTCAGATGCGCTAGAAAATGGATCAAATATGCTAAAATAAGCCAGTGATGCACTAGATTGCTCCTAAATGTGATTCAACTTGGTATTTTGTTGGATTATCAGGTGAATGCGCTAAAAAAATTTGCAAATGTGCTGGAAGATGGATCAGATGTGTTAGAAAATGAAATAGATGTGCTAGAAAATGTTGTGAATGCGTTAGAAAATGACTTAGATGTGCTAGGAAATGTTGTGTATGCACTAGAAAATGAAATAGATGCACTAGAAAATGTTGTGAATGCGCCATAAAATTCCCTATATGCACCGAAACAGGGAATGTATAAGCTAAATTGGAAGTGTTTCACTGTTTTGGAATTTTGTCTGGTTATTCTACTTTTAATCAGTGAAATGGATGTTTTCAGGGGATGCTTTTCTAAACAATAATTTTTTTATCTGGTTTCTTTGTCTTTTAATTATGGAAATTAAGTGTTCTTAAATGGATGATTTCTTGGAAAATGATTCCAAACACAACAACAAGTTGTAAAATAGTTGTTTCTAGCCTAGGAACTAAACATTAAGTGTATGTTCAAGAATCTGGTATGATTCCTTCAATTTCCATAGGTATAGCACAAGAGAAAACTTATCAAACCCTTTTCTAATGTCAAGGGTCACTTATAATATCACAACCCACATCTTAGAACTATGTCAACTCACACAGCTGTGTCACCACCTAGAGGGCACATGTGTTTTTTCCTTTCCTAGGTCTTAACCAAAGTCGAATCCTCCACTTTTGGCTAGCAATCCCTGATAGTTATATGGTGAGTATCTTGGGGGTAGATTCTTCCCTCCCCTTGCACTGTGAATATAAAAAGTGTTCAGAGATTGACTTGGCTGACTTCTACACTTAAGGTTCGTAGTAAGGGTTTATGTTTGGTGCAGGAAATGATAAACTCCCTCAGGATACCTCCCAACCTTTAGAAAAAAGGCTTTGGGGATGGTTATCTTGCACACTACTATTGAATTGTGAGTTTCCTCAAATTTTCTTTTGATTACAGTGGGTTAGAAAACTTGGCTTTCGTTATTCCCACTTAGGTCATTCTCGTAGGGTGAGTACTTTTTCCCACTATGACATGCCTTCTAAAGGTGGTATCAAAACATGAAAGAGTGAGTCTGACATTTTGGTCACCCATTAAAGGGGAAAGCATAGGCCTATCACTTTACAAGATAGTAGACAGGGTGTTCATTAACCTCTTGATTAAACTTGATGCCTAATTTAATCAAAAGAAAGCACTAAAACAACTTTAGCCCCTGCAAACACCATTAGTAGCTTGATATAATTGTCTTTGACAACATTTAAATGTACCTACAAAATAGAAAGTATCAATCAGTTCTCAAAATTTAAATTTCTGCAAAGACAACCAGACACGCTAAAATAAAAATATATGCGCTAAAAGATCACACAAATGCACCAAAATAACTACTATATGTGCTAAAATATCAACTAAATGTGCTAAAATAACCCTTGAATGTGCTAAAATATGAGCTGAATGTGCTGAAAGATGCTCCGGATGCACCGTAATAGGAACTGGATGTGCTAAAAGATGTTTTGTATGAACCCAAAAAAATCACAGATGCACTACATAGAAGTTCATGTCCAGATCTATAAAATAAAATTTTCCAAAAAACGTTAATAAAAATGGGGCTAAGCCCCATGGTGGGCACCAATTTATGTGTGATCAAAATATGTGAATAAGTAATAAAACCACACAATCAATGAAACATTACATTAGAGAATTCTAATAACAATCTAATCGAATTAAAACAAATAAACACTCTAAAATTGTCCCATTGTTTCCTATCTTCAAGGATTCATTAAATCATGATGGCTCTCAGATTGCTTTGTGCACTATGACATTTAGAATGACAACCTGAAGAATGAAATGCTGGAAGATGCAAGAAATATATTCCTACATGATTGATTGAACTATATGATAGATGAGTGATATGATAATGAGGTTGTGATAAGGATATGATGTTAAATGTTGTGATGAAAATACTATATGAAAGCTACTATGATAACTAAAATGCAACTACCAAACTAAGCCATGATTATGCTAATGAATTCTAAATGCTAAGAATGCTAAATGCTCACAAATGCTCTAAGGAAAATTATGCAGAGTAAGATTGCTCAAAGTTG
>VDFB02270651.1:673529840-673568348 GCA_007258455.2 Sequoia sempervirens
GTAGATTTGGAAGACTACTAGGCCAATGCTACAAATGAATTTGATGTTAGAAAAAGATTATGGTCCAGACTGTCGGTCACGGTCAGCTTAATCAGGACAATTGAGTTCTTCCATGTGTCGGATCAATTGGAAGATGATGGCAAGTATATGCAACCAGGTTTTGATGAGAGTTGGCCTCTTCTTCCCATAAGATGGTTAGAACTAGAGCTTTCAGACTTGACCACCTTCATGAGACCAGTCGTCAAGTATTCGCAATGGTGGGAAAACCAGCAAATCAAAGAATTACGACAAAAGAGTGTGCCTTTGACTTACGATTTGATGGGGGAAGCAGAATCTTACTTCTCAAATGCTGGTGCGTCTCAAGGTGATGAGCCAATCGAGAGAACCAATCCCAAGAAAAGGAAGGAGGCAAAAGGAAACAAGATTGTAGATGAAGAACCTACCAAGAAGAAGCAAAGATCAGAACCTCTTCATTCTGCCATATCCACAAACATGAATGAGATATTAGACATTGATGAGTCTTTGGGACACATAAGGATTCCTTCTCCCATTCTAGTTCAGCCAGAGGATGATGAGCCTCCATCTCCCACAGGCACAGAAATTATGGAGTTTGACAATGAAGTTGATATTATAGATAGTGAATTTGAAGAAGGAATGATTTCCGCCCTTAAAGGAATTCAAGAGATTCCGAGCACACAAGATATTCAGGAAGAAGAAGACACTGAGCAGCCTACTATCCCTGATTGGCTGAAGGAGAGACTGAAGATAAAAGAACGAACAGAAGTTCCAGAAGAAGATGACATGGCCGATTTCTTGGCCAAATTGGAAGCAATCAATGTAAGAAAGCTTGCCAAAACATTCTCCACTATCCAAAGAGACGAAGCTGGCCATCGTACAGTGCAAATCACTGTACCGACAGTTGATAAGTCAAGGGAGGATATTACTCCTCAAGAATATGCCATCACCACTGTCACCCTGGGCCCAACCACGAAAGGTCAAGAAGTGGAAGACTTGGATAATTTGGTTACTTCTATCAATGCAAGGCTGGAAAAGGAGGTAGCAAAGAAAAAGGAATACAAACGAGAGGTTGAACGCCTAAAAGAGTATATTCGGCATTTAACCAAGCCTCTCAATCAAACAAGCTCGATGGCTCCTCCATTGATGAACCCTTCCTAGGAGACCTTTGAAGAAGAGAAGACTACAGCCAAAGAAACCAAAGAATGGATAATCAACAAAAGAGAAGTGGTTGTATTTGCAGAAAAACTGATGTTGGCATACGGGAAAACTTCCTCTTTGCTCTCAAGAATTACAGCTTTGGCGGAAACGTGGGATAACGCTTAGGATATCTGAGACAAAATCATTCCATGCCTCAAAGTTCTTAAAGGAGTTACGAAGCAAGAACTAGTTGATGGAAAGGTGATTGCAGCAAGTGCAACATATGACTTCAACAGCTGGTACATGGCATTGATCACACGGAACGAAGTCCTAGAGAAGGTAAAGGCTAATACTATCCAAGTTCAGGAAAGGACGAAGGAAATCCAGGAGAAGATTCTATCTGTGGCTGAAATGCACTTGAGAAGGACATTGTTCGAGCAAATAACATGCAACTTGAAAACTTGAAGCACAAAGTTCAAACGCCTCTCAATACGACCGGTCGATCCCTAAGTAGTGCAATTTACCTTGGCACGCAATTTTGGTTCATCTAGTATACCTTCCTGCAAGAATAAGAACTGGCCCGTTTACTGTTCCGATCGCATCCGTAGCGCCGCCTTATCCCCGATGTTCCGTCTGCAACCGGAGGATGGTGATGTATCTCCCTTGGTTGATAGATTCGCTACCCAGCTCACTATTGCACCACCGATTATCATTGATTATTCTCGTTCCCATCAGGTTATTATTTTAATTGCCATTGATCTTGAATTAATCTTGGCCGTTTATTTCAGTTTCAAAACTCTATATAAACTCTTGTTTTCTCATTTCATTGCGATGGGAGAGAGACTTATGAAATTGTTGCTTATAACTGCTTTGAGAATAAAAGTTCATATTGCATGAGTTG
Source organism: Sequoia sempervirens (assembly GCA_007258455.2). Taxonomy (NCBI): domain Eukaryota; kingdom Viridiplantae; phylum Streptophyta; class Pinopsida; order Cupressales; family Cupressaceae; genus Sequoia; species Sequoia sempervirens. The sequence continues at coordinate 673,531,897 of VDFB02270651.1, forward strand.
CTTTGAATCCTTCTATTTTCAAGTGGTTGTATGGTTACATATTTTGAATCATAGATATTGGTGCAATTAATTCAGATGGGATGAGTGCTTTGTTTGAGAGCAACTAAGAACCACTTTTTGAATCACAGATATTGGTGCAGTTAATTCAGATGGGATGAGTGCTTTGGTTGAGAGCAACAGAGAACCACTTGTTGTACCAGGTTCTCCTAAGGATAGTCCCATGTTAGGTGATGCAGAGCAAGTGTTTGAGAGCTCTTGTGATGAGATAGTTGATTCTTTCGATAGTTGTGTGACAGATCACGTCACTACTCCATCATCGTCACAGGAGATATGTTGGGCATCATTCAGTATGGAGATTGGTACTTATGCTGATTTGTTTCCCTCACCTGGAAGCAATTTAGTCACTTCATCCCACGCAGCTGATTTTGGACACCAGCTTGTTGCTTTTCAGAGCCAGAGTAATCAGCTGCCTAATTCGACTATTGTTAGTGATGAGCAATAGACAGAGATTGGAGCATTTTACCGCGATTGCATGGTTAGGAGTGTTCATCACTTTTCTTTTGATCCACACATGGAGGACTTGATGATGCATCGGTGTGGATTGGCTCCGGGATTATACCATCCTTTGTGGGAGGGGTATTCACCATCTTCAGTAGATGGAGTCAATAGCTGCAAGTACCCGAGTTTTTCATTTGTGGGGGATCCCTTGCAGAGGCTGCACATCCATGGGAGTCTAGCAGAGGATGGAGATGGTTATTGTGATATAGACACTTTCAGATGTTCATATCTCCACAGTACGAATGGATGTGTGTACAGATTATATTGGGATCCAGGTGGTGTCAGAGTTAGCGTTGCAGTTTGGATGGGTCCCACGGGTTTACTACACCGCTTTCAACATGGTGAAGTTGGAGGCAATAGAGCACAGCAAGGCAGATCTTCATTCTAGGTTTGGGATCCAGGGATAGTTTGTGTAGTTGTGTTTTCACTGATGCTACAGGAGACATTTAGAAATGTGTGGAACATTTTACAGTGCTACTTTTGGACCTTCTGAGGGATGGAGTTTCTTTGCAGTGGAGATTGCTTGGGGACAAGCAATTTCAGGAAGGGCGGACTGTAATGTCCCCATTTTCGCGAGCATCAGTATTTGGAGGAATAGCCTATCGTTCAACCCTTAGAGGCTAACGCAGTTGGTTAGAGGGTCTTGTTTGGGCAGTTATCAAGGTGGTTTCTTCTTCAGAGCTTTGGGTGGTTCAGGATGTGCCTTCACTTGATGGTTTTGGACTCAATTTCACATACTTACTATTTATAGTAAGTCAACAGGTCATGTGGGTCGAGCGTTTCTATTTATAGTAGGGCACTTGGGCAGGGGATGAGTTCAGCGTTGATCCGAGTTTGCAGTTGGCCGGGCGAAATAAAGAGTAATGTGCAAGTTACATTAGTTAATTATTATTAAAGGTGACTTTAATAATAATTAATCATTAAAAGCATGTGATAAAGTTATATTATAACTATATGACTAAAGGGCACATTTAATATTATTTTAATTAATTGGAAAGAAGCTTCTAGAGGATTGAGTTATTCTTATTGAGAGATTATAAAAGGGGATCAACCAAGGCCATTGTAATCATTCAGAATTGATATTGATATTGGATAACTTCTCATTGGCGTTTGGGGAAGGAAGCCCGAGGGTTTCTACCAACGTATCGGCTTTGGAGAACAAAAACTCTCCATTGTATCAGCACACTGACGTTGTGAGATACCAGCTGAAGGTGCTTAGTTGATTGGCTTCATCCAGGAGTCAACATTGTGCTTCATCAGATTTATTGCTTTAGATCTACAGGAGATTGTTCCCGGGTATGCACATCTTTGTAAAATCTTTGAAAGGAAATCAATCAATTTATTTTATTGCTGCAGTAGGGTTTATATTTACATTTGCAGAATTTTAATTTCATGCCTGACAATTTTTGAGAAAACACAAAAAATTTCAAACCCTAGTCATTTAGCAGCAGAATTAGAGGTTAGAGACAGGCAGGTCTCTTACACTGAAGCACCAACTCCAGACTTCGCAAGACTGATAACGCTGCAACACAGATTTCAAAAAATGCCTCCACTTGAATAGTGAGGCTCAAACTTACATATATACTGTCCAAACTCAAAAATTGCAGAAACTGTCTTAATTGAACAGAAAACTCCAACTTCACAAGACTGAAATGAAAGTCACAAAATTCTCCCTTTTAAGACAAAGTACCATTGACATTCTTGGTCATATCACAATTTATCTAACACACAATGGTGACACGATCAAGGAAATGCACTCCACTCAGACATACAACCACACTCCTGAAAATGGATTGATAAGACTGCAAAGCTCTCAGTTCAGTAAAGATTCAGTTTAACTCACATAAGACTACGCCAGTTTAAAGGCATTATTGAACTTCACATTGCCAACAGAAGCAAAAAGAACCTTGATAATAGCATGCTCTCCATATGTAGCCCGAACCTTATGATTATTACATAAGTTATTTCAGAACATTGCAACCTCACCTCAGCCCGAACTTTTCAAAGGACCCTCATGAACAACTCCAAGAAATAATATCATTGACTTCTAATCGAAAAGCATAAACAATGCAGCCATCATCCGACATGAAACTCAGTCTCCTATCTGCGGCAAATCACACACAAATGATATGTTTGATGTTCTTCAAAAATCTTCAACACAACATCAGAATTACATTGCCTTCGAAACATAGGCATAAACAAGACTATCTCTCCGTCAGACACAATAAAGTCACGCAACCTCCTTGTATGCTTCACCGTCCATAATTTTTCAGATATGTCACTCAGCCATGAATAATGTCATTCACCTAACATCTCTACTCAATTAATTTGCACAATATAAGAAATTTGAAGTCGCCTCATACTAGAATAAATCATGCCAGAATAATGATAGGAATAGCCGCACCTAAATAAGGTATACTGCAGGTATGTAAAAGAAACCGCCTTCATAATGAAATCAAGCCTCTTAGACAAATCTGACTTTTCAAACATGCTGACTAAGCAGGATGACTTTTCATCCTGATGACCAAGCAAGCTGATATGGCAAACTGACATAACAAGATGACTCAGCACATATGACATAACAAGATGACTCAGCACATATGCTGACAAGAAAACAAGCTGGCTGCTGATGTAGATAGGCAAGCAGCTGAAGCACACAACCAAGCAGGTAAAGTAGACAGGCAGGCAGCTCAAGTAGACAACCAACCAGCTCAAGCAAGCAGACACCTAGCTCAACCAAGCAGCTGACACCTAGCTCAACCAAACAGCACAAGCAAGCAGCTCAACCTTGACATCAATGACAAAATATTCCAACACTCTTGTTTGTTGGACGCACTTGATTAATAAGTTCCAAAAACAGAACATTAGTTGCAAAGCAAAACAAGGATACCAAACAAATTCCAAAGTAAAGCAATGTATCCAACGCACCTAAAGGAGGCAAACAATGTTCTGTTTCTTACTCTCCTTCCAAGAATTCCAAGGAGAAGAATGTTGTGCAGACATGTGCACATTGTACCAAAGATAGACACCTAGACACTCAATGCTAGATATCCGTGCAAGCATTAGTTTCAATTCAATTTATGGTAAATCAACCCAAGAGCAGGATAAGCTCTTGCATATTGGAGCACTTGATTAATCAGTAGCAAAAACAAAATATCAGTTGCAAAGCAAAACAAGGATTCCAAGCAAAGTCCAAAGTAAAACAATGGATCCAATGCACCTAAAAGAGGCAAACAAAGTTCTGTTTCTTCCTCTCTTTCCAAGAAATGCTGTGCAGACATGTGCATGTTACACAAAAGATAGTCATCTAGACACTCAATGTTAGACAAAGATGCAAGCATTAAAAGAAGCTATGCTTTTTTGAAGTTTTCATTTGAACACTACAGCTGACACTGGTGTACAGCTTCTTGTCAACATTTCATTGGATCTTCCCAAAATACATTATTCATTTCAGCAACCTTCTGGTCCATCAACAACTTAATCGAGTTCCATTGACTTCAGCTGCTTTGTCAAGAAGTGTGTTCCTCCTTTTGAGGAGTAATATCTCCTAACAGATTGTATGGCTTCTTCAGTGTTAAGTTCCACTTTCTAAAGCACTAGTCTAGCTATTGAACTTTGTGGAAAGTTAAACTGATCCTATGGTATAACCTCTACAGCATCCTTGCCAGATACCATCAACCTCACCATAATCCTACATACTTTCCATTGTTCCTGAATTGCAACTTTTTTGGAGTGAAAGAAGCTGTTCTACGGGATGTTGGGGTACTTTAAATAGTCGCTTTTTTGATTAATTAATTATGCATATTTTAATATTAAGCATTGATTTTGGTTTATTTATTTAAGCTTAGAAAACAATTCAAGTCAAATCTCCTTCATTTGGAGTTCTTGTCTCAAATTATTCTTATCTTGATTGCAATTATCACCCTTCGGCCAAGTTGAGCAATTTGATCTCAAGTGTAATGTTAACTTGAATGAATCTTCTACTTTTGGCAACTCTTCACTTAACTTTCTATTACACTTTACCATAAACGGTACTCAAGTTCCCAGGTTAAGATTTGAAAGAGGCAGGTAGTAGCCTACTTTATTGAGTTTACAAAAATTTAGGTCACTGGTGCTTTTTTAGCTAATTTGATAAGGCTTTTGATATCCTATTTGTGTTCAGAGCGTTCAAGGTTCAAAATATCATATTAGCAAAAGTCTTTATTGTGAATGAAACAAAAAACCAAAAGATAAAGATTTTTTCACTTAATCACATTTTAATCAGGAATAAAAGAGACTAGAATTAGGATCAGAGTTTCCAAAAAGTTGCAGCAGAAAAATTGAGTTAGGCTTAGAGTTTTCAAAACATTACAGCAGAATTGAAAAACAAAAAAATGACTATATACAGTCAAAAAACTGCCAAAAAATGCAATATAACCATGAGTGCCATTTTTAGAAAATCAAAACAATTTTTAAAATATGAGCAACTAACCCTAACACTAATAGTCTAATGGGATGCACCCAAACCATGAACACTTGACAAAACCTATAAAAATTGAGTAGCCTTAATCATTTAGACTAGTCAAATTCTTCAGCTTCATTGTTAGTTCTCTAAAGAATGAAGCTTTGGTTAGAAATAGTGAGGACTCGGTGTAGCAGAAAACATGGTGATAAAATTATGAAAATAGTGTGTGCTATAAAGGTCTATATGATATCTAAAGGTCTGTAGGATCCACCCCTAGACCCTCGCCAGCAGCCTTCCCCAAATGTAAGCCCTTGGTCCCCCCATTCAGACTTTGTGGAACTATGTAGGAAACACTATTAGTGAGCTTTTGGATTGGGTTCCTCCAAAATCACATAATGCTTCTTATGTTTGGGTCTATATTATAGTTGACTTGGAAAAAGCACTCTCAGAAGTTATTGGCATCAAGCTCATGGACTGGGTTCATAACTAACCTGTGGATTACAAGTATCTCCAATTTTAAATGCTTGCACTGCCATGTTCAATGTCACTTTTCCCTTGCATGATTATTTCCACTTAGATTTCATGAGTGATTCTACTTAGAATGACAGCCCTTTTTTCTGCTCTTGAGAAAGAGAACCTAAGAGGACCACCATGAAGGCAGAATGGACTAACATCTCAACTCTAATCTTGTCCAACATGTGGAACCTACTCAACCAAAAGGGTCTTTGCTTGAAAAAGAGTGGATTGCAGACACCTTAGATGAAACCCCACCCCACTAGGTTCTCAATTCTTCACGATCTGACTTGGAAAAGCAGTAAGTTGCCTTGGAAAATGTTGATGCTTGAACACCACTAAAATAACAAGATAAGAGTGATCTTAGACCAACTGTTACAAGGGCTAGAAAGAAAATCAACATGGGATCACACACAAAAGAGGCTAAAACGAATGTTGCTGTTAGGACACACACCACTTTGGAGGGATTCTCCAAACCAAAGAAGCCTGTTAAAAAATGAACATCCTCCAATAGAACTGCAGGGGATTTGGGAGACGCCCCAAACAAAGCTTTGGCAGGTGTCTCATGAAGGATCATCATCCCAGTATCACAGCAATTCAAGAAACTAAACTAGACTCTCCTGTTATCTCTGAAATCTTGAGAACCATTTGGAAAAATTTCTTTGTTCATACGATAGATGTGAAAGGAGCTTGAGGAGGTTTCTTTCCTGACTGGACAGAGGAAATATGCAAAAGTGTAAGTCTTCAATACTTTGCATGTGTCTGCCATAAGATTTCTCGTAAGAGAAGCCAACATCACTTTCACTTCTGTTAAATATTTAGGGCCCTAATTGTCCCTCTTTGAAAACAATTTGTTGTGAATCTCTCCAGTAGTATGTTGAAAATGTCAAAATGCCAAAATCTAATTTGGGGGGCAATTTCAACTTGGTACGGATATCATCAGAAAAACACAGAGGATGCAAAGTGAGGGACCCAAACAAAGAATTGGTGGAAAATATTATGTCTTCTTCAAATCTCCTTGATACCCCTCCTATCAAAGGAAAATATACTTGGACCAATAGAAGGTCTGGCACATAATTCATTGCTGAAAGGCTTGACAGATTTCCAGTCAATAAAGATCTCTATCTCCCCTTCCCTAATTTGTTCTCTAAAATTCTTCGCAATGTCATTCTAGATCATGAGCCTATTCTGCTATCCTCTGGCGATGGGAATACAAAATTCCTCTATCTCAAGGCTCACCAAAGGTATCAACATAACTTTATGCATGAAATCTCCCCTCATAATGGCACAGTGGTCTCTGAATTTGAAGAAATAAAATCTGTTGCATTCTCACACTTCAAAACTTGTATTCCAAGTTGGAACATGATATTCAGGCCTAAGACGAGTTGCTTACCAACATCCCTCTGGTTTTGAATGGCAAGATAAATAGATGCCTTAACAGACCCATTTCTCTTGACAAACTGCACTCTACTGTCGTGTCTCTCAAAAAAGAAAGGCACTTGATCTGAATGGGTTCACTAATAATCTTTACCAGCAATTTTGGGATGTTATTTCCATTGATCTTCTGTCTCTTGTGGAACACACTGGGACCATGGCTATCTCTTAGGAGCCATTAACTCCTTGCTTTAATCCCCAAAAAAAAAACTGGAGAACTTCAACTGATTTAGACGATCTCCCTTTGCAACTTTTCCTATTAAGTTCTTTAAAAAGTCATTGCCAAACACGTCAAATCCATCCTAGAAAAGATGATATCTAAGGAGCAAGGCAGATTCATCCCCGCTAAGCAAACTTGTGATAATGTCACTGTTGTCAGTGAATCCCTTCATTCAAATATACAGCTAAAAACAGGTTATTGCCATAAAATTTAATATGGCTAGTGCCTTTGATAAAGGTCATTCAAGGTGCTCCAAAAAATTGCTTTTTGCCATGTTTTTATCCAACAAATTAAACCTTGCATTTCCTCTTCATAGATTACCCCTATTATTAATGGCTCTCCACCTCCCTACTTTGTAATGCCCCTTTTTGGGATATTCCTGATTTTTGTCTTAAAACAATAATATTTACTCAAAATGATAATAGCTTAAACAAAGATTAAGAATTTCTGATAATATTTCGATCAATAAATCATAGCACAATTCTCAAAATCAATCTTATCGTGAATTCTTTGGAAATACTTACAAATCTGCTGAATTAGAGGTTCTCATCCCTAACTCAACAGTGGCAATATCAAGGGTTTTCATCCTTAACTTGCCAAGAGCATGAAAGGATTTTCGTCCTTCTAACTCTTAGTCCACCTTGGAGGGTTTTCATCCTCCTTGACCAAGATTTAGGTTTCTGTCCAAACTTGATAAGAGCAATAAGGATTTTCATCCTTATCCTCTCATGAACTTGGATGGGGTTGGAATATTCCTGATTTTATTGCCTAAAATAAATAATATTTACTCAAAATGATAATAGTTTAACCAAAGATTAAAAATTTTATGATAATATTTAGATCAATAAATTATAGCACAATTCTCAAAATCAATCATATCGTGAATTCTTTGGAAATACTTACAAATATGCTGAATTAGAGGTTCTCATCCCTAACTCAACAGTGGCAATATCAACGGTTTTCGTCCTTATTGCAAAGAGCATGAAAGGGTTTTTGTCCTCCCAACTCTTAGTCCACCTTGGAGGCTTTTTGTCCTCCTTGACCAAGATTTGGGTTTTCGTCCAAACTTGATAAAAGCAAAAGGGTTTTTGTCCTTATCCTCTTGTGAACTCGGAAGGGGTTTCATCCTTCCTATCTGCAAGACACTTCCTCAAATTCAAAACCGATTGCTTCATGAATTTGCTAGATTATTGCTGATTGCTTGATTTCTCTGTATTGTTATTGGATTGATGAGTGAATGTTTGATGATGCTTGAATGAGTTGAATGAGTGAATATATCTTCTTTATTGAAGAGCCACACCCTTTCTCACATCATCGCTACTCTTGAGAACATAATTTAATTTACTTGCAAAGTCACATAATGTTCTATTCCCAATTGATTGATTGAATGATGTTATGGATGTCCTTCTCAAATGAAATGTTCTCCCTTTTATATCTCAGGTTTGAGGGAGTCACACATCTTCACCTCTATTTCCTTTGCAATAGTTACAACCCTTCATTGCTGCATTTGGAAAATAATAATTTAATTTTAAATAAGTTAATTTGCTAGTGCTGTTGTCTATTGCTAGTGCCGCTTTATTATTAGATTTGTTTGCATGTGATATGGGCTGTAACATTTACTTGTAATCAGTCATAATAATTCTTCGCCATTGATCCTTTCCTTCTAGATCTACCTTCCTTATATACCTTATCTTGCTCAAGGGACACAACCCTTCATATGCTGGTTGACCATGCTTAACAACTTAATCTTTATTTAATTCCAATTTGGAGTAATATTAATTATCTTTTTGGGCGCTTCAACTTATTCTAAACCTCTCCAAAGGTGGCAGCAGAGGCTAAGGATTTGAAAAGTCTTCAAAGAATGACTTGATTCTCTCTTAGTTTTAACAGCTCACACCCTCCACAATACTTCAAGGCTTCAAGAGGGTTGAGTCAAGACTGCCCTCTTTCCCCTCACCTCTACATCACAGGCATACAGTTCGCTAAGACTCTTGGCAGATATGTCTGAACTCAAAAAAGTAGAAGTAGATCACTGTTATGCTAAGTTACCGGTTCAGGTTCGAGTACGCGAACCCGGTACGTGCAAAAAAAATTTAGGGGTTTGGGTATGTATGGGTACGTGTATATATATATATATTATATATACAAAAAAATAAGAGAAATATAGAGAATTGTAAAACTAAATCATTTCATAGTATGATACTTGATCATTGATCAATGCCAAATGCCAAAGATAAATATTAAATGCCAATTGATAGTTGAAAAATATTCAAATAAAATTACTGAATTACAAAATGTAGTTCATGAAACATTGAAACATGATTCAATGTTCATTGTTCAAGTGCTCATCAATCATCAAAAGGATTGTCAGAATCATCGTGACTTGGATTTTGAGCGGTTTGAACTTCAAAATCATCATCATTTGAACCCAAAGCGGATCCAACACCATGTGATATGTCATCAATATCACCCACATCATCCATAGTGGCTCTAGCAAGATCCTGAATGGTTGCATCCAAGTCAGTAGACTTGGGTGCTACATCCCAAAGCCTCGCTGCCCCCTGCTTGTATTGAGGATCCTTACGTGACAGAAGACGCAAATTGGAATGAATATACACCAAGTCTTCAGCTCTTTTTGCAGCCAACCGGTTACGCTTCACTGAGTGGATAAAGGAGTATGTACTCCAATTCCGTTTAGTGCAGAAGAGCTTGCAACCTGGAGAGAAAACCAACAAAATAAAAAATAAAAAATGCAAGATAAATTCAAGAATGTTAAGTGTTAAATTCTACAATACAAGTGGCAAAAAAAAAAAAACTTGTGAGAGGATCTTGATTGCAAGAGGTTGGAGGTACATATAATCTTGACCATGGAGGTACCACCATGTAAGAGCATCCATTTTGTATTGGTCTCTAACAACAGAAGGGGTATGATTTTTTCCTGAGATAAACATTCCAAATTCTCTCATGACACTGGATCCTTTGAACATTCTACTAAATGTCTTATACCCATTAGCAACTCTCTATGGCGGTATTCTCGGGATATACTTAGTGGTATAGTATCATATCTCAGGTGCAATGGAGTTGTCATCTTGTTCCAACGATGAAGAACAATTGCTTCCACCCTTTTGTAAAAGGTGTCTTCAGGATCATTCTCTCTTTTTTGTATTTCTATTTTTATTTTCTCCAACATTGTGTCCATGCTATCATAGACATCCCCCAAGCATGGTTCATCTGTATCAGCAAACCGAAGCATAGACATGATAGGTTCGGTGAACTCCAATACATAATTCACACGATCCCACCAATTGTCATGCAAGATCAATGCCTTGACCTTTTGGGCCCTCTCTGAATTTGATTGCTTCCATATACCCCATTGGTTGCTAATAACCATTTGACTCAATGCATCTTTCACCTTCACAAGTCGTCTCAGAACATTTGTGTGAGATGCAAACCGGGTCTCGGCAACCTAAGAACATGTTAATAGTAAGTTAATAACACATTTAAAATATGTAAATAATGCAAAAAATTATTTTATTCAATTATGTAAAACATGACATAAATGAAACTAAATAAATTAAATTTACCTTCAACAATTCCAATCTTGAAAAAGTTCTGAAAATTGCTTGTGACATATGGTGGTTTGTCACAAACATCTAGATCTCCTCAGACTCCTGGTATATTTCTTTCACCCACTCTATTTGGTTGCCAATTGCTTGCATCACCAAATTGAGGGAGTGTACGGTGCACGTGTCCAAAAGATGTGCTCATATCTAGCCTCTACCAAAGCACCTGCAGCCCTGCAAACTTTTGCATTGTCCGTAATTACTTGGACAACATTTTCACTACCCACCATCTCTATGGAGTCAATGAGAATCCTGGAAATGAACACTGCATCTTTCACTTCCCCTTCACAGTCAACCGCCCTCAAAAACATTGCCCCCTTGGGGGACACTACAATAACATTAATCAATGGACGGTTTTTGCAATCTTTCCATCCATCGGAAACAATAGATACACCTGTTTCAACCCAAGAATCTCTAATTGGTTTTAGTCGGGCCTCTATAGATTTCTTCTCTTTTTGCAATAAGGTGGTACGCACCTTTTCATACCCAGGACTTGTGAAACCAGGAGGTGCACTATTTATTGCTGACACCATGTCCCGCCAATATGGTGATCTCACCAAGTTGAATGGAAGACCATTGGCATAGAGGCAACATGCAATTTTTTCTTCAGCAATATCTCTTGCCTCCATTTTAAATGCCTTCTCTAATGGACCTCTCTTGCGGGTGGTGATTTGTGGTTCTTCATCTTCTTCTTCCGTAGAGGGTATAGACAAGAAGGGATGTCTAGAGGGCCTAACTGTCTGAGTGGGTAATGTTGTTTTTTTCTTTCTGGAACTATAACTACTTTGTTTTCCTCTTGCAACCAATTTGTCAGCATCTTCTTGTTATTTTATAAATGTTGCTATTTGTACAGCAGACAACCCCTTCTTATCTGGGCCCTCACACATATTAATCCCTTTACCACTAGGGCCCATAAAATGAAGTTTCACTCAGTAATAGGAGCTATTATATTGTGTATTGCAAAAATTACACTTCCAAACAAACCCCCCACCTCCAGGAATTTGTGAAATTCTTGTGGTATGACTCCATAAAGGAGATCCTTTATCAATTTTGAACTTTTGGCTTCCCTCCCCACCCACTGAACTTTGACTACTGGCCATTGTTGCAATCTATAAAAAAAAATGAAAAAAAATATATATACTTGAAAAACTTCTTCACAAACTTGAAAAAATCCATCAAAAACTAAGAAACTTAAAAAAATTCATCAAAAGATTAAAGAATAGGGTTTAAATGCATACCTTAAACACTTAAATCTCCTTTGTAGAAGCTATTTGCCACTCCATAATCGATCTCCTTCGAATACAATCACCTCCCTTCAAAATGCTAAGATGGAGAGAAAATATGGTGAGAGCAAAATGAGAGGTAAAAATGAAATGTTTTAGTGTTGAAAGGCCTCATATTGGGTCGTTTTAGGGTTAAGAGGCAAAATAATAATAAAAAAATTGTTTTTTATTTGACTTTGGGCCCACTTTTTAAGTGTTGGGCCGTGGGTTCTCCCAGGTACGCCCGGGTACGTGGCTGGTACCCCCGGGTCCGCGCACCATTGGGCCAAGTTCACGCAGGATGCATGCCCAGCCCTGTGGGTTCGCCCGGGTGCGCGCTTTTTATTTGACTTTGGGCCCACTTTTTAAGTGTTGGGCCGTGGGTTCTCCCAAGTACGCCCGGGTACGTGGCTGGTACCCCCGGGTCCGCGCACCATTGGGCCAGGTTCACGCTGGGTACGCACCCTGTGCATACCCAGCACGTACCCACAGGCGAACCCATACCAGGTTCGTACCCGAACCGGGTTCGAGGCCTGTGGGTACAAACCCTGCAACATAGCTGTTATGGGATTGCATATGGTGTAAAAGCTCCTACTCACTCTCAAATTGTCAATGATTTAATTCTTTTGGGTGAAGCCTCCACATTAAAAGATAGCAGATTCAAGACCAGCCTGGACTTATTCTTGAGTGCTTCTGGAGCTAGACTTAACATCACTATGAGCATCTTCTACACAATTAATACTCTACCAAGTGAGACACTAGCTTTTCCTTGATCTTGGATTTTGAAAGAGATCTCATCAAGGCATTTTCAAATATTTGGGCATTCCTATGGTGATCACACCAAAGCTTGAGACTACTAGCGCTAGGTGATTGGAAAGTTTTTTAAGGATAATGGAATTTTCCAACTCCTGGTTATCTATTGTTTGTAGAATGTTTTTGCTTGTGTTGATCATTATTTTGGATGTAAGGGGATTTTGTCCAATGAAAGAGCAGGGCAGAACATCACCACCTTCTACCTCATGACACTATTTGTGTTGAGTTCGCTTTGTAGATATGAGGGGATTTTGTTCAAATCGAGCATAAGAGGCCCATGCACACAAAGAACACTACTAACTTCCACATTGGGGCACTTAAGTACTAAGCATTACTTGGTTTTCACCAGGAGCATTTGAGGGAATTTTGTTCAAATCAGTTGGACACAAAGGTTTCAAATACAGAGAGCAGATTCTCCTTAGTTTTGTAAGAAAACTTTTGTGGGACCAAAGTTCTCTAAGAAGGGAGGCGTGATTCATATTGGATCCAAGAGAAGAGCTCATCCTCACAAGAAAAAAAAATCAGCAAGTTTCAGGACCAAAAACTATGCTTTAGTGGCATTAAAAGTTGAAAAATTTAAATAATCATGTTCATCTCCAAAAGATATGCAATTTCAAAAAGGTAAAACCTTTTTTTGAGTCTGTATGCAAGAGTTATGGATTCCAAAAGATGAAAGGTAAAAACTATCAAAGAGAGATGGTTTTGTAATTGCCAAGTGACAGTTTTGAAACTGTTGTGGCATTTACCCAGCTTAAAAGAGGTGGTTTCATCCAAATGGAAAAAACTAAGGGAATCTTAAGTATTTCCACGACCCTATCTTTTCAGTTTCTGTATAAAATGCTTTTTATAGATCTGCGAATCTTCTGACACTCTATAAAAAGTAACAGTTGTTATAGGTTTGACATAGATTGTATCACTTGAAAGTAACAGTTGTAGTTATAGGTTTGAATTATTGTATCTCTTGAAAGTAACAGTTGTAGTTATAGGTTTGACATAGATTGTATCACTCTTTGAACATGTCTATTTGACCAATACTGGTAGAGAGCAATTGCCTCTATGGCCCCACAGGGTTTTCCCATAATAAATTTATGTTATGTTGTATCTTTAAATTTCAGTATTTCATGTCCTCCTACAAACAGAGAGCATTCAAGATGGCTTTCCAAGTCAAGTGGATTTTACACTTTGCCAGTTTATGATTATAGGAAGAAACGTCAGTTATATGATTTGTTAATCTTGTCAAAGAGACTATTCAACCATGTTGTATCTGTACTTTATCCCTGACAGGGTTCACACAACAGGAGGTCAAAACAGTTGAAACCTTGAAAGAATTAAATATATTTTATGTGTAAACAATTGTGAATATAAAAAATGCTGCACTTTCTTGTTGATTCTCTTTCAGTTACTATTCTTATTTGTCTATGATTTCTCTACCATTTCTAATTAGATAAAAAACAATGTGTTTTCATGGGTTTTCAGGGATGGGAAACATTATGGGAACGAGGACAGAACATCCTGTCCCAGTACAAAAAAAATTTAAAACTTGAGGACATCTTCCCCAGGCAGGGGACAATCCCAGGGAAGTTTCCTTGTTTGGGGACGCCAGGGGGAGAGCAGATCATCTACAATGTCCTTGTGATGTCCCTTTTCGTGAACAGTTCACATATTGTAGAAGACAGTCCTCTGCAAGAAAAAGGAAATATAGAAAAATATCTGTCATTGGAAGTTTTTAATTTAATGTATAACGAATGCCAATCTCCTAAACCATAAGACAAAAAGACGCATTTAGCTTCACATGCTCATAGTCTGCTTGCAACTCTGGTAGTGGTACTGCTCAGTTCATTGGTTCACCCGTTCACTTAGCCCCTTCCTCATCACTCATAGTCTGCTTGATTTGCTTGAGGAGAAGCAGCCTGTGCTTGCTCATAGCAGCTTGTATTGCCATGGATTATTCAAGGCAGGAAAAACAGCCATGCCATTGACCTTACATATTTTAATGCGAGGTTTTTCTGTCATTCAATTTGGCTGTGGGTGACTCATTTTTGTCCTTGAATTATTTGTCTACCAAATTGTACCTAAAACCTTTCCACTTATAAAGATATGCTCTTTGTATGATCAATATGAAATGAATGTTGTGTTTTATTTAAAAGAATGGAATCTAATTCAATGTAAACTACAATTTTTGTAGCATGTAATTTATTTTTGTAGAGCTTGTAAATTTTATATTATTACTAATATAATATATCACATTATGCATTAAATGGGATTGGAATCTCAAATGAACTTTGGTGATTGCAAGCTTCAATGTCTAGCATATAAGGTTTTAAATATAAATATGCATAAATATAGCCACCCCCAAAATTCAGGAAAATTTTTGCACACCAGCTCGCCCCGCACACTCACCAACCAAATCCCCATCCCCACATCCAGGAAACTCAGAAACACAGGATAAAACAGAGAAAATTATCAGAAGCAAGTTCCAAAAAAATTAAATAAAACCAACCTGCATCTCCTCTGATAACACCTCTGCTACAGACAATGTATAGCATCCAGGAACAAATCTACCTGAAATGCCAGAAAATTATTAACTTCTAATTAATGAAGTTCTTCAGGATTAGAAGGAAACAAAAGATAGTTAATATTGAACCCAATTTCCATGGATATAATTACACACATTAAAACCTCCCTTATGGCAAGAGCAAGTAAAACCAATAGATCCTGGGGAACCAGAAATTAGATTTAAATAAAAACGATGCCATATAACTCACTCATTTCAAGATGTCTCATGTGGAAGGTAATTAGAGAATCACAATTAAAAGCATTAGCATTAAAAGAATGTAATGAAAAACATTACAACTCAAAAAATGCTATAGCGACAAGCACAATGGAGCGCTACTTGACTTGAACCTGGGTCTAAATTGCTAACATAGTGATTTTGAGGTATGAGAGGGTTCCATCATTGTCTTTATAAAATCTATCAACCAAATCAGGTTATAAGCGTGACCATTAAAAATTCCCAGTGCTAAATCTAAAAGATTCAATGCTTTTAGAATCATATTTAGTTTATGACTGCTTTGTATGTGGATGGTTTGATTATCTAGAATTTTATAAACAGGAGTTCTTAATTTGATCCGATTGATTATCTTATTTCAAAATCCTGCATACTCATAATGATAAATTTCTATCATATATGTTTTGTAATGTCCCCATTTTCAATGTCCTTTTTCGGGCTAGTTTGGTTCTAGCTCACTTACTATTTTTAGTAAGTAGTATATTTAGTAACTGGTCTAGGTGGCAATGCAATGTAGGGTTTCCTGTTTGGGCAATATGTAGGAGTTGTCCGATGAACTTTAATGTTTTGGCCAGTTTGATATTTGGTGAGTACTTACTTTTTTTAGCAATTGCTATTTATAGTAAGTCTATTTCGAGAAACCGCTCCCAGACCCATAATGTCTTCAACAGTGTTATTTCTATGGTGGTGTTGGAGAGCTTAAGGTTGGATTATTTAATATTTGTTTTTTATCAATCACTTAAGTTATTTTTATAAAATAACTTTATAACTTAAGTGAGGGGGTAGGTGGTCATCGAAAAGTACCTTGGAGCTTAATGAGATAACTTAACGTTGTTTTAGAAGGTTGAATAAGGCGAAATAGTTTCCTTTTGAGCAGGGACGCCTCCCTTGAGGAATATTTGATAATGTTTAAAGTATAAAGCAAAATATTAAAAAAAAAAGCAAATGGAGAAGGGCATAGCTTTTGGAGGGAAAGCATTTTCAAATTTGAGTTGCCCTAATTTCTCATTGGCTCTTTATAATCTCATTTTGAGTCTCATTTGTACATGTTGAAGTTAATTGCATAACAAGATGCTGCTGATTTTTCTCCGAAGGTCTACAGTTTGGTGTTGAAGACGAAAACCCTCTTCATTCAAGAGCTGGTTTTGGTGGTGAGAGATCCACCC
This sequence comes from Sequoia sempervirens, assembly GCA_007258455.2. Classification (NCBI taxonomy): domain Eukaryota; kingdom Viridiplantae; phylum Streptophyta; class Pinopsida; order Cupressales; family Cupressaceae; genus Sequoia; species Sequoia sempervirens. Next base: position 673,548,718 of record VDFB02270651.1, read on the forward strand.
TAGTTAGTTGGGTGTGATTCCACTCAAGGGTCACTTTGGTGCTTCACAGATATTCTAGTTTTCAGTATTTTGGCATTGAAAAATGAAGATTTTCAAATATTTTTGAGGTGTTGTTTATTGGGTTTGGTGTGATTGAACTTGGTTTTGTTGGGACTGATTATGGCATTGATTTTCAAGGAGGCTTTTGAGGGTTTGAGCAGTTTACAATGATTTTCTGAGCTTTGCATTCCCAGAGCAGAATCTAGTTATTTGTTCATAACTCCATATCGGCTAGGGTTTACATTATGGGTGTTGGCTCAACAAAAGCTCCTCATCAAGGCACCGTAGATCATATATTCATTAGAAATTATTGAATAAAATCTGAATTATTAGAGCTGGTCGCCCTACTCAGATGGCCGCCCCTTTATGAGGTGATTTTCCAGAAGTTTGGTCTGCTGTGTTAGAGCCATCCCTATGCCATCGTGGGGTCTGAAAGAGAGGTCTTTGGCGTTAAGTTTGCAAAGGATTTGCTGGTCTATCTCTGGTGAAGAATATTGCAAGTTTGAAGACTTTATATTGCTGCTTGAGCATCATATCCAGGTCTGAAATGAAATTTTATGATTTTGATATACATTTGTAAAGGTCAGATTTCTGTTTTGTTATCATTGAATTATATTCTGAAAGTTCATCAATATTGCAACAAGTTTATCTATATTTCCTGCACTTTATGTTATCTTTATATCATGCATGCTTGAATCAATGAATGGAATTTGAAAACCAAACAAACATCAGCAAACACTTCTCATCAGCAAAACAAGAAAACAAAAAAATATTAGGGGCAGTCATTACATGTTTTCACTTCAATTTTTAACCAATTCTTGCATCCTGAAACCTCTAAGGGTAATGCATGTTGTACTCAATCTCACAAATGTCAATAAAGGAGTTTTCAAGAGCAGATGGACTGAGGATAAACATATATAGATTTGAAATCTACATCCAGGCAATCTCTTACACACGAAATCCTTGTATCAGTGGGATTGAATAAAAAATTAATATTTCTCATCGAAATTTTCAACTAAACCTTTACACAGAAATATACATATTTATAAAAAGTGGTGCCTTAGATATACAAGTGAGCGTGAAAAAGTCAATCACCAGATTTACAGAAATTTCCTCTGAAATTTAAATCTCCACAAGAGAAGAGAAGAAAGAGATTGATTTGTGCCAACTGTATGTCTGATTTTACAACTATGATATTCAAAATCCCAATTTGTAATTTCATTATCATTATTAATATTAAACTGGGACATAGGGAATATAGATGAGAGTTTGTGGTTTGTAAATTAATAAACTTAATCTATTCATTTAAACATGGATCGTGCTGCATCATACTGGCCTACAACTGATTTATCTGTTTCTTTATATAAAAAGATCTGATGTTTAAAGATTAGATTTGCTAAATTCTAATAGCCAGAATAATAGTTAAAGTTCAACTATCATTGACTGATTAAACTAGGAAATAAAGACATCATCATGAACAATAAAGCAAGGCACTCAAACACAAAAGAAGAAGATGCAAACATGTCAATTGATTGAAAAAAATAGATATTAAAAACATTTTAAAACATTAATAAATTAAAAGCAAGTTGTACAAAACTATTAGAAAGCTTTGTTGAGTTAAATACTTACTTATCCTCAACCAACGAGCTGACCAGCTTCTCGTGGGATCCATACATGAAATGATCCTGCACAACAACATATGTGAATGTTATTTAGTAGCATACTAACAAATGTTACCTCAATCCAGTCTTGAAAGCCATTTAAAGAATAATCTCAAGCATCCATCATGTACAGCTTACTCTATAACTCATTCTCAAATAGAAAATGTCTGTAGAATTATATGAAAGAAGACACATTAGAATACATATTTTACTTGATCCAAACAAACCTCAAACTAAAAATCCATTTAAAAACAACCTAAAGTGCTAACTAGACTTCAACAAGAAAAGGTAGTTGCTTTCCTCCTAGTTTTTCTACTGCCTTAACATCTTTTTAGTGACTTCCTTCACTTGTAACATCATCAAAAGGCAGTTTACTGATGATTCTCTGCTTCTCTGAAAACCAATGGTGAGATTGAGGGGTAATTTACTACATTCAGCAAGTATTGGTGACTGCATTTTATGCAAGCTGTGTGGGAGTTACTCCATAAACAATTTTTTAAATATCTACCCTCCAAACTGAATCAACTTGAGACTTTTACCTCTTATCTAAAGATTCCTTTTGCATGCCCTTGCTCAATTTTATGTGAAGGAAGGAAATGCTGATTAGTTCTAAAGTTGGTTGCCCCATATTATTTTGGGTTTCAGCTCTTTAAGAGTATACCCAATATGAGAAAATGGAAACCCAACACTTAGACTGGTATCCCAATGGAAAGCGAAGAGGCAATAAAATCAAAGTGAGAGTGTCAATGTTGGATAATACATCAATGGACCACAAGCTAGAATATTTTAGAAGTTTGCTTGTAATTAGTACTCGATAAATTCAATTCATTTCCTTATTACTGTCACTGTTTTATGTTTTTTCTTGCGATAGTCCCAAATAAATGCTCGAATAAGTATAAATTTGAATACAGCCAAGACACAATACTCAGATTGAATAAAATAACAAAATAGGATATAGCCACGCAACTATCGGCCACCATGGATAGATTCTGCCTGGGCGGCAAGATAATAGTTCCTACCCCTGGTTGAGCGACAACTGCAGTGAACGGCTAATTTGAGTGCCGCAGGTTGAGTCGAGCTCCCAAGCAGTTGACGAATGGTGCCTATGCTCGTGACTTGCAAATCCATATCTGGATCGGGTGAGTGATGTTGCCGGGTGTTCTGAAACTCTTCCGCGTGGAATAGGAACAGGATTGGCGAACTCCCGATGCAAACACAATATGAGTAATCGTTCACTGGCACCCAGAATGACGCCCTCCTGTAAGCACTCCTCGGATGCCTGTTGTGCACGGGAAAGCGTTGTTCGATCACCGAGAATGAACAACGCTGGATGCAGGGATGCTTGAGATGGTGCGCAACTTCAAAATAGCACCTGACATTACCAACCACGCCTTTTAGACAGTGTAGGTGTGGACGCCCCAATATTATATTCACTTCCAAGCCTTGAATCGTGAGAGCTATGAGAAACCAATGCCCAAGGCTTGAGTGACGCGATGACTCCCAGGATTAGAATGTTTGCTGCTCCTCCAGTCCTTCACCTGTATATCCAAGAAGACTCCCAAACTCAATGAACCCCTTAGCCGATGCAACAAAATTAAGAAGAATATTGTTAAACACGAATTTTCCCAGAACTGAGACTACGTCCAGTACCTAGGTGCCAACGCATGAGCGACTACGTCCTCACCGGTTGCTTGGCAAAACTTGCATCCAAAATTTGTGATGTGCAAGCCCAGACGAAGAGCTCATATAAATACTCGATCACAAGATGCCTCCCAACATGTCGGCCAGAGAGATTTATGAAATTTAAATATTATTTGTTCAATAATTTAAATTTATTATTTATTAATTATTTAATATTATTTTTAAATATAATTATTATTATTTATTTAATTTAAATATTATTATTATTATTTTCAAATTAGCATTAAAAATTGCTCTTTTTCCTCCCCAATTTGGGACCTACAAATTATAGTTCACATTTCCTTGTTTAGATCCATATGTTGATGACCATTGTATGATATAACCATCAAGCCTACAGATCAAAAGGTCACAAATATTTTAATATCTTAAACCGTAAAACAACTCAATCATGTAATGTCCCCTTTTCAAGCATAATCAGTTTGTAAACAATTAGTCTATTTTCCAAGTTTTCCTCGTAGGCTAATTGGTGAGCAAGGGAAAACTCCAAAGTTTTTGGAGAGCATAGAATCAATCTAGCGGAGATGTTTTTGGCAATGAGTTCAATCGGTCTTGGTGAGCCTCATGGTCCTTTCAAAATTGATTTTCGACCTTTTGGAAACTCTCCAAACTTCTTGGAAAAGCATACTATATTTAGACAATAGCCAAGTTGCTTCAATTCTTTGTCCTTTATCCTCAAGGACAGATTGGTATAGTTAGAATTTCATAATTGTGTCAATTCGATATTTTCCACAACTTGAATGATTTATTAAATGATTAAATAATTATTTCTTTAATTGTCCTAAAGTGAAATTATTAAAAAGGCAGCTAGTGTAATTATTTATTAAAAAGATGTTTTAAGTTGTGTTTAAAAGGGGACGCCTAGGCAAAGGGGGTCTTTTTACAAATTAGAAATTATTATTTATTTTGAAAAGTAAATTTGTGGAGGAAAAGGGAATTATTATTTTTTATTATTATATTTTTCCCTCCAGAATGTTATAAGAAGTTGAGGGTTCATTTGATGGGGTAGCCATGATATGTTATTTGCTTCTGCATATGGAGAGAAACTGTGTTCTTAAAATTTCTTGAGGACGAAAACCCTCTCAAAATTACTGATTTTGGAGACCAAAATCCCTCTAGCTGGTCTTGGTAGTTTCATACAAAAGATATAGTTGTGCCTGCAAAAGAAGTTTTGACAGTTTGGTATTGAAGGATGAAATTTTTTAATGTATTTTGAAGTGTTTAATGATGCTAATCATTTTGGAATTTGGTGTGATCTTCATGACATTTCAGATGGGTTTGGAGTGATTTGTGGAGGACTTTGGGGCTGCTATGCTAGCCGCACCATATCTATATGCTGGTCGTACCATATTATGAACGTATATTTTAATGCTGTTGTTGCAGAGGTATGCTTCAGATCAGATTTACCCTTGATTTTCAGCCTTTCAAGAGGGAGGATGCTGGCCGAACTGATTATGGAGATAAGTGGTGACTTAGGGAGACATACCACATCATTGAGGGTCGTACCCATGCCAAATCAATGGCGTGTGAGCTAGAAATCCAAACGCCTCAGTTCTAGAAGAGATTTATCACTATTTAGGGGTGCCTAGCAATGCTCTTTCATGCCAAAGACATATGGTGGTGAGACTTTAATTCTTTTGGATGATTTAGGTGTTTGAGGGTAGTGTTGTAGCTGTTGTTCCAGCTTGTAACAGTCTTGTGAATGTCTAATTTTCATTATCAGCCTGATATAGTATTATTTCTAGAATGTTTGATTATGTTTGATGAGGTTTGGTGTGGTCTGGAGTGCTTTGACAGTAGTTGTTTCAGATTTAGGTTGTTTCACCAACATACAGAATGAATTTTAGTGTGTTTTCAATGCTGGCCTGAGGCATATCAGACATGTCTGGTAGTTGTTATTGCTGCTGGGTATGATTATTCATCATAGTATTGCTGTTGGAAATGTTTTTTTTAGTGGGTTTGCTGTTTGGAAGGAGTATATCAGTATTTGGAGCATTTGCTGAGTGATTACAGTCATATCAGACCTAATCAAACCCTGTTACCAGCAAGGTTCAAGTTGTAGCAGACTTACACCAGCCTTATTATCATCTATCTGAGGTATTCTACTTGTTGGGTTCTTGATTACATTGATTATCCATGTTATCCAGTTTATTATGGAGCGATGCAGCAGTTATATGAGTTGTATTGCTTTTAATATATCATTGTAAAACACAGGATGGTAGTACCGCCAGTGGGCTTGGTCATTTCTCATTGATGTATGTACTCACCCCGCTGAATAAGTGGATAATATTGGATTTACTTGCCCCACTGAACAAGTGGAGAATGTTGTATCTACTTACCCCACTGAATAAATGAAGAGTGCCGAATTTGTTACCCACTGAATAAATGGAAGCTTTGTAATTGCACTCCGCTGAATAAGAGTGAAAATGCTTGTTTCCATTGTTCTGTACACTCCACTGAATAATTGTAGTGATCTTTCCTTTCAATTGGATAGCAACCCACTGAAGAATTGAGATTGGTTCGCTTGCCGCCTAGCACGTTTACTTTCAAGCTGTTGCAATCTAATTAGTTGTGTAGTCCTGAATATCGTATACTCTCACCTTGCCCATCTTGGGAACTGGGTGATCAAAAAGTGAAAAAGACATTGCTTTGAAACTCATTTTCAGTTGGAGAAATTTTCAAAAAAATAAAGAGGTGTTTATTACAAACCAATGCTCGACTTGTGCCAACCCAACAAAAAATGAAAGCTAGGGAAAAGCCAATCCAATTCTAAAATCCATCTCAAAGTGGTATAAGATCAAGTATTTCATATAAAGCCACAAGTTAAAATCCATAAAAGAGATGACAAAGTGTTTCTGAAATTGAGATAGCACTGATTTCAACTTACTGGATACAGCATATGCAACAGACAAGGCTGTGTGCAAGAAATAAATATAGGCGTAGTGTACCCTAATAAATAACCCTTAGTGTTGGCATCAAGGCATGAAGTTACTCAGAAAAAGAAACTCACCAAATCAAAAACTAATTAAAAACTATTAAACCATCAAAGCCTTCAAAAATAAAAACCAAAGCTCAAACCCAAAAGAGGAATGACACGGTAATTTTGATATTTTAAAATGTGCCAAATTCAACCTCCTGAGTAGGGCATTCCCAGTAGAGAAAAACTATGTCTAAAACCCACAAACTAGGTAAATTAGAGGCTTGTTTACTAGGCCATGGTATACCCTGATAGCCAACCTCCCCCCGGTATGCAAACCGAGGGATACACCTACAGAAAAGCTTCCAAAATCGAAATAAATAAATACCCAAAAAAGGGGACAGAGGTGCTCAAATTATAATCCACTGTAAAATTTGACCCTAGCAAACGGACGACAAACAAAATCCTGCCAAGCGATAAAATGGATACATCCAACGGGCAAACCACAGCATAATCCTGTAAGGAAAAATTCCAAGAAAACACAAAACCCCTAACCTTAACCCCCGATTACAATAACAATAATGATAATATGACAAAGATCTTGCTTCTTTAACAAAACCCTTCCGGGAAATCAAAGATCAGAAAGGAAAAAGACTTCAAAACGATGGATTGATAAATCCTTCAGAAATTCATAGGGACAGACGAAAATCAACATACCTGGAGATTATACGAAAAAAGCCGCTACACCAAATTTTCCTTCTGAGCACAAAGGCTATTCTCCGTGGTCACGGCCTTCCTGATTAGTAAATTATTTACCAGTTGGGAGGAATTTTTGTGTCGTTACTAATAATACCTGTATTAGTAACATAACTAGCAATCGCACCTTGGGGTGCAATGGGTACGCCGAAGAGGTGTGGAAGGTCAATTAAGAAAAAAATTGGTTTTCTTTTCATACATTTGTGTAGTACATGAGGTCAATTGGTAGGTTATTTTTAAAATGATATTGTTTATATATTATTATTATTACTATTATTATAGTATTAATTTTATTTTACTTTTTTGTTATATACTAATATTATTATATGTTTTTATTTTATTTTATGTATTAATCATTATATTCACCACACACTTTCTAATATATTAACACACATAGGTTTTTTTCTTCTAATCTATTCAAAAATCAATTAAACTATGAGATATGGTTTATTACTTCTAATAATTGTATAATTCTATTATAGAATATAATAATAATATAATGAATATATAATAATAAATGTAATTATAGTATATATAATGTAAGATGTATTCTAGTTAAAGTATATTTTTTATATTAATTAAATTGTATATTAGATTTATATTGAATGACTGCAAATATAAAAGAAAATATGTAATAATAAACGTAATTATAATTTTAGATATTTAAATTAAAAAATATTATATTTTAAAATACACATAAATATGCAATTATTACTTAAATTTTATGAGAAAATAACAAAAAAAAAATACCCCGTGATAACTGTAAAAATAAACATAATAACATAATGAAGATTATTTGTTGATTTTATTTATTGCCTTTCAATACTAATTAAAATAGAATATATTAATGTAAAAATATATATTAATATGTTAAATCTATTTGCTAATATTTTCCAATATAATATTATTTATAAAATATATAACGTAATGTAATATATAAACACAAATATAATAAATAATATATAAATATATTTTTTTTAATAATATATAATATAATATAAATATAATCAAAACAAATAATATATAAACAAATTAATAATTTTAAATCACTCTTTTTCCATGAAAATTTTCATGGAAAAATCATGTATTGCACAAATTAACAAATTAAATTTTCCATGGGAGGGCTTACTGGCATAAAAATCGTACGGTGGCAGAGGAAAAATCTTTACATGCCCTTGGAACGGAGAAAAACTTTTGATGTAAATAAAGTGAAAATAACAATGACGCCAAAATAAACGGTAAAAATGCACGGAAAAGATTGGACGGACGAAATCATTTGCATCGTCTCCCAAGGAGTTTCAGGCTACAGCTCGCGGAAGAGTTTGGAGGAGCGTGGGAAAGCAGAGAGAAAACGGCAGAAAACAGTCGAAATGCTGCCGGAAAATTATAAACGGCTGAGATTTGATTAATGGTCGGCAGACTTAAAATCAATCATTGAACAGCAATTTTAGGTTCGTTCTTTTCAAATAGGATACGCCTTTGGCGTAAATATATTATCATGTAAATGAAAATGTAATGTATTTTTAGTTCCTGCCATAGGCAGGTTATTATTGCAATCATTTGATTTTTATTTCTTATGGAATCTTTTGTTGGGTGGCCAATCATAATGCATAATTTAAATATACTTTTTCCTATTTCTATAGTTTGAATTTAGAAACATGTTTTTTATATTTAAAAATTACCATTTATTTGTTTTCTTATTGGTCTAAGTAGCTGTATAATTCATTTTTCTTTTCAAAAAATTGAAAAATGATGATATAGATAAATTTAGACATATTTTGACATTAAATGCAATTTGTTGATGGGCTAGTGGGTACAAAATCTTGAATGCATAATTGATGCGTTAAATGCCACTGCATTCAAAGGGAAGCCACTAGAAGCAAGGGGAATTTGTTGGTGGTGGAGAAGAGCTCAGAAGATATTCTGGAACATCTGCATGGTGTCCAATCGATGTTGTTTGACTCCCTAGTGGTGCTAAAGCGGATTGTTGCCAGAGTTGGTGTGAAGCTGCATGCTCACCTTTCGGCCTCACTAGGTTGTGGTTGTGATTTGGAGGATGGCGCAACATCTTACAGCTCTCTGTTTATTCTTTTGTACACAATTGTTCTTCTTTGTCTTGAAGCAACTGCACTGTCACACACACTTGACGGTCAATAGCTATTAAAACTTTTAGTAACTTCTTCTTTGTTATCATTCTCAGTTGTTCTATTAATTTTGTGTCTTTTTGGACAATGTAAATGGAAACATAGACCAACTTGGGGGATACAAAATTCCATTGTACAAATGTACCAACAAGAACAAGAAAACAAGGCCTTAAAAAAAAATGTGGCTTGGGTTGTGGGGTTGTCCCTTTTTGGTTCCCCACCACTTTGATGGCCCCGCCCACATACCCACACCAACATCACCTTAAAATGCTTGCCTCATTTCAAGCTGACCAATAACACTAGCTCTTTCAATCTCCCTGCCACTTTGTTACCTATGTTTTTACGGAGCCTTCGACTTTTGTTCCACATCATCTACCACATCTTTGTTCACATTGCGAGAAAGCCCTAGCTATGTCTGCTACACAGGGCCAAAGGGCAGGTAGAGAAATCATATATATAGTCCTTTATATTTGATTGTATTTCACTGCAAAATTCCTATATAGAGGTCGCAAGTTTGAGTACCTTCGAGTTCTGTGCGATATTGGTTAAACTTGCTTCATCTAAGGGGATTGTTTGCTTCTGGGCATTCTATATCTGTAAAATTCGAATGAGTTTTTCAACACCCAAAATGATGAACATGTTGTTGCTGCTTGTAATACTATTGGGTGAGTTGTCTCTAATAGTCACATAATTTTCACTTTCTCCGACATTTCTTGGTGTGATATTAATATTTAGAATAAAAATGATGGATTTTAAAAGTTAAAGAAAATTTGGCTTCAACATAAATTTGGGCTATGTTTTAGTTCTTTGTCATAGAATGTTTCCATTTATCATCATGAATAACAACAGCAAACATCTTCTGTATCTATTGCACAACACTGTTCAGATTTCAAGCTATCACCAAGTTTGTATGTGGCATTTGCTAGGATCTTTACGAGACAACGGAACACATTATTTTATGAATGGATCAATTGCATATTTTGGGGGACTTTTGCTAGTATTTATGCTTTGAATTTTTGGACACCTAAAACAATGGGCAATTTTATGCGCCATGTACTATGGGCGAGTTGTTCTCAACATGACACTCAGGGAATTGTCTCCCACATTTTTGAAACTCAGTGTTCAACATTTTTGGAACAAGTTCTCTTACAACCTAGTGTTGTTTGTTTGTGTGTTTTATGTGCTTGGATTTTTTTTTAAATGGGCTTTTGAATGTTCTATCAATTTGAAATGGGTTTGTGATGACAATTATCCAACACTTTTAAAACAAATATTTGGTTTTTGAGCTATTATTGGATAATTTTTGAGATGAGATTCTTAAATTTTAATGGGTTTGACATGGGTTTCATATTACCATTCTCCAGCACCTATGAAACAAATTTATTTATAATTTTGTCGTATCAATTTAGTTTGTTTTTCCTTTTTATGGAAAATTGTAGGTAGTTATCTCAAACGATTCTCTCCTTTTCCTATTAATATTGAAAGGAAAAAATAAAAAAAATTGCCTTTTGATCATTGTCCTATGCAGGAAAAAATGTGTTGGCTAACAGTGACGATAATTACAGGAACTGTGAAGGTATTGTCAAGAGGTGGGCTGAAAAAATCATTGTTGGAATTGGAGGGAAGAACAGAGCATGAGAATTTGGAGTTAAAGGACCTGCTATTTTTTCTTTATGTTCCAAGAACCGAACTGGAAATTTCCTTTGCTTATTTTATTTTTTGGTTTTTTTTCAGGATGGGGGCATTTTCAAAAGATATTGAATGGGAAAAAAAAAATTCTTTGACTACATTTGGTATCAAGATATTTTTATGGCATATTTTCCAACTGACTAATATTTCACAAAATTTTCAAAAATCATATTACTTCATTACAAGAATTTCCAAAAAGAAATTAGTTGATTCTATTTGCAAGAAGATAAATATTGAACTCTTTGGTTTTTATTTAGAAGTAGTGTATGATACATATCTTTCTTATATATTAAGCTGGAAAGATTCCTCAACAATTTTATTCTTTTGAAAGAGATTTTAGATCCTCAAAATTTTGCCTGCTTGGTATGCATGTTATTAGGGGGTGTGATAGACAATTGTGATAGCTTTTGTAGAGGAAAAAATTGTGTCTTTGTTTGAATGTTTCAAACGAAAAAATCTGCAACAAGGTTATTGAAAACAAAGTTGGAAGAGAAGTCCCAACACTTGGAAATCCACTAAGAGGTTGGACCATTCAGGATGACAACTATGATCTCCCTTAAAATACAAACATGGTGGCTATTATGGTCTAATCTCAATTGTAGAATGGTTCCCGCTACCACATAATGCTTTGTCTTGTGTTTTTGTGATGCTAGGTATCGTGAACCATTCACCTTTAGTGGTCTTTCCAAGGACAACTATATTTGTTTTCATGTTGTGTGATTCTTGCTTGTAGACATGTTGCCATATAGCCTTTAAACACCAAAAAAATGTCTTTTATATAAGCTTTAAGGAGGTCTGATGGATATAATTGACGTTGCATGGATTGAATAGTTTTTATGTGGATTAACAAAGATTACAGATGCTATGAGTTGATCATTGACAAGGAGGGTTATAATCCTTGTTCCAACCAATGGAATGGCCTTGTCTACACTGCTTCAAGAATAATTTCACTATAAGAACACATTTATTGTGTTTTCTATGGAGGGAAAAGTTATTTAGTTTTTGCACTTTGACATCATCTAAATTTGGTTCAAGAGGGCATTATCTAGCATGAACCTATCGGGAACACTTGCTATAGAAATTGGGTTTCTTAGTTGCTTGCAATCTCTGTAAGTGAACAATAAAAGTATTAAGTAGACACACTTTCATTTCCCAAGCCAATTCATTTGATCTTTGTACCGAAATTATCCTTTTTTGTTTCAAAGATTTGTCATACAATAAAGAACTAACTGGACCAATCCCAAACACCCTAGGAAATTCGCTCAACCTTGAGATCTTGTAAGTCCATCTTTTTATGAATACAATTAAATTATTAGTAATTTGTGTTTGAAATTAGTCCATTGTCTTAACACATTGTTTCTTCAGGGTTTGATAGGCTGCAGCTTTACTATACATATTCCACATAAATTAGGTAACCTGCAAGAGCTTACTTTTCTATAAGAAAATCACTCCAGAAGTAACTCGTTCCATGGTTTCTCAATATTTGATTGCTCTTCAATTCCTTTGGTTTTAATCAACATGAATAAGCTTATTTTTATGCTTTTCAAGGACTTGAGTTCAAACAATTTTAGTGGCCCCATACCACCATTTGTGGGTAATCTGACAAAACTTTGCTTGTTTAACCTAGCCAACAATCAACTCTCTGGATCCTTTCATGGCATTACAGGTTCAATCACACTATATGGTATAAGAAACTGAAGATTATTATAGAGTTTGTGACATATATCATGTTATAGGTATTTTTGGCATTGCCTTAACTTTTAATATTCTTGTACCACAATTGTTATGTTGATAAATTGATAATTATGTATCAAAGAAATAAAGAAAACGCAACAAAGGGAGCAGATTTCTTGGATAGATTATAAGGTTCCTGATTTATACCAGACGACTTTTTGAAATCAATTCTTCAAGGAATCTTTGCAAATGCAACATATTACATTGACAGGACTTGCTAGTCTAGGCTGGAAAGCAATACAAGAATTATGAAAATACAGGCATTAGTAGCCTCATCATCAGTATAAAAACACTGGTGTGCTCCATCCAACCCATGAAATATAATGAGCACTGACTCTTTGAGGATGAATTCCCTTGAAACACCACTCTCATGAAATCAAGATAGTTATGGAGAAAAGATTAGTGTATCTACAGTAAAACCCCAAGCAGTTAAATTGTTTGTGATTTTTTACTTCCTCACCTAAATAAAAAACCCATTAATCCTCTTTATGTTTCTCAAAGACTAACAATTTTGAGAATTGTCAACATCTAAAATCATGACAAGAAATTTTGAAGGAGAATGTGTCATTTTGGGTACAAGATGAGAAAACATTGTAAACAATAGAAGCATTCATATATTTCATCATCATTGTTGTATTCATGTGCTAGAAAAAAGAACAAGTAACAATCTTATTGTGCTCTTATTTCTTCTCTTTTTGTGTTGTTCACTACTTCCTTGTGGCTCTCTATACGAGACCACTCCAATTCCAACCTGTCCATCTCATCTTCAATGACTGCGTGAGATTAATTGTGTTAGAACCAAATTGTGCTAAGATTAAACACCTTGGGTTTAGAAAACTTATCTAAGCTCTTGCATAAATTGATGCTCATATTGCTGCTCTTTTTCCAATATAGTGTGTAAAGCTTGCAATTTTTCATCTGCCACTCCCTCCTTGTCTGTAGCCTCCACTTTCCTCTCATGCACAAGTGCTTTGCCCTGAATGTCTGTAAATATGATGTTGATAGAATTAGCATATAAAATGGGAAAAATAACATGTGAGTATGAAAATAGAAGCCCATACATAAAAGAACTGGAAAAAGAAAAAGTGTTGCCAAGATATTCATAATTATAGAAATAATATAATAGATCAAAAATTCAAGGGAAAAGCATATATGCAACTGATCCACGTGTACGTACACAAATTATCTTTCAGTTAGGGCCATATGACGGGGTATAATCGGTTAATCTTTGTGATTTGTGTTGTGATAAAGAGCATGCATTGTTGTTTGTAATATTTATTAGCAGTGTAATTGAAGATTCCTTATTTCAATCTTTGTATTTAGGAATTGTATTTTGTAATAAAACTTGCATTGCAGGCAAGCAGGTATTCTAAGGATAGAAGTTGTACTTATTTTTTAAATTTATTTTAATGCAATGGATTGTAAATTCTTAAAATGAACACGCTCTCGACACTTAGTTGATCAAGGATTCAATAATATTCATTCAATAGAATTTAGTATGCTTATTTTGCTACTCTATTGAAGTGCTTATGTGTTTTATGTGTTATTGTACTTTTATCAGTTAATATTGCTTAACCATTTTGGAAACCATTATATTGTAGTAGTTGTTAAGATGGTAGTTGTAGCTTTGGCTTCAATTATTGTGCTTGGCTTGTAACATCCTTTGAATGTGTTGATGAGGTAAATTAATGTGTTTTTATTGTTTACTGCAGGCTTTTTCTTGCAAGTTGCAATAAAGTGAGTTTGGTATCTTTGTATGCCATTCCCCTTTTTTGATTTAGAGGGTCATGTGTACTATTTAGTCTTATTCAATCCTTATGTGTACTTGCACTACTCAATCTTTGCATTTAGCTAAATAGTGTAAGCATGATGGTTATCATAGGATTTTCATTTAGTCAGAAAGCACAAAAACATTTTGTCTCTTTTTCCTTAGGTGAATCCAAAAAGACAACTAGATATCAAATGAATTGTTATTGTACTCACTGTTTAAATATCAATGTTATTGAGTTATTTTTAATTTATTTATATTTGAAAATTCAAATTGCAATATCTGCTAAATGCTCAGCTCATGTTCAATGCACTCAAGAATCTTTTAAACAGATTTTGATTCAAAATTCCCCTTACTACATACCATACAACTACAGGGCAACATTATATTATACAATTCATAAGTTCAATCTCTAATGGGCCTACAATACATTTTCACACATATACTAGTGTCTTTAAAGTCAAAGATGACAGATCGGATACATAATGTGGACTGGTATATCTATCATCCAATTACTCAAAGAAGAGAGCACATGTATTGAGTTAATTTCATCAACAAGAAGCTTAACTAGCAACTAAGGATTATAAGCTAGGCAAAATAAATTTTAATAAAACAATTACTAGGGAAGAATCTAAAAACATCATAAAGTTGGTAACTATATCACAAGATTACTATAACTTTCACTTATAATTCTCATATTTTTCTTATATCAAACTGACATGATTTAAACCTTCCTATCAATTCATCTTCTAATGTACTTCTCCATTTCGCACCTTCACTCAATAAACTAGTTTCCTTCTTCCCAATCTCAAAATAGAGTCGATTTTGACTTGTTAGCTACCATTCGTAAGCCCCATGTACAACTTTAGATTATGGAAGGGTCTCATTTAGATACCATACCTTCTTGGAGAACCCAATTTCCCATCCCCCCCTATGATTCCTCTACACTAGCTGCGAGGACATTATCTTTCTCCACACTATTTAATTTGTTCCATATCTCTTTTTGTTGCATAGGTTGTTATGATGGAATTATATAAGCTACGTCTTGGCCAGCAACAAATATACTACAAATAGAAACTTTTTAAAACTAACTTGGTCTTCATTCCAACTAAAAAAATTTATCCTCTTTTATCTATTGCCAAGTATTGGTATTTTTTAACCATACTCAGTTAGGATTTTTTTCCATTTTTCGAAGCTTTCATTCTTCTTTCTCCAATCTTAATAACAAAAGACTTTCTTATATAAATATTCACAATTTTTTCAAATTTAAATTTTTTAGATCTAAAGTCTTCTCCTAAAGTTTTAAAGCATTCCATGCCAAGTTTATTCTACATTGTACAATATTAACACCAGTGCTAGAGCCACTTTCTTGGTTTCATTTGAGGGATCAACGATGTCGTCATACTCAGTAGCTGATCATGGAGAAAAAAATTAAAAACTACATTAATTGTGCAAGAATTCATAATTAATACTTAGACTACATTAAGTCTGTTTTGATCAAATGGCCCAAGCCTTGTGTACATTGATTCTGGATAAAAGGAAACCTAAAGATAGAAGTAATGAAGAAAATGACTAACAAAGACCCTATAGCTGGAGGAGTGAGTGTAAATGTCACGATAATGAGAAGAACTATTTTCCAACCAACTACAATAGGAGAGCAACATCTATGCAGCAATCAGGATGCACATTTAACAACATTTGACTGTATTTATTAATTAATTGAAATTCAGAAAACAACAGTATTCAGAATTTCATTTAATTGATAAATACGATCAAATGTACATCCAGAATGCTGGATAGACAAGGGTTAATAGGGGAGGATGCAACCAATTTACTCAAGGAAATTAAGTACTTCAAGTTCTCAATTTATTTATACAGTTTCAAGTGATTTGCTTATCCAAGTCTAGCATTGCAAATCTTTAAACATTATAGGAAATTATGTTTTGCTTTCAACTTCCTTTTTTATTTTGTAGTTCTTCTATTTCATTTTTTAAAAGTTTCATCAATCCTAATAAGTTTCTAAGCATTTAAGCTTTGCTTTTATCAAGGACCGGACTAGTGGCAAATACTAAATCTAGTTCTATATGTCTTAGAGACCTTTCTAGAAAAAATTTGGATGTGACCATAAAAGCTATATTTAAACAAAAGTAAAAGCAGTTGAAATTCTAAGTTTGGTCACTAGTTTTTTATCCACTTTCTTCTCTAAATCAACATGCATTGCACTCTTCGACAGGAACTCGACGCTTGCATCACTTGTTAGTATTGGAACTATCAATATTTCAAAGTTCAAAATAATTTTTTTGTGTTTTTCAATGTTTCAATTGTGAAGGTGAATTTTAAAAAATATATATATTTTAAAAATAATTATTGACAATTTATTGGTTGAGGAGGTTTGACTCATTTTTGCAACCTTCACACCATTTGAAAAAGCAAGTACTTTTAAAGGTTTAAATGTTTGTTATTAAGTAATAAATTTAATGGAAATTGTTAAAATCCAAATTCATACATGTACCTTCAAATCAATTAAAAGCTAGAATTTTTCAAGATTAAACGAAACATAGGGGAGAGGGTCCCATAATGAAGCAGGTTCCAATTGTGGGGATAGAAGTAGTCCTCAGTGGGCCCCATAGTGGAGCACTTTAATATCCAATTGCAAAACACATTTTATCCATAAATGCAAAGTGACAAATCATGTGATGCCACATCGGCGCACCAATAAAACATGACTTAGTGCACAACTATCGGTCTCACTATTTTTTTGGGCCTTTTTGGATACCTCAACAAAAAACATGTTGATGTGGCATCATATTTAATGATATGGCCCTAAAACGAAATATAGAAGCACATGAGTTGCCAAATAAACTGTTGTACAGAATTGGGCGTAATTTGAAATTTCCACGTAGGATTTTGAGAAACGTGAAGTTAGGGTGCACCACTATAGGCCCCTCTCCCCTATTTAGTTTCCATTGTGAATATGTGAGTTTTTTAAGGCAACTTACATTTGTACTTTTACATTATCATTTTTTATATCTTGTTTAATTTTTTTTACACATTGTTTTTTTTATTTTTTTATTTTTTTGTGGATATATATTATATGGATAATAATGATAATAGTTATACTAGCACTTGTATTGAAAGAAGGTGCAATGGTTACGCCGATTGTAGTTTATATAAAATATCTTATAAATTTGAACATTGATGTTTTCTTGAATATACACAATCACAAGAACCAATACAAATAAACCACTACATAAACCAAAATACCACCAATTGAGGAATGAGCTCTTACACCTCCTCCATGTTGGGTCTCTTTCATCAAATTGATATGCACCAAATGTTTGTAAACAAAGTATTTTCCCTCCTTGACTCAAAGAAGCCAAGTATATCGAAATGAAAAAAAAACACTTGAAAAGCTTCAGGTCTGGGGCAAGAATATGATGTGTAGCCAAATGGGGGTGGATTAAGAAATGGTAGAGAAGCTGAAAGAGTTATACAAATCAACCCTTGTGATTAAAGAATATGAATTATGTCTTGTTTCCCATGAAGCCCATATTCTATTGGCCTACTTTAGCTATTGTGGACTTAAGATAGTTTACTTTCTTCTATCTTCTTCTTGCCCAAAAAGAGTAGAATAATTAAATTAGTATCATGATAAGGATATGAATTTGAACAATAAAGAGAACATTGAGGAAATTAAGGAAGTGAGGGGATAATGGCCACCTTAGTTTATACAACATAGCTTTTGGTGTTTGCCATTTTTGGCATGTTTTCAAAAACTATTGGGAAACTCACAATGTAATCCTCCAATGCATCCCAATCGCCCCCAAACAAATTCTATATCATGTTAAAAAAATATGATGGTGGGGATTAGATTACAACAAAAAAATAATGTAAAATAGCTTTATAATGAAATTCCTCAAAAGGACCACATCACAACTCTATATGCACCTAACTGAACAATGCAGAATTCTTCATAATGGGATAGTTACCAAAAAGATCAATTGTCTTAATTTTGCAGTCCTAATTGTTTTGGTGCTAAAATATTAACAAACATATATGTGTATATATTGATGTCATCCAAATTAATATACACACAAAAGAAAATACATACACACGTGTATTGTATCACTAGGAGATGCAAGGACATAGATACTTCTAGTCTTGCAATTTTGATGCCTGGGAAAAGTCTGTGGCCTCCTCTAAATGGAGTAAAACTACTCCCTAATGGGCCCTTTTCCTAATCATTGAACACAATAGGGTGAGAAAATAAATATAGTTACCTATCACACTTGTCTCTATGTCACTTGAGAAAGGCCCAAATACTGTTATTTCCATATCTCCAATGAAATGACGCAACACCTCATTATCAACACCGATGAAATGTGTTGAACATCCAAAATAATATCATTATCAAGTCAGAATGAAAAAGGTTGCAGTGAACAAGCGGCATGTGATAGGCGGGAAGAGGCACGAGGAGATTTTTTTGAAAACCCCTGAGGAGTCTAACGATGGGGATCCTGATCCAGGTGCTCTTGGCCTCAACTCCTCTTTGGCGGTGGGTTTAGCTACACATGTTGTCGGCACTAGTTTAGTGGGTGGCTTTGATGGTTTTGCTAATGGGGTTTTGGATGCGATAGACATTGATGAAGATGCAGAGGGGGGTCTATGCAAGATCATGGGGGTCCAAAAAGTGGTGATGTGAAAAAAGGCATTTTTAAGACACCCAAAAACGTGAAATTTCCACTTTGACTTTTTGCAGGCTTGGGTATAATATCTATTTTGGTTTGGTAATACCAAACCAAAATGGATATCCATTTTATTTTTCAAAATAGATATCTATTTTGGAAAGCGGGAACCATTTTTTGAAAAACAAAATGGGCAACATATTTGAAACAGATGTCATTTTGGAAAATGAACCTATTTTTGAAAACAACCTGAATTATCTATTTGATGGATATCATTTTGAAAAACAAATGGTGTGTCTATTGAAATGGATATCCATTTTGAAAAGCAAAATGGATATTTTTTTTGAAGACCTAAAAACCCTTTTTAGTAAAATGGGAATAAATTTTGTGTTTCTTACCAAAATTTTGATTTTTTATTAGCATTGGAAAGGTGATTGAGAGATCTATGCAATGGAATAGGTAGTGTTTCTATATTATACACAAAATCTTAATTATAATCATTTGAACTTCATATTTCATTTTGGAAACATCAAATGCTCA
>VDFB02270651.1:673569359-673603795 GCA_007258455.2 Sequoia sempervirens
GAGGGAGTGGGAGAGACCCAATAGAGAGAGACCTAAGAGGGAGAGAGGGAGTTAGAGAGACCTAAGAGGGAGAGAAACTTAAGAGGAAGAGAGACTTCAAAGGGAGAGAGAGAGAGAGAGAGAGAGAGAGAGAGAGAGAGAGAGAGAGAGAGAGAGAGAGAGAGAGAGAGAGAGAGAGAGAGAGAGAGAGAGAGAGAGAGGGACTTGAGAGGGAGAGAGGGAGAGAGGGAGAGAGAGAGGGAGTGGGAGGGACTTGAGAGGGAGAGAGGGAGAGGGAGAGAGAAGGAATGATGGAGATAGAGGTAGAAAGATAGATCTAGAGCTCAAGTAGAGAGAGAGTGAGAAAGATAGGTATAAAGAGGGACTAGAGCTCAAGTAGAGAGAGAGTGAGAAAGATAGGTATAAAGAGGGACAAATAGAGAAGAAAGGAGAGAGGGATAGGTCGAGAGTTCAAGGGGAGACATAGTGATATAGAGAGAGAGGTAAAGAAAGGGACAAAGAGATATGATGATTTATGAAGATTTTTTCATCTCTTTACTACCAAAAATATAAATATTTCATTATTCATTACATTTTCTAAAGTTTCAAGTATTTTGAGATGAGTGTTACAAAAAAATCATGAAAAGGAGACTTTGCATGAGAAAGTAGTGAGCATTTGATGTTTCAAAAATGAAATATGAAGTTCAAATGATTATTGTGTGATTGAAATATGTGAATAAGTAATAAAACCACACAATCAATGAAATATTACATTAGAGAATTCTAATAACAATCTAATCGAATTGAAACAAATAAACTCTCTAAAATCATCCCATTGTTTCCTATCTTCAAGGATTCATTAAATCATAATGGCTCTCAGATTGCTTTGTGCACTATGACCTTTAGAATGACAACTTGGAGAACAGAATGTTGGAAGATGCAAGAAATATATTCCTACATGATTGATTGAATTATATGATAGATGAGTGATATGATGAGGTTGAAATAAGGATATGATTTTCAATGTTGTGATGCAAATATTGTATGAAAGCTACTATGATAACTAAAATGAAACTACCAAACTAAGCCATGATTATGCTAATGAATTCTAAATTCTAAGAATGCTAAATGCTCAAACACTAAATGCTCACAAATGCTCTAATGAAAATTCTGCAAAGTAAGATTGCTCAAAGTTGGAATATGAAATGTTGTAGAATGAGGCTACATTTATAGGATTTCCAAGGCATATTTTGATGTGGTAGCAACCAATGGTTAGGATTTTAGTTGGAGAGATGAACAGTGGAGAATGAAGAAGTTAGAGGGAATAAAGGAGAGTGTTCCATTTAATAGAACGCTTTGCCAAGTGTGAGAGAGAATAAATGGAGGGAGAGAGCCAAGTGTCTCAAGTTTGTTTTAGAATTTGTTGAGGAAAAATCCCATTTAAATATTAAGGATATTTAAATTCATAAGACACTTGATGAGGTGGCAAGAGGAAAAGTTGTAGATATGTGACTAAATTCAAATTTGGAATTATTCAAATTTAGTAAGAAGATATTAATTAAAAAAAACAAACTATTTGAATTTGTTTATTTAATTAAGATTAGAGGAATATGATTTAAGATAAGAAGAATTAGACAATATGAACTATATAAATAAATTTAGAATTTATTTATAAGTAGACCAAATAAGAGGTTTATTAATTAAATAACTTGTATTTAATTAATTGATTGATTATCCTAACCGATTTTAGGTGTATACATTTTGCCTTTCTTTGAAGTGATGTGTTTACACATTTCTTCAAAGAAAAATTTGCTGATGAGGCCAACAAATTTTTTTTGATATGCCTCAAACGTTGGTTTCTGAGTGATGATGGATATATGCCCCCTCGGGAGATAAATTGATGAATTTTTAAATTTTTAGAAGTTTTTGATTTTTTTATGATTTGATGATGATTTCAAATTTTATGATGCTGAAACAATTTATATCCTGAAAAATGATGTTGATCTTGCCCCTTTGATGAATTGATTAATTAAGGCCCTTTTTAAAAAAAAAAAAATCAATCCCACTTGAATCCCACTTAATTACCCCTTTAAAAGGTTAAAAAGATGTGATTTGAGCTCATCTATGCCATTTGGATTTTGAAAATTGAGTGATTAGAGCAACTTTGTGCAAATGTAGCAAGATGGTGATTCTGATCCAGACCCACCGATTTGAGCGTGTTCGATGTCACAACCACCTGGTCGCGTATGGACCTCCAGTATGTACCCAAAAAAACTTCCTCGTGAATTTTGAATGATGTTTTCCCCTTGTTTTTGATGTTTAAATTTTAGATTTTTACGTTTTAGCGCATTCAGACTCCGATGTAGCGCATTAGGTCATTGTTCTAGAGCATTCAATAGATTAGTGCATAGGTTGAATTTTTTAGCGCATTAGTTGAAAAGTGTAGTGCACATAGTAAATTAGCGCATCCATACCTAAAATTAGCACATCCATAGGGTCTTTTAGCGCAATAAGAGATTTAGCTCATTGAGACTAGATTTTAGTGTATTCAATAAATGTTTTGGTGCATTAGGTTTTTTAGCGCTTTCATGAAATGAAATAGCACATTGATGAATTTTGATGGCACATTTGGTAATTTAACACATTGAAACATTGTTATAGCACATTGATAGAATTCTCTAGCACATCTACATTTTTAGCACATTGAAACATTGTTTCAGCGCATTTAGACCAGATTGATGAAATTTAGATTAGACTTCTTGATTTTGATGATTGTTGACCACATCAGCCAATGTTTTGATGTTGTTTGATGATGTTGATAGATTAGATGATGATTGATCTCATGATAGATGAGATTCAATGATAGGATAATGATGATTGACCTCATGATAGGTGAGGATCAATGATAGGGTGATGATGATTGACCTCATGATAGGTGAGGATTAATGATAGACGCTCATGAGATGTAATCAAAATCTCATTAGGGCTGATTAGATTGATAGGTTGATTGATGTTGATTGATAAGATTGTTGAATTGTGATATGTTATGATGATAGGAGCCTTTGAGGATGCTTCAGTCTCAAGGGCGATTCCTGAGGACCTGGGATTTGATTACACATCTGGTGCAGGATGATCTAGATGTGATTGGACGATGCAGATTGACTTCATTGATAGATATGCCCCAGCATAGGATTAACAGGGGACTTTTGACCACTTTGGCAGAGAGGTGGCATAGTGACCACAACACCTTTCACTTAGCCACTGGTGAGATGACAATGACACCAAAGGATGTTTACCATATCTTGAGGATTCCTATTATTGGCGAGTTGGTTGTCTATGATTCCACGGAGCAGGGGGGCACCGATGCATTAAGGAGAGTCTTCAAGGATGACCAGATTTATGGGTATGAGATCCCATGGTGGGATATGGTTGATGCATATGCGACACTACCATGTGTTCTTGTTGGATTCATTGGAGGATTCTTATGTCCCAACGGTAGGTCAAAGGGACTCTCAGTCTATTGGGGTCAGACATTAGAGAGCATGATCACATAGGGAACCAGATATGCTTGGGGCTCCTGCATGTTAGCACACTTGTACCATGGTCTTCACCAGGTGGTTTATCTTAGAGGGGCCAGTTTGTCAGTTGGGGTGACACTACTATAGATATGGGTGTGATAGCACATAGTTGTCACTTGTCCAGTGGCTGATAGATAGCGTCTGACTGGTTGATCGTACATTCATGAATATACAGGCCCAGTTATCCAACATAAGCTGGGAAAACTAGAGTACTGGCAGAGGGTTTTGGATGACTTGGATACCGTTACATGGAGGCCCTATTTAGACTGCAAGTAGTGGTTAGAGGATGACACGAAGATGCCATATGTGTGCACTGCTAGGTATTTGATTGGGAGGACACCATTTGTGATACAAAGATTCTTGCTTGGGAGAGTGTTGCGACAATATGGGCGAGTACAGGGTATGCCCTAGGGAGTTGCCTTATATGCACGAAGACGACATGAAATTCTGGAGTGGGGGCCTATTTTATCATATGATGCAATGTGTGAGGAGTACCAGGGATTACAACTAGTTATTTGGGAGTACCATTCGGATATCATAGAGGCTGTAGTATCACAACAATATGCCCACTACTTTTCACATCCTTTCTCAAGGGTATCTAGTCTAGACGATCCAATACCTTTATTAGATGATGATTAGGCACCGGGATAGAGGAAGGGTGGAGGAGGTGATGATGAGGAGGAGGGAGAGAGCAGTGACGATGGAGATGGGGATGGTGGAGGTGGTGATGGAGATGGGGGTGATGGTAGAGATGGTGATGGATATGGTGATAGAGGTGCAAGTGGAGGTGGACCGTTGCTAGATGTTAGAGTGTCACGGAGGAGGAGATCCCTGGTGGTTGCAACACAACAACATATTTAAATTCATTTTCCATCACAATAGTAGCAAACACAAATAGTTGCTTTACAAACCCAGGTATAGATGCTACAGGGTCAGCTAGCACAAGTGCAGGCATAGTTACAGACTTAGGTACAAGCACAGGCTTAGGCATAGGCACAGATTGCTATGCTCACAGCTGAGAGAGATACCCTAAGGCAATGGTGTGAGCAGGCAAAGGCCTTGTCAGAGAGATTACATAGAGTGGTCGAAGGTACATCGACAACAAATTACCTTAGAGAGGTACGATAATCTGCCAGGAAGGCCGAGTATTACAAGCTGTGATATCATGAGGCAATCCCTACAGAGTAGCGGGTTAGTTATGCTCAGTCTACTAGGTTAGGATGCAGTCATTCTAGGACTACCAACAAGGGTGTCACTAGGCCACCTTGTAGAGATCCAAGGGCAGGACTGTCAGGTGGTACAATAGGAAGCACAGGGCCAACATTGTCTGGGGAGAGCAACACATTGCTCTGTTATGATCACTTTTGATGTATTTGAGACATGATGTTTACACTAATTTTTTTTTCTTTGCCGAGACATTAATGGTTTCTGCCATTTTGATGATGTACCTTTTAACATATTTGGATATCGTTGTACACTTGACATTATGATTTTTGAGATTTATATGATATGCAACAAATACCCTTTTGATCTATATGTGTTTGTATGATGGATGCATTTAATTTCTATGTTATATGCTATGTGATGTTTATGTATGGATGCAATGATGATATGATGATGATTCTATATGCTTTATGATTGATGCTTTATGCTATATGAGATGGGTTTGATTATGTAAATGATATGTAATGCACTTTATTTTCGTATTTTCTTATGCAAATATTATGATGTAATGCATGGATGGATGAATGATGTGATAATGCTTTCTAATGTATGTATGATATGCAAATGATTATGCAACTACATGAGAATGATATGTTTTTTGTTAATGTCAAATGTACTCGATACATTAATGATATAGATAACATCATTTTGAAAATTGTACCAGCCTTGGAAAATCTATAAATGCAAATGCAAAAACTAATATGGTTGCAATCTATCCTAACCATGCAAAACTAA
The DNA here is from genome assembly GCA_007258455.2 of Sequoia sempervirens. Taxonomy (NCBI): domain Eukaryota; kingdom Viridiplantae; phylum Streptophyta; class Pinopsida; order Cupressales; family Cupressaceae; genus Sequoia; species Sequoia sempervirens. The sequence goes on from VDFB02270651.1 coordinate 673,574,876, forward strand.
TATGCAAATTTGTCATTTTTTCAGTCAATTTGTTGTGATTTTATCATCACTGAGCCTTTGAATTGTTGAAAGTGAGTACAAACATTAATGGTATAATCAGACCATGATGACCTGGGTACTACTTCCATGATTTTTGATATTGCAAGTTAACACAAGCATCTAGGTATAATTAAACCGAGATGACCTGAGCATTTCTTGCATAAACAGACAAGAGTTAATCATTTTCCTATGCAAATTCAGAATGCCATTAGTGATACTTTGTAGAGCACATCTTGCAACAATTTGCACAGTAGTAATGATCAACTCAGACAACAGACAAAGAAAATATCATTCTCCTTCCTAGCTTCTTTAGTTCTTGACACCATCAAGGTGCTCCAGAGATATGATAACAAAAATCAAGATGTACAACAGTTGAACATACACGCCAAAGTAATAAAACCATGATTCAGAAAGAACATCATCCATTTAGATTTGTTTTGATCGATTGATTTAGTTGTTTGATATGGATGGTTGATGTGTAAAGTTTGATGATGGATTTTCAATGTTGATTTTTATGATGATTGTTGTGTTTGTGACATTGTCTAACTGTTGTTTGTCTATTGGTTTAAGCTCAAAGTTTATTTCCCCCAATGAGTTTAGGATTTTGCCCCCAGTTCCAAGGTGAGACACGACCACAATGCCAAGATATGTACATGAGGCTTTCTGATGATAGGGATATTATGGCGAAAGTGAATGGTTGACACATGCTCAAATAGATGAAAAAACTAATCTATCACAAATAGTGCATGTTGCTAGGTTTTCACTACTTATTTTTATTACACTTTTTCTAATTTTATGATTTTTTTGACTTTTATGATTTTTGACTTTTTTTGTATTTTCAATTTTTTCTTTTTCTTTTTTTTATATTTTTGATTATTTTTTTTGTTGTCACCAAGATGCATGTTTGCCAAGTTTTCATCAGGGTAACAATTTTTTTAAGACATTTTCTCATTTTTTTGTATTTTTTCAGGACTTTTACCATGCACTGAATGAGTTAGGTCTAGAACTTCTTGAGATGAAGACTGTCAATAGGTTCCTCAAATAAATCCCCTTCAGGTGTAGATAGCTGATAGGCTCCAGATCCATAGACTGATATGACGACAAAGGGACCTAGCTAGTTTGGTTCAAATTTTCCTTTCTTTTCCCTATCTTGTTGATTTTGAGGATTCTCCTTTAGTACCAAGTAACCAACTTGAAATATTCTTGATTTTACTTTGTGATTATAACTTCTTGACATCCTCTATTGATAGGATTTTAGGTGATCCACTACATGATGACGACACTCATCCAACAGTTCCAACTCTTGTAGCCTAGATACTCTATAATCTTCCTTTGAAATAATTCCCTTCAAGGATACATGTAGAGATGGTAGCTCAACCTCAATGGGTAAACTAGCCTCTGATTCATGGACAAGGGTATATGGTGTGGCTTCTGTCAAGGTGTGGATGCTAGTACGATAGGCCCACAGAGCAGGGTTCAGTTGAACATTCCAGTCACATCCAACATCGTTGACAATTTTCTTTAAGATTTTCAAAATGGTTTTGTTTGAGGCCTCTACCTGGCCATTTCCTTGAGGGTAGTAAGGTGTGGAAAATTGATGTTGGATATGAAACCTTTCACAAAGTTCTTGGACATCCAGATTCTTGAAAGGTCCACCATTGTCTGTGACAATGGACTGGGGAATGCCATATCGACAGATAATGTAATTTAGGATGAAGGATGCAATTTGTTTTCTAGTGATGGTGGTCAAGGGAACAACTTCAATCCACTTTGTAAATTACTCCATGGTTGTGATGATGAACTTTTGTCCATTGGAAGATGGTGGATGTATTTTACCTACAAGGTCAAGTCCCCATTGATAGAAGGGCCATTTTGATGCGAATGGTTGCAATTCCTGTGTTGGTGCATGTATTAGGTTTCCATGGATTTGACATTTTTGGCACTTCTTGACAATTTGGAAGGATTCTCTCTCCATATTCGGCCAATAATACCCCAAGCGTAGGAATTTCTTAGCTAAAGCTAGTCCACTTGAATGAGTGCCATAGATACCTTCATGAACCTTGTGTAAAGTGGTTTCAACTTCGTTATGTTCAAGACATTGAAGGAGAGTACCATCAAGACCTCATTGATAAAGTACATTTGCTATCAAGTTATGTTGAGCCACTTGTCGAATGAAGTTACATTTTTGGTTTCAAGATAAATCTGATGGTAGGATGTTGTCTTTTAGATAGGTGTAGATTTTCACAAAGATAGAAGCCTTAGCCTCGACTAGATGGTATATGACTCGGGATTCGGGGTTATCATAGGTGGGGTTAAACAATTGTTTCACCATGAATTCATAACGAGCTCGTTTCTCAGGTATCCATAAGAGAGAAGCAATGGTTGCCATAGCATCAACAACTTTGTTGTCCCCTCTTGGAATCTACTCAAATTTGATCTCCACAAAGTACTTCTTGAAGTCATCGACCATTCTTTTGTACGACATCAACTTGTCATCTTTTGTCTGGTAATCATCATTAACCTAATTTTTGACCAATTGGGAATCACCATAGACTTGCAACTCTATGATTTTCCACTCCACAACTACCTTGATACCAACGATAAATGCTTCATACTCAGTTGTGTTGTTAGTACAAGGAAACATTAACCTGTAAGACTTTGGAATGGTGTGTCTTTGAGGCGTGATAAATAGGATTCCTGCACCTGATCCATGTTGCGTGTAAGATCCATCAAAATATAACATCCATTGTTGTGTTGACATTGTGAGGACATCTGCATTTGGAAACTCAATGTTCATGGGATGATCATCTTGTAATGGTGCTTCAACTAGTTGATTGGCTATCGCTTGGCCCTTGATTTCTTTCCTATCCACATATTGGATGTCAAACTTGCTCAATATCATTACCCACTTGGCTAGTCTTCCTGTCAGGGAAACTTTGTTGAGTAGATACTTCAATGGATCAATTTTTGCGATGATTTTGATGGTATGGATTAACATGTAGTGTCTTAGTTTTTGAGTAGCAAATACTACCGCTAGCTCCTAAAGATACCTTTGTTGTTGCTATGTAGAGTAATAGTGGTTTTCCTTCAGTTGGCAAGACCAATATAGCTGGTGACATCAGATACTGCTTCAATCGATTAAAAGTTGCTTCACATTTTTCATCCCATTTGAAAGAAACATTCTTGTGTAGCGAGTGATTAAAAGGATGAGTTTTATCTACCAATTGTGCAATGATACTTCTAATAGATTGGAATCATCCCTATAAAGATCTGAGTTGGCTGATATTCTTAAGAGGAGGCATCTCCATGATGGCTTTGACTTTTGCAGGATCCACCTCAATGCCTTTAGCTAATACTATATATCCTAAAATTTTAGCTAATGTCACACCAAATACACATTTCTTTAAGTTTAATCTCACATTGAACTTCTCCAACTGAGTGAAGATTTTATCTAGGATTTCCAGATGTCCTTCTCTAGTGAATGATTTGGCTAGCAAGTCGTATACATAGTCCTCCATAAAGGTGTGCATCATGTCATGAAAGATAGTGGTCATTGTACACTGATAAGTAGCTCCTACATTCTTCAACCCAAAAGGCATGATGTTCTAATAGAAAGTACCCCATGGGCATGTGAAAGCGGTTTTCTCTTGATCTTCGGGTGTTATCTTAATCTGATTGTAACCTAAAAATCCATCCATTAGTGATAACATGGTATGTCTTGCTGTCAAGTCTATAATGATGTCAATGTTAGGCAAAGGAAATTAATCTTTCAGACAAGCCCTATTAAGATATTTGAAATCTGTACATATCCTAATACTGTTATCTAGTTTTGAAACTGGCACAATGTTTGAGATCCATTCAACATAATCAATTAGACAGATAAATCTTGCATCTAATAGTTTCTTCAATTCAACTTTCACTAGGAGGGCAATATGTGGATGCATTTTTCTCAATTTTTGCTTGACGGGCTTCATTCCAAGTGGTAGGGATAAATGGTGCATGATAAGATTTGGATCTATACCTAGCATGTTAGCATAGGACCAAGCAAAGTTGACTTGTCTCTCTTCAAAGAATCTGGTGAAGCTTGGTTTTTCTTCCCCTGTCATGGATGCTGCTAGATGTAGGGTCTTCACTATTTCAACTGTGCCAATGTTGATGGATTGTGTAGGTTCAACCAATACTAAAGATCTCTCGTGATAGTGTTCGGGAAGAGTGTCAAATCTCCCATATTTTGGTACCTTAGAGAGGTTTTCACCATTAGATGTGCTCTTTATTTTTACTTTTTCTTGATCTAATACTACCATTAAATGGTTTTCACCATTAGATCAATTTTTTATATTCATTTTTTTGTAGCTGGGAGATTTGGCACTCCTCTTGTTTGAAGCTTCATTATGAGATTCATTGGTGGAACATGTTACGAGATTGTTAGAATAAAGGAAGTTCACAATGGCATCATCGTTTGGAAAGATGGGGATATCAAGTAGCCCGGTTTGGTCCCAATCAATTAGTTTGAGGTGTACCAATGGTAAAGAATCATCAGATTGGTTAAGGTCAAAAGGGGTGAGTGTCATGATGGAAATGTCATCAAAGTGTTTGATAGAAATATTGAGGTCTATGATGTTACTCTCTTATGAAGGATCTATCTCACTCGAAGTCTAATCGTCTTCATTAGAGTCATCAATATGTTGTGATCCAAATTCAAGTGGTCTAGACCCTGAGCTTTGTCCCTTTATACGTGTGGGTGCATACCTTTGTATCACATCAATTTCTTTGTCATGACAAGATTCTTCAAAGAGTGAGTCCCATTTATACACATTGGAATCTGTTTCAGAACTATCTCGTAATTGAAGGATTCACACAACAATCTGCTATCTGGTTTCTTCTTTTGACTCTTCTCTGTATTCTAGTCCTATTTTGTCCTTTACATTCATTGTGATAGGCTGAATTGGTTCTATGATACCTTCTTTTCTTTTTCTGATAGGACCTTTTCCCTCATATCCAATCTTCTTTAGGATTGTAAACCCTTTACCATAAGGCTCAATTAGTACATTGGAAGTTGATGCTTGTGATGCTTCTTCATCTTTGTACAACCAGTTTATAACATCATTTTATTTAGATTCATCCACTAGAGTGCCCACTTTTACAAACTTACCATCAAAGAGTGTGGTTGGTTGTGAGGATTGTTGTCTTGATGTGGATGGTTGTCCATAGGATCTTGGCGAAGATAGCATCTGTGAAAGACATAATGACTGCTCAATTGAATATTCACCCATGCCTTTGTCTTTCAACTGGATCTTTTTCTCAAATTGTTTTGATAGGAAATTGAGTTGACTTTCATGATTTGATGGAGTAGAATCACCAACGCCTTTGTCTTTTGACTGAACCTTTTCCTCAAGCTGATTTGACAAAAAAATTAATTGAATTTTGTTACTTGATGGAGTAGAATCATTGATACCCTTATCTTTTGACTAATCCTTTTTCTCAACCCATTTTGACAAGGAATTTAATTATCTCTCATTGTTGGATGAACTAGGAGTGTGAGCTTCCTTATTATGTGGCACAAAAGTATCTTGGATTGTTTTAAGTGTGTTGCAATATTGAGGATTATTGGAATTAGCTGAAATGGTAATCTCTTGTCCATTAAAAGGAAATTTCAAACATTGGTGATACATTGCCGGTACTGCTTACATTTCATGGATCCAAGGACATCCCAAGAGTATATTGTATGTCAACTCCTTGTCTAACACTTGGCAGATTATATCTTTTATAACCGATCCCACTTGAATTGGTAACACTATCAATCCTTGGGAGGATATCTCTTCATCATCATAGGCTTTTATAGTGATTTTTTCTTCTAGCATCAATTGCATTTTCTGAATATCCAAGTGCACAAATAGGTTTCAAAGTACAGATATTTAGGCTAGCTCTACCATCTATTAGAACATGTTTGGCCCGGTGTTTGTGAATTAAAACCTCAATGTGGAGCGAAACATTGTGTGGATGGATGAGTGATACATCATTATTTTCAGAAAAAGATAGGTAATGAGGTGTGGTCAAGTGTCCCACCATAGCTTGGAATTGACAAACTTCTAGATTATTTGGTACTTTGGTGTCTATTAGAGCTTCTTCTAAAATTTCTTTGTGAGCTGGTGAAATTTTAAGGAGTTCCAATATTGATGTTTGAGCTGGGATTATCTGCAATTGGTCAACTATATTATATTGAGTTGCAAGGGCAAAAAGTGTCTTAGATGCAACTCCTTTCAATATTACTTTGGCCTTCCCTCTTGTGGTTGCATTGACTGGTTGATAATCTTGATTATCTCTTATTTTAATGACATTAATATGATTATTAGTTGCAACAAGATTTGTGATTAGATTTATTGGTATGATGTCATTAATTTGATTTGATTTGGTGCTGATGTGGGTGCCATTAAGTTGAATTTTTGTTGCAACAATGTTATCATTTTGATTATCAGCCATAACAATGTCTTGTTCATGTTCAATTGTGATGTCATTAATTGGATTATCAGCTGCAATAAAGTCTTGCTTGTTATGGGTTTGATCATCAACTACCTCAATATGAAGAATGGTAGAATCATAGACATAGTTCACATTTTTTCCTTTGGTGTTTGATGAAGAGGATTCCCCTTTTTTGTAGTTTGGTAAAGGATTCTTGAATGCTCCATGATCAACATTTGTTTGGGGTCCTACAAATATTTCCTTTCTGTCAATCAAATCTTGTACCCAATGTTTCAATTGCATACAGTCATTTGTTTTATGGCCCTTGTTTCTGTGAAAATCACAATAATGTGCATCATTCCACCACGAAGGTTTAATTCTTGGTTCCCAATCTCGTGCCTCTAATAATGTTATAACTTTAGCCACAAGAATTTCTTTTAATGTTGATTCGAGTAACTGTCCCAAAGGTGTAAACCTTCTTCGATTTGATGATGTTTGATAGGGTGGTGATTTAGATTTAGTATTGTTTTGATTTCTATTTTGATTGGTGTTTTGGTTGGTGTTTTGATTATTTTTTGGACTGTTTTTAGAGGCAACAACTGTCAAGTTAAAGACTGGTTTTGCATTTTGTGTTTCAATTGCACCATCATTGTTACCAACATTTTTATTTATTTTCCAAAAATTTGGTTTATCATTGTTGTTATAATGATTTGAGGAGCTTGCTAAGTTGTTTCCTTCATTATAGATTTTCAAGACTCCTCTCTTGACTAAGGCTTCTTCGATTTTGATTCCATTTTTTTATCATTTTCTCAAAGGTGGGTGGACATTGCAATTCAAGTCTATAGTTCATCTCATCATTTAGATTGTCAATGAAGATTTCCATCTTTTCCTTTTCAGGTATGGGACAAGCATATGTAGCAAAAAATCTTCTCCATCTTTGTAAAAATATGAGAAATGATTCACCCTTTTTTTGTTTTGTGTTGCAAAGTTATTTCATGGTTATCTCATGTTGGATGTTGTAGGAGTATCAGGTGATGAATTTATTAACTAGCTTCATGGAAACAATCTCATCAAATAAGTTTCCTCATGTGAAAATTCAAGGCTCCTGGTGTGAAATTCCCTTACATGATCTATAGGATCAATTTTACCATTATATTTATCATACTTTGGAAATTCACAATGCTTGGGAAAGGGTATCATGTTGATAGCTTGTTCAAAAGGATATGGGAAAATGTCTTGCAACAAATATCTTTTTGTGGTTCCTCTTTGCATGTCAAGAAGTTGTTGTTGGAGATTTTTCATTTGATGAGTTAATGCAACCATTGGATCTATGCTTGGTGGATCAGTTTCAGTTCTTTTAAGAGCTCCTTTCAATTAATTAACATCAAAGTCATGTGGAAGTTTGATACCTTGATTAGCCAACATTAAAATGTATTTTTTCCCATCTTTTTCAAAAATCTTTTCCATGAACCTGTGGAACTTGGGATCTTGTTGAGTTGTTTGAATGTCCTCAATAATTTCATCATTTTCAGGCTGGTGGAATCTATGGAATGGATTTTCCTCACCTTCAACCATGGTGTTTTGAGTTTCTGCTTCTTTTTCTTTGAGTTTCTACTTTTGAGATCTTGTTAAAATGGGCATATAAGTGTTATAATTTTCACTAAACTTTGATCTTTGCTTGGAGGAGTACCAAGGATAATAACTAAGTCAAATAGAAAGAAAAATTCTATTGATGAGACTAAGTTAAATCTGATTATACAGCGTTGTTTCGTGATGAAGGATGACAGATCCTAATGATGAAACTTAGCTTAACAATCAAAGATATGATGGATGTTTAGGTACCTTAAGATGATAGATCTTAGTTTAGTTAAGAGAATTTCACTTGTAAAGGCTAGTTTCCTCAAGTTTAAAACACTGTTGTGATTGAGGAATGATTCTATTTTGACAAGGATCCCTAAATGTGATTCAAATTGATGGATAGATGGTGAATTTAGCTCTCTAGTTTGATATTAACTGGATGCACTAAAATAGGGTACAAATACGCTAAAAGATGGAATGGATGCACTAATAAATATTTTGGATGTGCTAGATTGTCCCCTAGATGCACCAAAAAATGGAATCAATGTGCTAAAAGATGGACCAAATGCACCAGAGAATGCACTAAATACGCTAAAAGATGGACTCAATGTGCTAGAAAATGACTCAGATGCACTAGAAAATGGATCAAATATGCTAAAATAAGCCAATGATGCGCTAGACTGCCCCTAAATGTGATTCAACTTGGTATTTTGTTGGATTATCAGGTGAATGCACTAAAAAAATTTGCAAATGCACTGGAAGATGAATAAGATGTGTCAGAAAATGACCTAGATGTGCTAGAAAATGTTGTGAGTGCGTTAGAAAATGACTTAGATGTGCCAGAAAAAGAACTCAATGCTAGGAAATGTTGTGTATGCACTAGAAAATGCTGTGAATGCGCTAGAAAATGCCCTATATGCACCAAAACAGGGAATGCATAAGCTAAATTGGAAGTGTTTCACTGTTTTGGAATTCTATCTGGTTATTCTACTTTTAATCAGTGAAATGGATGTTTTTCTAAACAATAATTTTTTTATCTAGTTTCTTTGTCTTTGAATTATGCAAATTAAGTGTTCTTAAATGGATGATTTCTTGTAAAATGATTCCAAACACAAGAACAAGTTGTAAAACAGTTGTTTCTAGCCTAGGAACTAAACATTAAGTGTATGCTCAAGAATCTGGCCTGGTTCCTTCAATTTCCATAGGTATAGCACAAGAGAAAACATATCAAACCGTTTTCTAATGTCAAGGGTCACTTATAATATCACAACCCACATCTTAGAACTATGTCAGCTCACACAGCTGTGTCACCACCTAAAGGGCACATGTGTTTTTTCCTTTCTTGGGTCTTAACCAAAGTTGAATCCTCCACTTTTGGTTAGTAATCCTTGATAGTTATATGGTGAGTATCTTGGGGGTAGATTCTTACCTCCCCTTGCACTATGAATATCAAAAGTGTTCAGAGATTGACTTGGCTGGCTTCTACACATAAGGTTCATAGTAAGGGTTTCTGTTCAGTGTAGGAAATGATAAACTCCCTCAGGATACCTCCCAACCTTTAGAAAAAAGGCTTTGGGGATGGTTATCTTGCACACTACTGTTGAATTGTGAGTTTCCTCAATTTTTTTTTTATTACAGTGGGTTAGAAAACTTGGCTTTAGTTATTCCCACTCAGGTCATTCTTATAGGGTGAGTACTTTTTCCCACTACGACATGCCTTCTAAAGGTGGTATCAAAACATGAAAGAGTGAGTCTGGCATTCTGGTCACCCATTAAAGGGGAGAGGATAGGCCTATCACTTTACAAGCACAATAGACAGGGTGTTCATTAATCTCTTGATTAAACTAGATGCCTAATTGAATCAAAAGAAAGCACTAAAACAACTCCAGCCCCTACAAACACCATTAGTAGCTTGATATAATTGTCTTTGACATCGTTTAAAAGTACCTACAAAACAGAAAGTATCAATCAGTTCTCAAAATTTTAAGTTTTTGCAAAGACAACTAGATGTGCTAAAACAAAAATATATGTGCTAAAAGATCACACAAATGCACCAAAATAACTACTATATGTGCTAAAATATCAACTAAATGTGCTAAAATAACCCTTGAATGTGCTAAAATATGATCTGAATGCATTGAAAGATGCTCCAAATGCACCGTAATATTAACTGGATGTGCTAAAAGATGTTTTGTATGAACCAAAAGAAATCACAAATGCACTACATAGAAATTCACGTCCAGATCTATAAAATAAAAATTTCTAGAAAACGTCAATAAAAATATGGCTAAGCCCCATGGTGGGCACCAATTTATGTGTGATTGAAATATGTGAATAAGTAATAAAACCACACAATCAATGAAACATTACATTAGAGAATTCTAATAACAATCTAATCGAATTGAAACAAATAAACTCTCTCAAATCGTCCCATTGTTTCTTATCTTCAAGGATTCGTTAAATCATAATGGCTCTTAGATTGCTTTGTGCACTATGACCTTTAGAATGACAACCTGAAGAATGAAATGTTGGAAGATGCAAGAAATGTATTCCTACATGATTGATTGAACCATATGATAGATGAGTGATATGATAATGAGGTTGTGATAAGGATATGATGTTAAATGTTGTGATACAAATAATGTATGAAAGCTACTATGATAACTAAAATGCAGCTACCAAACTAAGCCATGATTATGCTAATGAATTCTAAATGCTAAGAATGCTAAATGCTCAAACACTAAATGCTCACAAATGCTCTAATGAAAATTCAGCAGAGTAAGATTGCTCAAAGTTGGAATATGAAATGTTGTAGAATGAGGCTGCATTTATAGGATTTCTGAGGCATATTCTAATGTGGCAACAACCAACGGTCAGGATTTTAGCCAGAGAGATGAACAGTGGAGAATGAAGAAGTTAGAGGGAATAAAGGAGAGTGTTCCCTTTAATAGAACACTTTGCCAAGTGTGAGAGAGAATAAATGGAGGGAGAGAGCCAAGTGTCTCAACTTCATTTCAGAATTTGTTAAGGAAAAATCCCATTTAAATATTAAGGATATTTAAATTCATAAGACAGTTGATGAGGTGGCAAGAGGAAAAGTTATAGACATGTGACTAAATTCAAATTTGGAATTATTCAAATTTAGTAAGAAGATATTAATTAAATAAAAAAAACTATTTGAATTTGTTTATTTAAATAAGATTAAAGGAATATGATTTAAGATAAGAAGAATTAGAAAATATGAACTATATAAATAAATTTATAAGTAGACGAAATAAGAGGTTTATTAATTAAATAACTTGTATTTAATTAATTGATTATCTTGAGCGATTTTAGGTGTATACAATTATAATTATTTTTTGTGTACAATATAGAAACACCACCTAGTCCATTGTGTATAGCTCTCAATAACCTTTCCAATGCCTATAAAAAGTCAAAATTTTGATAAGAAACGCAAAAGTTATGCCCATTTTACTAAAGAGGGGTTTTTAGGTCTTCAAAACGAATATCTATTTTGTTTTTCAAAATGGATATTCATTTTGTTTTTCAAAAAAATGGGTGCCCACTTTCCAAAACGAATATCCATTTTGAAAAATAAAATGGATATTGGCTCGGGATTTGGTTCAAGATTGCTTGACCTGGAAAGTTGACCCAAAAAATGTGTTTTGAAAATTTGCTTGGTTTTCCGAAGTTCACCCTTGTGGCTGACAACTTTTTTTTATTTGAATTTCATCAAACGAAAAGGGTTTATAGAAAAAAAATTCAGCTTTCCACCAATATAAGTTTTTCCTTATTTTGAATTTAATAAATAATTATTATTGAATTTCTACCTACATTACGTCTAAAGTCCTGATTGATAGGCTAATTGAAAAACATCTATAACTTTCAAACTACTTAACACTTTTTGAATCTACACAATGCACCACATTTTATGCTTCACATACTATAGGATAAAAAAAAATTGAATTTCATAAATTTTTGACTAAGTTATGGTGGTCAGACACAAACATTTTAATAATTTTGAAAAGTTCTATTTAAAAATCATGACTAATTATTTACATGAAAAAAATTACAAAAAAAAAATCGCCACATTCGGGCATGTGTCCTGTACTTATATTGAAAAATTCAGAAAAAATATTTTTTTTTCTTGTACTTAGGGTGGTCAGACATACACCTACTTCTTATCTTTTTCTTGAAAATTTAGTACCAATACATTAAAATTTCAAATTTTCTCAATTTTTTTTTCCAAAACAGGACTAGTAGCCTAGAAACTACATTCAATTTGTTACAACTTTTGTTCTTACATATTTTTCAAATTATGTTAATAACCTATTCAAATTTTTATGTCAAGTTTCCTAACTCTGATTTTTTGAATTTTCATCGCTGCTTAGAGGCCTAGTTTGGACCCCCATGACCCTGCATTGACCTAGGTGGATGGTGTAGAGTTTTTTGTTGACTCCAATCTTTCTAAGGATGGAATTGATAACAAGTGGTTTATCAATTCAAATGAGGAGGATGAGGAGCTCTTGTTGGATATTATTTTGGAGGCTCGAAGGAACTCTCAGAGATGTGAGATTGTTGGAAAGAAAGAGGATGGTGCTCCTTTTTTTGGGCTGCTTAAAGGCTTTCCTAATCACCTGATTAATTCTCAATAGGATTGTAGGTTGCAGAGTGTTGGGGTTGGATTAGATGTGAACCTAGGTGTGTCTTTGGACATTGCTCGAATGCCTGTGAAGGATCTAGGGTTTGGTTTGGAAAACACCCCTTTGTCCTCTGACTTCTTTGTTGGGGTTGATGTTACAACTTCACCTAGGGGTTTGGATGTTGTTAAAGGATCCCTCCCTTCGTGTGAGGGGGATGCTGCTACTCCTGTCCAGGTGCAGGGGCCCTCGGTGGTCTCTGGCCTCTCTCTTCAGATTCCTGATGTTGTGGCAGATAGGGCTATTGTTGTTGGTAATGCTCTTGTTGGGAGGTTCTCAAGCCCTTGTCCTAATATTGATTATGTTTACAGTTGGGCTCTTGCCAAATGGAGAGATTTTGGTCTACTATAGGTGGCTGCATTACCTAAAGGTTTTTTTCCTTTTTTCCTTTCAACTCCTTGAGCAGAGTAAGGATGTCTTACTTAGTGGGCCTTGGTTATTTGGTAAATCTATTCTCCTTCTAAAAAGTTGGACTATGGGGTTTGTGGCTTCCAAGGGATTCTTTGATCAGGTCCCTATTTGGTTTAGACTCCCAACACTTCCTTTGGAATTCTAGGATGAAGAGGTCTTTTGAAGTATTGGTAACAATTTTGGTTCCTTCTTAGTCATGGATAGGATCACGAAAGACTTGAAACATTTAGTTTATGCCAAATTTTGTGTTTTGGTTGAAACTAGTAAGCTTCTACCAAATAAAGTTAAGTTTTTTTCCAAGCTGGGAGTTTGGGAGCAAACTGTTCTCTTTGATTCTTCCTCTTTGGTGTGCTCTCATTTCCTTAGAGTTGGTCATTTTGCTCTCTCTTGCTAGGACTTCAATCATGTGAAGAATTTTTTTGTTGGGAAGGCTTTGAGCTCTATTAGTTTTCCTAGTAGAAAGTTTGACTTGGTCAACCCCTTGGATAGGGAGTTGGATGCATAAGATCATGTTGATGTCCTGAGGGGAAGCCCCCTTAGGGATAAAATTGTTCCTGTTAGTATGAATGAGATTGATTCATCCAAGATTTTTGGATTGGCCCATTTGGAGTAGGCTCCCCTTATGAGCTCTTTGTTTGGTCACAATTTCAAACCTCCTTAATTGGTGTGGCTCTTCTTTGGGTTTGCCCCCTTTCTGGTGGCCATGTGCTAGTTGACAACTATTTTTTGTTGTTCTGTAGCGTCTCTATTGTTTCTCTACTTTTTGTGAGGGTTTCAAGTGCCCTTCAAAACCTGTTTCTACTATTTAGTTTCATTGGAAAAGTTTGATACTTTGAAGTTTTGGTAGTGTCTTATTTCTTCGCTTTGTATAAGGTTTTGGGCCATTTCAAAACCCTGCTTACCTTATCAAAAACATCAATGAAATGATAATTGTTAAATAAAATAATGAATACTAAAATAGAGCTTGGTAATCTACATAAATTCATAGATTTCAAAAGTTTTTTACTTGTATGTACTTTGAACTAAGGAAAACATGTATAATATCCAAATTAAACATTTCTTACTTATAGGGAATGAAGTAAAATAATCTACAATACATAAATCTAGTCTGTAATTACCATAAACCATGCTTGAAATTTATAACATAGCTGTAGCAATTAACCTAATGTGAAACAGTGGCTGAGGGCATCTATAATTACACCACATAAAACATGAATTGAATGTAGGAACATAAGTTTGCTACAAATTTCAAAACATTCGACTCTTGATGAAGTTCCATGAATCCCTAGACAATAATTATGTAAGGCCCATTTTAAAGCATTGAAATATGATGTTGTTTATAGATATTAGAGTCCACGGTTTGGAAAATAGAAAAGCCTTATATAATTCATCGATATTAGGGCAAGGAAAAGTGTTTTAAGAGTGTAAAATATATCTTGTCGATATAGGTGTTCTTTTTATTCCAGTGCAATTTATTCTTTTTCCACCATGGATCTATATCTATAATCTTAAAAAAGGTTGTTTGAAGAATTCAACTTACTTGTCATCTCCAAGGGTTGAATTTGTATGGACTTCCATAGAATTCTTCATCCAGGTGAATGGATCTTAAGTATATAAGCACACTCCATCCCTTGGGAATCAAGCTCCTTGAAAGAAGACATTAAAATTAGAATGATCCATTTTTTAAAAAGTGTTAGAATTTAGTTCTTGTTCTAAACTCTGTGGGCGTACTGGTTGTTTGATTCATTTACAGTCATATGCATATACAATCATTGCACTAATGTAGCAATGCTGATATTTTTTATTCTTAATTTATCAAGCCTAAGCTTGTAGAATTTATGAGATAAGAAATTGAACTATGCTACTTGAAATCCTGTATTTCCTTCAAAAATACCTTCTGCTCACACATTTCAAAATAAATTTATCATTACCCAGATGAAAGGGGTAAAAAGAGAAGAGATGTCTTGTTTCAATCTCATTTGAGAATGAAAATTTCACATAAGACTGAGGAAATGATAGTCTAGAATTGAATTGATGGGAAACTATGCATTACTCCAAAATCATTGACTCAATGACTACAAAATTTATTGCTCACAACAATGGAAAATAATGAATCAAAGAAACAAACATTAAGACATATTATAAAGAAAGGAATGAAAAATTAATTGAAAATAAAACCACAGAACCAATACCTTCATTTAACAAATAATAACAAAATTGTTTTAGAATGTAATAAGACAAAAAAATGATCCAGCTACCTATAGATTCCAAAAAGTAAAAATAACTAAAATATTGGCAAGTGACTTACCTCAATACTCTGCACAGATTGCATCTTTCTGTCAATGTTGCAATGAGAAAAAATGGGTAGAGGTTAAAGGAAAAAATTACAAAACCCTACCGTGTAGCAAAAACTTTTTAACATGAAATGAACCAAAACCATTCTCCTACTACTGCTACTTCAATCTGTTCAAAGTAAATAAAAAGTGGATCTCAAAAATGTCGGGGTTTTAGGGCTACTAAAAATATTGAAATCTAATTTTTTTGAGAGATCTAATGGAAAAAATTTCAATTGCTTGGAACTTATTTTCAAGTGTAATTCTTGCAATTTAAATGCACACCTACTAAGTTTATTACACCTCAAAAAGCATTTAAATTAGACAAATTACTACATTGAGCTTACTGGGGGATGCATACCCCACAAGAAAGAGGGATGATGCTCAGGGAATTTTCCAAATTAAAAAATTATTAAAAAAATAGAGAGAAAAATATTCAATTATACAATGGAGAAACATTAAAACTGAACAAAGGGAATATTACTGGAGCTCATTAATCTACAGGTAACCTGAGTTGAATAATTTAAAAATAGATTAAACATCATATAAATAATTGAAATCACTCTTAAAAATAATGCAAAGTCAAAAAATACAACTTTAACTTTCAATGCCTGCAGTATCAAAACAAACAAAAGAGAAAACACTGGTAAGTGACTTACCTCAATATTTTGCACAAATTGTTTCCTATTGTCCAAGATCCTGATGAAAAAAACTGTGTTTACATGTGAAATATCTATTGTCTACTTGCAATCTTGGTAGAAGTGAAACGAACATCATCTTTAAAATATTTTAAGGACAAAAGGAGATTAAGATTTTCCTACTTTTGAAAAAATATTTTCTCTGTATTATAAAATTTTCAAGCTAAAGAGTTGGAATTAGGGCATCGCAAAATCATGGTGTTTGCTATAAATTTCTCTACTCTGATTATTCAGAGATATGTCATTGCCTTAGCACTTAACTTAGCTTTTATAAGAAATGTAACACAAAGGTTGTTCTCTTGCCTTGAGCTTGCTAAGCAGTGGAGGGTTTTAGGGTGAAATCCTCCAAAAATACCCTCTATCATTTGTGTTTCCTCTTTTTTTGCTTGCAAGATCAGGGATAGTTTTCCTATGTGTACATTGGCTTCTTTTACAGATGGATTTTGTGAGGATAAGGAAGATTTTATGTGCACCTTTTGCTTGAGCTCTATTCAGAAAGACGAGAAAATTTGAAAGTTGTTCAATTGCCACCATACTTTTCACGGGAAGTGTTTGGGTAAGTGGATCAATAACTTTTAGAATTCATGCCCTCTTTGAAGATCTTCTTTGCTGCTAAAAGAAAAGGAATTTTCATGGATCAATTATTCCTCCATAGAGTAGGTATTTCATAGCAGAAAAATTGAAATTGAAAATAGAGGACAACAATGGGATGTTGAAAATGACATTCACTACAGTGGCTCAAATTTCTAAATGTGGAACATGTAGATTCAACTGTGCAATTTTTTTTTCGAGCATGAGACACACTTATTTATTTTTAGGCATGAGACAATTTTGGTGGGTTGTGCCCACAATAAATAGCTTATCGATTAATAATAAAAATTAATTATTAATTATTATTAATAATGAATATTGTATGAATTATTATATAAATATATTATAAAATAATGATTAATATATTATAATAATTATAGTATATTATATTTTAATCATTATAAATTTAATATATTACAATAAATATAATATATTATAATTATTACTAATGCTAATATATTAATAATATTTAAATAATATGAAATAATTATTAAATATATTATATAATATTAAATATAAGGAATTGGAAAAACCTCTAATTGATTGTAGAGATTCTCATTGGGACAAGGTATGGATAAAAAACCTAACTCCTAAAGTTAACTATTTCTGGTGGGCTATCTCCCATGGCAACAATTGACAATCTTGTTTCCTCCCTATGTTGCTTACTGTTTGGGTCTTCCCTCCTACTATGAAGTATTTTGTTGAAAGCTAGTCTTTTAGTCCTTATTCCCACAAGATAATAGTGGACCTTTGGAACCAAACCCTTCCATTCATAACATGGGGTATTTGGAAGGAAAGGAATAACAAGATCTTTAGGGAAACTAAGAGAAATAACCAGGAGCTATGTATGTCAATAAAGGCTCAAATTTAGGAAAATGTGGATGTTGGTGGGTGCAACTATTCAAAAAAATTTCCCACTTATAAAGAAATAAGAATCAAACAGCTATGGGGTATAAAGAAGGACCTTATTAACATCAATTGGACCAATCTTCTCTCCAAGAAGAATATAGTGTGGACTCCTCCTAAAAGAGAATGGATTAAATGCAACTTTGACGGGTGTTCAAAAGGTAATCCTAGCATTGGAGGGGTGGCAGGTCTACTGAGAAATTATCACCTTAGAGATTGTATAGTGGGTTATGGAAAGTTTTTAGGTTTCTACAAAAACAACAAAGTTGAGGCTATGGCAATGTGGGAAGGAATCAAAATGCTAAGATATTATGGTTTTCAAAAGGTCATCCTGGAAGGAGACTCAAAATTAATAGTTGATATTCTGAAAGGTGGTGTTGTGGTTCCTTGGGAATTAAAGGATATAATGGACAACTGTAAGGAACTTATGAAATTATTTACTCACTATTGTATCCAACGTGTGTTCAAGGAAGGTAATCACTCTACTGACAGTGCTGCCAACATGGCCCTCATGTGCAATACGTGGATCCGATGGGAGTTTAGCCAGTTACCTTCAACAATGAAAGATAATGCGCTAAATGATAAATATGAATATGTATATAACTTATAAGGATGTGATAAGGGATCGGTATAGGGGTAATGATGCAATGGGCTTAAATATTAATGATGGCAATCTTGGTACGAAAGGTATTAAAAAGATATTCCCAAGTGCAACATTTAATTTCTCTTTCATTCCCAAGAACTCCCACGATCACATGGTTAATTCTATTGCTAAGGCTTGTGTCAAATCATAACTTGTTATGATGGGCCAAATTTCATTTCCCACCTCTTAATTGAGGATTAGTTTGTAATTAAAAACCAGGATACATTTATTGTTAGTAAAGGTAATCATGCTTATTTTGTCCTAGGAATCATGTTAGAGTGCCTTCTATTAGTTGGTTCTTGATAAACATTTTAATGTGTTCACTATCAAAATAATTTATGTAGTGTGCTCTACAAGGTGAGTTTGGTGTCTGGGTGTGGTGGTGGTATGAAGAAAGAGTTGCAGAAGAAAAACCCTAAAATTTTACAGAGTTCCAAAATGGGAGGTCCTAGAAAGCATTCAAAACCTCCTAATTGCTCGGCTCTCAAGCAAAATGCTGACCTTTGGAGGCTATTTAGAAGGGTGGGAATGGTCTCATTCTTTGAGGTGATGAAAGGTTATAATGAAATCCTAACAACCAAGTTTACAAATTCATGGAGAAAAGGGTAGGTGATGATGAGGGTGGTGAAATTTGAGGTTATTGCTTAGCTCATTGCAGAGGCAACGGGTCTAGAGAATGAGGGAAGAAAGGTTGCAAAGAAAAGTGGAGCCGACTATTAGGTGTTCATGGAAAATTTTCTTCATGACAAAGAGAAACTCACGCGGTTCCAAAACAGGTATAATTGGCTAGAACTTCCACCACTTTTTTCTCTTGTTAGTATGTTTGTTATGAGATACTTTACATTAATCTTCCCTTTTACCTGTATCTTCCTTGCAAAAAAATATTAAAAATGGTGTGAATCCCCCATTGCACGAAGGTCTTATGATTTCCCTCTATAAGTATGCCCTACCTAATAACCCTCATGGTAACCCCTAGGTAGCTAGGCAGGACATCCCTAATCAAAATGCTGAAGAAGAAGATGAACCCATGGTTGTTGCTAATCCCAATCTAGAGCCTAACCCTAAGCCTTTGCCTCAGAGTATTTCTCCTAAGGATAGTTCCCTTGTGAATGCCACCCCTTTGGTTACTCATAGTTCCAAACCCTATACCCTTGTTGGTATGTCAAATTTTGTGAAAAGATCTTTTGAGTTTGAATTGGTCAAGGCCACCCTGGAGAAGCGAAAACACTTATCGCTACTCCTTGAACCATTGAAGGCTGAGAATATGAAAACAAAGTGTGGTCATTACCATAAATGAAGACCAAGAGGGGAATCAATGGGATGATATGGAGTAAGGGTAGTTGGGTTTGAGTAGTGGGGGTTGAAGATTGGCATGCCTTGCTAAGGTTTCCTCATTGGACAAAAAAGGAAAATAGAAAGCAATTGTCCATGATGAGGAGGACCAAATGGTGGTTGAAGATTTTGAGCCACAAGTTGATGATGAAAGTGAAGACATGGAGTTTGAAGAGAGTGTGAATGATATGGGAGAGGAAGATCTGGAGGAGATTAAATATGATAAGGAGAAGGAAGACAATGAGAGAGATTCTAACATTGATTTTCTAAAAAGGATGATAACTTTATGTAGGTTCAGATGGATGACATGGAGAAGGCAATAATAACCTTGATGAAGGTCACCAACAGTCTCATGCACCGTGCCATGGTGGGTGTGGTCTAGATAGACAATATAAGATAAGGAAGATGCTCAAGAAGATGGGGAAAAGTGAAGACAAGAAGAACCAGGAAGATGAAGGTGGCCCAAACTGGAGGGAGTTTGTCTCCTAAATTGGCGAATACTAGGAGTTGATTGCCAATTCTAAGTAATGACATTGGTTCTCTTTATTGTGCTCCTCTGAATTATTTTCTATGGCTGCTCTGTAAATTTTGGTTCATAGTTTTATTATCTTAGACTGCTATTTTATTATAGTTTTACTTTGGTTACATATCTTCTAAACTTTGGTTAACCTTATTAATGGTCTACAAACTATTAGATGGATTAGTATTGGTGTTTTGTTTTTGATTAATCATATTATGGTTTTGTGGTTATAATATGGATACTTGGCTTGTGTGCCATTTTGGGTTTTGGTTTAGTTAGTCTACTACTATGTTTTGGTGGTGGCTAGTGTTGTTTTTCCTAGCTTGTTTCTCTTTTTTTTTTTCTGTGTAACCACGGGATCAGGGCCCTTCCCTTGCTTAACTAATAAAATAAATATAGTTTGAAAGTATTAATTATTAATAATATTTTTTAATAATTAATATATTAATATTATGTATATTATAGCAATAAATAATATTAAATATAGTTGGTTGTATTTATATTATTATTTATTTATATTATTATATTATATATATTTATATTATTTAGTTATATTATAAACATATTTATATTATATTTATAAAATACTTATCAATAAAATGAACCTAAAAAAATATTAAGTAGATAAAATAAGTTTGAAGTAAATAAAAATAGTTTTTGAGTAAACAATGTAAATAAAATAAAATCATTAAGTATTTGCCTTGATTAAAAAGAAGTTATGCAAGTGTTTTAGGCTAAGCTAATTCCAGCATATGGAAGAACCTCCAAGAAGGTGCATTTTATATCTAACTATGATTGCAACGATTGTAATATATAAACTATTATATATTTAATATATTATATTTAAATTGGATAATATTTAATTTATACTAAGATTTTCAAAAATTAATTCAAGTAAAAAAATTACTAATTATAAGATAAAAAAATATATTAACATTTTGAAAACTTAAAATAAAATAATTAAAAATCAATTAAAATTAAAGTTTATTAATTTTTAAATAAAATGAAATGATTATTAAATATATTATATAATATTAAATATAGTTTGAAAGTATTAATTGTTAATAATATATTTTAATAATTGATATATATTAATATTATGTATATTATAGAAATAAATAATATTATATTATTTATATTAATATATAAATATATATTAATTTATATATATTATAATATTTATTATTATAATAATATATATTAATAATTAATCTATATTAATATTATGTATATTATAGAAATAAATAATATTATATTATTTATATTAATATATAAATATATATTAATTTATATATATTATAACATTTATTATAATATATATTATTATATCTTAAACAAATATATTCTATCATATAATATATAAAATATAATAATAGAAATATAAGTTTATACTTAATTAATACTACTTCATTTATAAATACTATAATACTTATTATTCAAAAAAATCCATTTGAATTTTGCCAATCTCGTAATTTTGCCAGGCAAAAATGTGGGTTTTCCAAATGACGCAGGATGGAAAATGCATGTTTTTGGACATTTTTGACTTGTTGAGAGCTTGCAATATGGTTAGGACTATAGTATAATAATAATAATAATAGATTATATTATTAGAATTTTCATTTTAATGAATAATAATAACAATTACTGTCTTTTAATTGATGTGAATTAGTATATGGTATGATTGTAGAAGA
Organism: Sequoia sempervirens; assembly: GCA_007258455.2. Taxonomy (NCBI): domain Eukaryota; kingdom Viridiplantae; phylum Streptophyta; class Pinopsida; order Cupressales; family Cupressaceae; genus Sequoia; species Sequoia sempervirens. Next base: position 673,596,777 of record VDFB02270651.1, read on the forward strand.
ATATAAAATTATGATATGGTACTTGCAAAGTTTTGTGATGTTTCACACAAGTGATGGTAAATTTTGTCAATGGGGTTACTCCCAAGCTATGATGTTTTCATTAATTATAAAACTTATGGGAGACTCATTTAACATGTGAATCAAAGGTGTTTTACAAGGTTTTGTCTTTCAACGACTCATTCTTTTTTGCAGGAGTTGGACACATTGAAGAATCAGATGAGCATATAGCTCAAGTGAGAAAAATATTCAACCTCTCCAATCGGGCTTTGCCCTTCCTCAATGGCCTGTGGCACTTGCCTCTCCATTCCAATTTCTTTTCATTATTGCTTTGAGACAGTCGAATCGAGTGGTTAGTATCATTCATTTTTGTTCATGTTTTATCTTCCTTGTAGTTTTTGGGCCATCCTTTACTTTGATCCTTTTTCCAAACCAATGCTACACGGTGACCATAAAGATTTGAGTCCATGCAACAAAATGAAAACTATACTGCAACAAGTAATGTGTAGGTTAAGGAGGATTAGCCACAAGAAATTCAGATGAGTAAAATGGTCATTCCAATTTTTGGAAAAATGTTAACTACAAGGTTTAGATGCAATATTAATTGAACATGTTAACATGCAATAAATAAGTCCTTGTGTTGTGAGCAAAAGTTACAATGCTGAAAAACAAATATTGTGGTAAATAACCAGGCACGTTGTTCCTCTTGATGTTTTGTTCAGTCATTCATTGGTTGCTATATAATATTTTTCAATAGTTCATTATAGCGAGAGAAGTCATCTATTTTATCAGCATGGTTTTTTATTTTTGAAATTGATCATTGCAGTTGTAATTCATATTTTTTAAAGCCATTTTATTTATATCTCAGCAAGTCCATAGTATCCATGTTACTAAAAACTGAAATGTGTGTGATTGTGATTCAAAATAGGTGAATATGTTTAAAACAAAATATTTGAAAAAATATAGTATTTTCTAGAGCAATAGACCATGTAGAACTTCGTTTATTTAGATTTTTCAATTTATGACAATAAAATTTGAAAAATGAAGCTGATTAAAGTTAGATAGGATAAAGATCAAGTTGATCCAATATCTACAAAACAATAAGCATTTACTTTATTCAACTCAAATGAAAATGTGGTATTGTTTCAGTTTGGGGTATTTTGCTAATTTGAATGACCTAGGAGCATTGTTCTAGCTTTAGTCGTCTTGATACTCATGTTGCTTTTGCACTCTGGGTACATTGAAGCTTGTGAATATAGTTTTTATCCCATTATTGAGAAGAAAATGGAGCATATATGTAAAGATTTCAAATCATGTAGGCATTATGATTAAAATTCTCAATGAATAGTTTCATTTTAATGTATTTAAATGTGTTAAATAAGGTACATTCCACCCTTGAAATATTCAATAAAGTAGAATTTATTCAAACCATTTACGCATGAAATTCAATTACGGTTGAATACTGTCAACCACAAGTAAACTATTTTCCAATAAAATAGTTGCGCCTAATTATGTATCTATTTGCAATTTATTTCTTAATAATTAGTGGGGGTTGCATCAAGAGAAGTGAATCAAGAAGTATGGTATGCACTTCCTCAAAGAAATTAATGGCTAGGACAAATAATGAGGCAAAGGCTCATGGTTTGTTGATAAGACTTCAACTTTACACCAAATTTGTGATTAATGAGGTAGTTATACAAGCTAGTTTTATGGTTATAGTTAACACTTTTAAGAAAAGAAAATCCCTTGAATGAAAAGTCAATAATATATTACAACATGCTAGGCTTTTTTTGGATGCCCTGAATTATTTTTCTATTTTCTTGCTAACTATGCTCATGTTCTCACCAAAGACATTATTATTAATAATTCTACTATAAGATGACAAGGACTAGATTTCAATCAAGGGTCACATCAAGGTGTGAAAATAAAGATTATTTGCATCCTGGTTGATCAATGTGACATGGTGTGAGTGAGTTGGCCCTTAAAAGGTGAATGCTAGATGGCTTTTGGGATATCACTTCTTTGAGTTTCTTGCATAGCACTTTGATGAAAATCATGTTACATTTCTTTTTGAAACATAGGTAGATTATTTCTAGTAGCAATCAAAGTAGATATTGCTATTTAATGAGATCTTTATGAAAATAGATAGGTTTGGGTACAATGTTTTGGAAGTAATTTCTCTCTTCTAGTAATAGTAATGGTATATCTTCTTTAGTTTATGACATCTTTTACATGTAATTTCTTGCACCCCATTTAAGGGTCAATGCTCATACAATAGTATAATGTTTTTTCTTGTTATATATATATGGAAGTGACCCCAAGTCCACAATTAACCAATTAAAAATGTATATATATTTTTGGAAAATATTTTCTAATCTATTCATTTCTATGGATACATTATAATAGACTAAAATAGATATAATTCAACTTTTTCTAAATTTTCTCCATACATAATTAATGGGAAAACATTTCCTCTATACAAAAAAATTCATCACACTCAATTAATAAAAATGTTTACAGGTAGCTAAAAGATTTCAATATAGTGCCTGGGATTGTTGTTCCCATTGAAATGCCATTTTGATTATTTTGTAGCATTTTTTATGCTGATGTGAAGGGATATGGCATGAATTCAATAACCCTGCTAATCTTTTGTCTCTAACTTATTGATGGTTTCTACATTCAAAATTTAAAATGACTACTATTACTTTGAATGCAAAAATTTTCCTCCATGACATTATTTTAATGGTAGAGAATGTTTTTACCAATAAAAGTTGTGATTTTTAATGCATCATTGTCTTGTTATAGTAAGATGTTCTACATTAAAATTTTAAAATTATTACTATTTACTTCACATGCAAATATTTCCCTTTGTGACATTATTCTAATGGTAGAGAATTTATTTTTTTACCTATATCAAGTTCTAATTTTATTGCATCAATGCCTTATTATATACAGTAAGGTGTTCTATGATGAAAATATGAAATAAGAAACTTTCAAACGTATCCTTAAAATCTTGTGGTGCTTTATATGCTCTCTAAAAAAGCATCAATCTTCTACATAGTTCATTGTTTGCATCAAGTGAAACAACCATTCTTCCTCTTTGGGTATCTAATCAAATCTTAGTTCTTTCAGTACTCTTTAAATAGTATCCATTATATGAGTAATTATTCATTATATCGACAAATAGTGAAGATGTAAGGAAACTAAGAAGCCCAAATTTCCTAAAAGTAAATGGCCTATAATTTGAACCTTTAAAGTCATTGACCGCAACAAATTAAGGCATTTTAAACCAAGAACAAAGATCATTTGCACCCTATGATTGTATAGCTAACCTTTTAATAAAATCATGAAACATGGCTTAAGGTTGGCCAAAGGCAAACATTCTATTTGAATTTATTATGTTTTCCATCTCTTTTGGATTATATCAAGATCTAAGCTAGCAATTCATGTGACAAAGTATTATTTGTAACACTAAATAAATATATGGCCAACTAAAAATCTCATCTTAAAACACATGTTTCACCTTAGCATTAAAGATATAAGTGAGAACACAATAGTAAAATCAATGTTTGCCCAAATGACTGCCATTTATATACATTCATTTTTAATGTTTTCTATAATGTAACACCTACAATTACTCCTTAAACTTTTGTCATATTTGGTGACTACACTATGGGAAGAAAATCTTGAAATGGGAATGTAGAATGAAACATAAACCCAGTCTCTACCCAATAAACAAAAGTAAGTTAGCTAGTTCTTGTGCAACTTATTGATCACTTTGCACTATGTTTTCCTTGCAAATTTAGTTCAAGGAAAGTTGCCAATATAATTTGAAAAAAAATTGATAACCACACTATTAGCCCTAATCTTGGTAATACAAACTTAAACATAGGCATAGTAACTACCACGTATACTAGGCTGAGTTACTAGTACTTGACATCTAGAAGTTTACCACTCACTTGATACTGCATTTTGTTTGCAAATTTAGTTCAAGAATAATTTTAATTTTTTTTTGTAAATGCCCTATATTCAGTAAAGCCAAATAAATCGATAGTACAGAGCCAAACATAAACCTCACATTCAATACAAAACAAAAACAAAATTCTTAAGCAAAATAAAGTTTTAATTAACATTTAGTTGGAAAGTCTTTTTGAGAAGAATTTATTCGTAAATGTTACCTAGATACACAAAGTTAACAGTCCTCAAGCAATTACTAATACAACAACTTCTATTCAAGGAAAAATACATACAATTTGAAAAACATTTGGCTATTGTGTTGTATGCAACAAGGCTAAGAACTTTAAAATACAAAATTAAACAAAGACCTATCCACCAATAGCTATGCTAGGCTAAGTTAAATAGTGCTTGACTAGTTTAATACTCACTTTGACAACATGATTTGTTAGCAACACTATTGAAGGATAAAATCCAAAGAACCTTGAAAACAAAATTGGACAACTTGGAATTCTCAATCATTTACCTTTGAAATTCATTTCCTTCTAAATCCATGGATGAGTGATTAAAACCATTGCAACTCTAATAAATTCATTAAGTACACCATATATGGTCCTTAATCAGGGATGGATATTCCATATCATAGGTCATCAACAAAAAATAGACCTAGCAAAGTGTTACACCAACCGTAATAGTCCAATTTACAACACAAATGCTAGTAGAAAGGATGGAATTTTCCTAACCATATTAAAGGAAACTGCCATAACTTCCTTTGCAAGTTTGTACAAACCTAGAAATCATCACATGTTCATACCACATGCTACAACCATTGCATAATAATGGAAATTCAAGTGGAAGCTAAGATAATGCTCTAAATAAATTTTAAAGAAGGAACAAAACAAGAACATTCACAACAAACACCATGATACCATTTTTTGACCTAGTGACCCAATGTAGGAATGTTAGGAAGATAACTCCAACAAAAAATTCATGAGAATGCAGTTCTACAAGTAACAGTCCCTCCAGAATTGAGTTGGCTAAAAATTTAATTTGGATCATCCCAAAAAATTGTTAATGACCTTCAAAACCACTATGTAAAAGAGATTTATGCAAAACCTTCCCTGACTATCCAAACAGAATCACTTCAACTACTAGCCAAGAGAACTACCCAAATTGTTGTCACTCTAGCAACTACCTATGAAAAAGGGATTAATTAAATGTCATGACCAAAAAAATTTTCACCACCACATCATAAGGAAACAACTTCCTACAATAAGATCAAAAATGACAAGAGTACACAAACAAGTAGCCCTCCAAAAGAGAACAATTGTTTCATGCCAGCTAGGGAATATAAACCAACACCTAGGGAAATTAAACTAAATAGCCTACTAATGATTTGATAACAACATCCATAAGAGATGAGAAAAAGACTAATGCCTGCCATGACTTCCCAGTGAAGCAAATAGGCACAACCAAGCAACCCACCAAGAATTCAATGTTCACTTCCAAAACTCCGTTCATTGTGGAAGTGACCATGGAAGTAAAATGAAGTAAAATACAACCCACCAAGAATGATGTTCATAACCAATGGCTCTTGATCCATCTTCTTTTAATCCCTTTCATACAAAATCATACAACCCTAGTTTATGTAGAGCACCCGTGATTCATGAACTTGCTTTGTTAGCTACAACCAAACATAATATATCCCAATTTTACGTATTTAAAATCCATTAAGCAATGTTCAGTGCAAAAACAAACTAAACCCAGGTAAGTGAGAAAAGATGGGGGGCCAAAAAGGGGGCTTAAGTGGCCACTTTTTTTTTGAAATCAGGAAATACTGACCTTGGACATGAAATTGAGGATAGTTACATTCAAAATTTTGAGATGGAACAAAAAGAAAGGATCGAAGTGCTCTGAGTCTACTTTCTAAACTACTAATTTATTTTGAAAATGGTTGAGATTAAGGGGTTCAAAAGAGGGAGGTACAAAAATTGGTGTTTTTTTTGTCAGAAAAACATAACATAGCAACTCTTGTATGTCCCTAGCATGGTGGATTTTTTTTAAGTATTTTTAAAATCACTCCAGTGAGAAATTAGCTAACAATATGTAGTTGATGCACAATTTTTCTGGTAAATTTTTAATGAATATTTAAATTTTTACTAATTTTCTAAGTGGACACTTCCTGAAAAACAAAATTTTGGAAACTAATTTATTATTATTATTTTTAATTTGCGAATGGAGTCTAGTTTCTAAAAATGTAATTTATTTGAAATTTGATAATAGTTAATTTATAATGAAAAAAACACCAAACACTACTTTTTTCCAAAAAAAAGACACAAACAAAAGAAATTATAGATCAAAAGGCTTAACATTGTCAAAAAGTGAAAAAAATTACATTGTTGGATAGCTAAGGGAGAACCTAACATTACCCAGGTGTTCGATTTGTTTGACATTGAACCACGTGTAATCCTGATGGTGAGCACAAACCCAATTAAGTGAAATAATGTAGAATTTGAAAAAACATGTATCCCTGGTTGTTAGGAATGCCCTCCAAGCTTTTGGGTTGGTATTCCAAGGCAAATACCAAGCCTAAGGCTTGGGGATTCCCAAAGCAAGATATAACGTGCTTGTGTTATATCTTAGTTTTGACATGGTTTTTTGTGTTTGTGAGGGACATGTCTAGAAAGACATAACACGAGTGTGGAATAATGCGCTCACGTTATGTCTTGCTTTATGTTAAATGCTACTCTATTGAATGTATGTTTATATATTTGTATGTTTGTATGTAAATGTATGTCATGTATGTCATATATGTATGTATGTATGTATGTATGCATGCTTGTATGTATGTATGTATGCCTGCATGCATGTATGTATGTATGTATGTATCAATGCATGTATATTGTATGTATGCCTATATGTATTTAAGATTGTATCTACACATGTACATGTATGCTTGTATGTATGTAGGATTGTATGTACATATGTATTATGCTTTTACATATGTAAGTAAGTATGTATTTATGTATGTCTTTAGAGGGAGGGAGAATTTTAAGAGAGAGAGAGAG
>VDFB02270651.1:673606205-673618501 GCA_007258455.2 Sequoia sempervirens
AAAATGGGTTCAAGAATTGGCAAGCTAGTGGGTGAAATTGGCAACCTAACTTGGCTTGTTTAAAAAAGTGGGTACAAGAAATGGGGTCTCTCGGTGGTGGGTGAAATTGAAAACTTAACTTGGCTTGTTTGAAAAATGGGTCCAAGAAATGGAGTCTCCTAGTGATGTGAAATTGACAACCTAACTTGGCCTGTTTGAAAAAATGGGTCCAAGAAATGGGGTCTCTCTGTGATTCACCCACTAGCTTGCCAATTTGATGAAATTGGCAATGTAAAAATTGGATCCAAGAAACTTGGATCCAAGAAATGGGGTCTATCGGTGATGTTAATCACCGAGAGACCCCATTTCTTGGACCCATTTTTTCAAACAAGCCAAGTTAGGTTGCCAATTTTACCCACTAGCTTGCCAATTCGGTGAAATTGGCAATGTAGTGGCCTGTTTGAAAAAATGAGTCTAAGAAATGAGGTCTCCCAGTGATGTAATGTAGTGGCCTGTTTTAAATGGGGTCTCCTGGTGATGTAATATAGTGGCATGTTTGAAATGGGGTCTCTCAGGGTTTCGATGGAAATGGGGCCTCCCCAAAGGATGTAAATCACCAAGACCCCATTTCTTGGACCCATTTTTTCAAACAAGTTGATTACATTGCCAATTTCATCGACCGGGTAAGCTATTGGGTGAAATTGGTACCTATTCATTCTGCTTGAAAGTAACTATAAATGGGGTCTCCTGGTGATGTAAATCACTGGGAGACACCATTTCCTAGACCCATTTTTTCAAAAAGGCACTACATTGCCAATTTCACTGAATTGGAAAGCTAGTGGGTGAAATTGACATCCTAACTTGGCCTGCTTGAAAAAATGGGTCCAAGAAATGGGGTCTCATCACCGAGAGACCCCATTTCTTAGACACATTTTTTCAAACAGACCAAGTTAGGTTGCCAATTTCACCCAGGAAAAATTCCTAGTCGCCTGCCTCCTATCTTGCCAACCACTTAATTGTTTGTTGATTGCATCTACATGTTTTAACATTTCTTTAAGTGAATTTGCAAGTGTTCATCTTTCCATGGTTGAACCTGCTGGATCGTTCAACCTTGTGATTAACTCCTCAATTTGTTTTTTATTGTTTCCAATTACACCCATTAAATTTTGTTGAGTGCCATAAGGATGTTGAGGGATTGGTGGAGGAGATTGTTGTTACGGTTGTTGAACTTGAGGATTTTGTTCATGTTGTTGTTGCTCTAGTTGTTGGATTTTCAGGAGGGTTTTGAAGAGGTTTTCCACAATCATTACCATTTCCTACAAATTCAACAAATGAATATAAAAAACAACCTAAAACTAACAAATTCACAACAAAAAATAAACAATCCTTACCTCTTCAACCTCCTTGTCGATGTGGTGGCATTCTGGTGACGAAATAGCAAAAAATTGATGAAAAAGTTGCAATATTGTATCCTCCCAAAACGCGAGCACGCAAGAGAAGGGATTTTGGCCACAGGCAACTGAAAAAATAGTCAACACTCAAATGAATTCAATTTCCTTTTTTTGTTTTTGTTTGAATAGCTCAAAATGTGAGCGCGTTATTCCACGCTCGCATTATAATGCAAGTGTGAAATAGGCTCGATGTGCCCGAGCCTTAAGCTCGACACACCAATCCATAATGCAAGCATGTTATAATGTGCTTGTGTTATAGCCTATTATAACTTTTTTTTAAATTTGGCCACAATTTGGCCCCCCTTCTTTTTGCGCTCACCCATATGTTAGTATATATATCCATATTTATCACATGTCAATAAAGCATGTATATGTTATTGATATACAAGCGAACATAATTCAAGATAACAATCACATTGTTATATTAATATATTGATTGTGTATACATACATACATACATATATATCTACATATGTGTGTGTGTGTGTGTGTGTGTACATGTATTGATACATTCGTATGGGCATGTCCATTTTCCACTATATGAATATATTGATACATATATACATATGGATATATGTATATACTTTATATATATACAAACATTCGATTCTCACACCAAAACATACACAATTACTATGGTATTGATAAGAGACTACGAGAGATATATCTATATGTATACATATGCATGTCATTAGTTCCATCGGATAGTTCCATGCGCATAAACAACTTGTGCATGAGTGTGCATAGATATGTCTACCTATGTACCCTCATGTACGCATTCCTTTGTGTGTATGATCTATCATCATCATGCATGTGTGTATGCATACACATTCCTCATATGTTCCACATATCAATACATGCATAGTAACAAGGAAAGAACTCACAAGCTCAAACAGATAGACATCACCCATTAATCAACTCAAAAGTAAACAAAACCCTTACTAATGCATACATATTGACTAAGGATGACTTACCAACTTCCCACTTAATAACCCAACTCAATTATTCTACTGTGGTGTGTGTAAGCTTAGATACGTTATGTTACTGGTTACCCGACCAAGACCTTCTCCTGAGCGATACTTCCCCTCTGCATGGAGAAATTGAACATATACTTACAACCACTAACACATGCACACGACAACCAGCTGTTCACAAAATATGTAGTATACATAATACATCTCCAAAGTTAGAATATCAACTCAATATTCATCCAATCACATAAATGCATTCTTTCATATAATATTAAATGAGATGACATTCATTCATAAAGCAGTGATAACAAAGTGCAAGTACAATTTATTCATCCACTAAATTCACATTACACTCACTTTTACCCTACATAGTAATAGTAAATAGTAATTACACAATTGGGGTGTAACATCATATAAAATCATATGCTTAGGATAGTTACAAAATAGTATAAATAAATAAAAAATTAAAATTGTATATTTAAAATATTAACAAAATAATGTAAATTAATAAGAAAAACAAAAAATGAACTCATATATACTTACTAGCAATCACACCTTGGTGTGCAATGGGTACATCAAAGAGGTGTGGAAGGTTAATTAGGGAAAATATTGGTCTACTTTTTGCATGTATTTGTGTAGTACATGAGGTCAACTGGTAGGCTATTTAGAAATGATGTTGTTTGTGCAAAAGATGTCAAAGAGGTGTGGAAGTTCAATTAGGGAAAATTATGTTCTATTTTTTGCATACATTTGTGCAACACATGAGGTCAATTGGTAGGCTATTTAGAAAATGATGTTGTTTGTGCATAAAATGTCTCAATGGAGAAATGCTAGCTTTAAATCAACTATAAATCTATTTATAGGGATCCAAAAATGAGTGAAATGAAACCTTTGAATCATAAAGATAATTAGGATCCATTACTAAGATGCTCATGTTATGTTTGCAATATGGAGAGATGGAGAGAGAGAGAGAGAGAGGGAGAGATAGGGATAGAGAGAGAGAGGAAGTATGGAGAGACAGGGATAGAGAGGCAAAGACATATAGGGGAGAGAGGAAGATAGAGGTAGAGATGAAAATAGACTGAGAGAGGAGGGAGACAAATAAATAGAGAGATAGAGAGAAGTAGAGGGAGAGATAAAGATAAAGAGAGACAAAGAGATAGATTGGGAGAGATATAGCAGAAGAGGGAGAGGGAGAGATTGAGAGAGATATAGATGGTGAGATAGAGTGATAGAGATTAAAGATCTTCGTGTGTGTGTGTGTGTGTGTGTGTGTGTATGCACGTATATGTATATATATGTATATATATATATCTCTCTCTCTATATATATATAGAGATGGGGGGTGTAGATATATAGAGATATGTAGGGGGATAAGGAGGGAGGGACGGAGAGATAGGGAGAGATAGAGAGAGGGAGGGAGAAAAAGGGGGAGAGAGGGAGAGAGATATGTAGAGGAGGAAGATAGAGAATAGGGGGGAGAGAGGGAGAAAGATAGGTAGATGAGGGAGAGAGAAGAGGGTGGAGAATGGGCGAGAGAAGGGGGAGAGAGAATAAATATTTATTTGTACCAATGGTAATAGTTTTAACATAATATTGAATTATTTATAATTGACATGTATAACCTCACTTTTCTTTTTTGGTCACATGCACTATCTTTTAGTGTCTTTATCCCCTTATAATTATCAAGATAGAAGAAATTTAAGTTATCAAAATATAAAATATTTACAACTATGATATTTATCCTGATTACATGTAGTGGAAGAATTTGAAAGGTTAGAGGAATAAACATACTGCATAGGGATTAGTTTGTGTGGTGGCTGATGAATGATGGCCCATAGATTTGAACCATGGTGGAAATAGCTTGGACTAAACAAGCTAGAAATGTCATCTTCGCAGGGGACTACACATATTTATTTCGTCCACATCTAAATACAATCCTCCTTTTAGTAATTCTATGGATTAGTGGAGGTTTAATCTAAGTTGAAATGCTTAAATATCATATAAGGAATAATCTTCATTCATTCCGAACAGTAATGGAAAGAATCTGCATTGTTCGTATGCTAGTTATCTGAGCTAATTTTTAAATAAGTGTGAGAACAAATATTTTTCTGTAAGTATTGCATTATGATGTACTGATGCAAAGGAAATGTTTTGTAAAGGCTGATCTCTTGGACTTCTTGTTTGCATATTAATTTCGCTCCGGAACGAAAGGGTTGGAGGTAGACAGATCTTGAGGCACTATTTAGCTGTATATTAATAAAAAAAATTTTGTAGTCTAATTTGTATTTGTGATCAAAATACGACCTCTTATAATTATATTATTTTTCATCAATTCTTATTTTTTATAGACTCCCCTTTAAATTTATAAAAAATTACATAAATTATATTAATTTTCTTAAAGAATCACAATAGATAAAAGTTTCAGATTTTTTTTTAAACTTACTAATCAATACAATATTTGAAGAGGGAAAAACATATTTAACAATTATTTTTTTTAAAATATTAATTTTATATTTCAAATAAACTATTAAATATTAATATATAAAATACGCCGAGAGTTATCATTATAAAAAAGATGAAAATAGGCGCCTCGAGAAGGATAACTCTTATCGTATTTTATATATGTATGCTAGTTGACATGTCATTCATAATTATACTAATTGATAAGTTGAATTTTGTAGAGGAGAGAGTGGCAAGGGAGAAAGCTACTTGGAAATTGCATAGGATGTATCATTTTTTATTGAATATGTACAATGTTACAAAATATTTGTTGGTTTGACTCCGTTATAATTGATCTATTGTATCTTCTTTCTCACTTCTCTTGTTTGTACTTGTTTCTCACCTTTGGGAGTCTTAAGTTACACTATGCTATTATTTTCCTTATACCCATACTTTCTTTGCTTTAGTTTAATATACAACCTTATGACTATGAAGATACTATTTTGATTATATGTTCTTGCATATTGATACCTTATGAGGTCAAGTCCTCCTAAGGTCCATACAACCTCACACCCTTCTAATGACTTTTATGTGTTGATAACCACATTCTAAAATGAATTATCATTAGCTTTGATTTTCTATCCAACAACCATATTAAGTTTAATTTAATCTAGATTGTTATGATATATCTATACACTATTTACAAATTTAGTTATTAACTAAAATAAAAATGATTTTTATAATTACAAAATAATATTGAATAAATAAATAATGTCAAAATAATATTAAATTAATTAATTTTTTACTATATAATATTAAATATAATTTAAATTATATCTATTATTGATTAATAATTTACATATAATATAATCAAAATAGTTAATAATTATTTATATAATAATTATAAAATAAAAAATAAGGATAATATAAGATAAGATAATAAGATTAATAATATAAGGCAAGAAGTCACGAGGTCTAGTCTCCCCATTGTCCCCATGGTACCGGAGGGCGTGTCGCACCAGTGTCATCGGTCATGTGAACATTTTTTACCAGGTGCACTATAGTTTATAGGGGGTAGCTACCCAATTCCGATTTCAGTAGTCTAAAAATAAATAAATAAATAAGATAATATAATAATAGTAATATAATAACAAAATAAAAAAGGGAGGATAAGATAAGATAAGACAAGATAATAAGATAATAATAATATAATAATAAAATAAAAATAATGAGGATAAGATAATATAAGATAAGATAATAAGATAATAGTAATATAATAATAATATAATAACAATATAATAATATTGAAATAAAAAAGTAAAAAAATAATAATAATATAATAACATTAAAAACAAAAAGTGAAAAATGATCCAATGGCTCTAGCCATTGCAATCGTCTTGCACATCTCTCCATAAATGTGAACCTTGATCACATAAGTCTCAACAAACAAGAACAAAGAATAAATTGTTTACTTCAAATATCTACAAAGTAATGCAAATTAACAAAGTAAATTAAAACTTAAAATCATATACTTACTAGCAATCACACCTTGATGTGCAATGGGTATGCCGATGGTTTTTTTCTTGATTTTGAATTTGTATTGCTGGAGCTTAGTATTTGACATTGAGTATAGTAGAATGCAATTGTGAAATGCTTTGAACTAAGAAGAAAAGACAATTTTTTTGTTTTGTGTAGGAAGATGGAATAAAAGTGCTTATTAATGATGGTATATATATGTTATTATAATGTTTGAAACAGAATAATATTGAGCATACATTCAAAACATTAAATTAATTGTTTTGCATTTTTATAATATAATTTATAAACTTGAATATTAGTGAAAGTTTAAAAACAATGTTTAATTCTTTACTTTCTTTGTTTGTATAAAGCGCAATGATTATTTTGGTAAGCTAAATTCATGCAATTAAATATGTTTTTTTATTCGGTTTTATTTGTTTTTATTTGTTTTTTTGTTTTTAACCTATATAATATGAATGCAAAGCATATTTTTTAGTGGAAATGTAGAAAAAATATCTGATTCTTTGCTTTCTTTCTTTGATTATTTTATATTGGGTTCATCGAACAGTTAGATCTTTTTCAATAGTCTTGCATCATCCTAACATTCTAAATAGTCACGTTTATAATACATGATTTATACACTTTGAATATAGTGAGAGATTAGTAAACAATGTCTAATTCTTTGCATTTTCTTTGTATAAAGTGCAATGATTAATTAGATAAGGTAAATTGAGTGTAGTAAAATATTTTTTTGTAAAATATAATAATTATGTTTTTTTTTATCTTTATAATATGAATGTAAAACATATTTTCTAGTGGAAATGTAGAAAGAATATCTGATTCTTTGCTTTCTTTCTTTGTATAAAGTGGTGCAAATTAAAAAAGAAAATGCTAGAAATAGGAATCAGATACAATGTAGTGTAAAAAAAAGGAAATCAGATGCAAAGAGGTTGAAATTAAAAAAAAAACATGTGCTTAAGATAAAGAAAAAGTGATGTAAGTTAACAAAGAAAAAAAGAAAGAAATAAAAAACAGATGCAAATTAACACAAAGTCATACAAATTGAAAAAAATGGAATCATGTGCTTAAGATAGAGAAAAAGTGGTGTAAATTAATAAATAAAAGCACAAAACAACATAAACTAGATGCACTTTTACTAAATTAAGTATTAATCAGAATTTATTGAAATTAACATTTTAATTATTAATTTGATAAAAAGGGCATCCACTATGCTATATTAGATACAAGTCCCATCATCCAGGGGTCCACAACTAAATTTATAATAGAGAAAAGTTTTGAGCATGCGATTCTCCATCACGGATCCGTAAAAGCATGAACTTGTCCTTTTGAAGGTTACAGGAGCCCCTCCATTGAATTGTCTTCCATTGTTACACCTCGTTTTTGCGCATTTGCTTGTTGATTTTCTCCAAATTTATAAGTCTGTTAATGCTGCTTTCATTTCCAGTATATTTTATTTTGGTCAAACACATTTATTTACCTTTCAAAAATTCACACTTATAGATTCATAATCTTGTAGCTTGCTTTTGCAGCCCTCAAGCCCTACTCTAGAGCTCACAACCTATAATTGATCATCTTAATTTTAAAGTTGAGGGGCTCTTCTACTTCCAACAATCGGTAAAATTCTCACTTGTGTTTTTAAGGTTTATTATTTTTAAGCTTTATTTTCTGTTGTATTGATAAATAAGAGACATTTTTCACAGTGCGTCAAATTATGATATTGTTCTCAGGATTTGACTGTTTGGTTTTTGAGTCAAGATCATTGACCAATATTTCATGAGTAGCAGTTCACATGAACCCATCTCTCATGAGAATGAATGGTCCACTTCACTCAGTGGGATTGATCTTGGGAAAACTTCATGACTAAGCATGTTGAAGCTGGAGTAGTATTGTGATTGGTGACCTCCAAAGAAGTCCCAATGTTTCACCCCTATGAGAAAAATCATAATTCTATTGTATTTTTAAATTCATATTTTAGTTGTATTGGGATAGGTACTTGCTGCAGCAGGGATTCAATAAAGGTACCACATATAGCAATCTTTAATTTAAAGTTGAGAAGGATCAAATATTGATTGTGGTGGTATATGTTGATGACATAATCTTTGGGGGAAATGAAGGTATGTGCAAGAGATTTGTAGAAGAGATGTAGAAAGAGTTTGAGATGTCAATGTTTGGGGAGATGAATTTCTTCCTTGGGATTCAAATCAGTTAGATAGAAAAGGGAATATTCATTTCCCAGTCAAAATACATCAAGGAAATGCTGAAGAAGTTTGGAATGGAAGGATTTAAATCAGTATGTACTCCCATGGTCACTAGTTACAAGTTGAGCAAGAATGATGAATCTCCTAAGACTTATTAGAGAAAGTATAGATAAATGATTGGTGGACTGCTATATCTAACTACTACTAGACCCAATATCATGCATGTAGTTTGTCTTATGGCTAGATTTCAAGAAGATCCTAGAGAATCACATGTGGTAGTAGTAAAAAGGATATTTCTAGATATTTACAGGGCACTCTAGACTATGGTCTATGGTATCCAAAGGATACTAATTTCTCTTTAAGTGCCTATACAGATGAAAATTGGGTAGGATGTATGGATGATAGAAAAATTACAAGTGGAGGTGCCTTCTTTCTTGTCAGTGGATTGGTTTCATGGTTGAGAAAAAAGTAGGATGAGCAATGTCTTTATCTACTACAGAGGTAGAATATGTTGAAGCAACATTTTGCTACACATAGGTATTATGGATGAAGCATACATTGAAGGATATCAAAATATCATATGATGAACCTATTTCTATTTTGTGTGTAATACAAGTGTCATCAATATATCAAAGAATCTGATGATGCATTCAAGGAAAAAGTATATCTCAATTCAGTATAACTTTTTGAGAGAGAAGGTTGCAAAAAAGGGTGAAATTAGAGTATGTTCCTACAAAGGATCAAGTTGCAGATATTTTCACGAAGGCTCTTCCTAAAGATACTTTTGAGTATCTTTAGAAAAAGTTAGGGGCTAATGCCCCTCCTTTCAACTAGACGCATAAGAATGTGCATTAGTCCAATGGAGTAATTCAAGAATTATTCTTTTGTTCCAGACTAATGAAGGCTACCTCTTAGGGGGAGTAGATAGCAGTGGTTACTAGTTGGTGCAGTGTGTGGATAAGTATTATCTAAAAATCAAAGGAACAAAGGGGGGAGAGAGTCGATGTTCCAGAAGAAGAAGTTTGTGAAGAGAGTGCAGAAAAATAAATGCAATAAAGAGTGTGTGCAGTTGCTTGAAGGTGATGTGTGAGATGCAAGTGTTACCCTTTGAATATTGTCAAAGGGGGAGAGAAAGAGAGTTGAATGAGTCTATGGTTTTTTACCATTGATGTCAAAGGGGGAGAAAGTTAGAGTGGTTAAAAAACCATAGTTCAAAAAAGTATTGCAAGAGAGAGTGTTCTAGAGCAAGAGAATGTGAGTATGAAGAGTAAAGAGTTTCCCTGGTTAGGGGGAGTACTACTTGTTGTAGAGTTTTTGTTGGTATTCTTTTGTTGTTGATGGTTTTTTAGAAATAGTGTTGCCATCAATGACAAAGGGGAAGATTTTTGGAAGCTTGAGTTGTTTGGGTGTTGTCATTGATGTCAACCCCTTGTATGAAGAGAGTGTTGGAATGCTAATGGTGTTGATGATGTCAAGCCTGGAGTTGTTGGTATTGGTGTCAACACATTGTACTAGTGTTGTCATTGCTCTTTCACTTTAGTACAATTGTAGAGGTTGTTGGTTTGACTTGTGTTGGGGGAGATTGTTATTGTTGGAGAGCATTGCATTATGTTGTGGTAATATTATCAATGTTTTCATTGATGTATGTGATAAGTAATGTTGTTGATGAAGTTATATCACTTGGTTTCCATTTGCTTTTGAGAAAATTTGATTAAGAGAGAGTTCAGTGTGATAGAGTGGTGTTAGGTGTTCTACTCTGCATTTCTACATGATTGAAGATATGTCCATGTGGTTTGGATGTGATGATTAGAGGTTTTTAGAGGTTCTATATCTAGAGTTTTAGGTTATGGATTTTTCTATAGTGGAAGATGTGTTTGACAATATGTCTATCCAGTGAAACAAGGTGTTTGGGAACAATGAGATTGCTTTGCATTTCTCTGCAGTGAAGGTTTTGGTGTTGCAGATATGAGAACATACATATACAATTTGTATCTATGTTCCCTTGAAGTTTCAACTATTGAGTTCTTCTACAAAGTTGTCTAGTGTGTTGGATGTATGTGCTAGAATGTCTGGTTGCATAGAATAAAGGCATTCTTAAATTTTAGGTGGTTGTAGTAGTAGTGTCAAATATTCTGATGTGGAATATTCTAAGATGTTGTGAAGTGTTGTTGTGTGGTCCGTGAGATGTTACTAGACCTAGAGAGGTGTGTTTGGAGTCACTTGTTAGTGTTAGTGTAGATTTGTTTGACTTGGAATGCTAGCACTGATTGCAAAGGATGATTGTTGTTTGTGGAAGTGTTGAGAAGTGCGTCAGTGTATATTTTGGTCCTAGCTAAGTTATGGTGTGATCTTCCTTCACTTTTTTATATCATGGAAGTGTTTGGTGCTGACCTATTTGATGTTGCACAACTAAGGTATATATGTTTCCTTAAGGTTGACCTAATTGAGATTGTTTTTGGTTGTGGTTGGTATAAATACAAGGTGAGTTGTTGTGTGGATAATGTAGAGTGTGTGTGATGTGAAAGATGCAAAAATAATTAGGTGTGATGATCTAAGTGTGAGATTTAATACCTATGACTCCCATATGTAGTAAGCAAAAGGTGTCTACATTTTAGTCCGTTGAATGAATTGTTTGTAATTCAATGGAACTGTATCTTCAACATAAGTGAGATGCATTGTTAGTAGTTCAAATTGGCAGTGATCCAACCCTTCTTCTATCTTCTATCTTCTAGACAATGAGTGCTTTGGTAGTGCACCTTTCTTTATTTTGGACAGTGAGCCCTTCGACAATGAGCCTATTATATTCAGTATTGCTATTACTTTATATTGTGAGCTAATCCTCACTGTGGTTTTCCCTTCTTGAGTTTTACATGTAAATATGGTGTTCTTATGTGTTTGATGTGTTTTCATTTCTCATGTTTATATTTTGTTAATGCATAATAAGGGTTTGGTGATTTATAAGGGGTTAAGGGCTAATGAAGATTTGAACGTTAATGAGGTTTTTGATGTTTTAATGCTTAAATAACTCACCCCCCTCTTAGTTTTCTTGTGAATTTAATACTCATGTTATGTTTTCAATAGGGAGAGAGGGAGAGAAAGAGATAGGGATAGAAAGAGCGAAAGATAAAGGGGGGAGAGAGAGGGAGAGATAGAAATATAAAGATGGAGACATGGAGTGATATATAGAGAGAGGTACAAAGATGGAGAGAATGATAGAGGGAGAGATGGAAGAAAAAATATGGAGAGATATAGATAGAGAGGCAAATAGATATAGGGGAGAGAGGAAGATAAAGGTAGAAATAAAAATAGAGTGAGAGAGGAGAGAGACAAATAAATAGAGGGATAGAGAGAAGTAGAGGTTAAAGAAATAAGGATATAGAGAGACAAGGAGATGGAGGGAAATATATAATGGAAGAGGAAAAGGGAGAGATAAAGAGAGATATAGATGGTGAGATAGAGTGATAGAGAGAGATGTGAAGATAAAGAGAGAGATAGAGATATATGGGAAGAGAGAGGGAGACAAAGGTAGAGATATAGAGATATGTAGGGGGATAGGGAGGGAGTGAGGGAGGGAGAGATGGGGAGAGATAGAGAAAGGGGGGATATAGAGAGAGGGAGGGAGAAAAAGGGGGAGAGAGGGAGAGAGATAGGTAGAAAAGGAAGATAGGGAAGAGGGGGGAGAGAGGGAGAGAGATAGGTAGATGAGGGAGAGAGAG
>VDFB02270651.1:673626291-673725724 GCA_007258455.2 Sequoia sempervirens
TTAGCATCCTTATTACCAATTTCACTGAATTGGGAAGCTAGTGGGTGAAACTGGCATCCTAACTTGGCCTGTTGAAAAAATCGATCCAAGAAATGGGGTCTCCTCATGATGTAAATCACCAGGAGACCCCATTTCTTGGACCCATTTTTTTTAAATAGGCCACTACATTGCTAATTTCACCGAATTGGCAAGCTAGGGGGTGAAATTAGCAACCCTTGCCAATTTTTCAAATAGACCACTACATTGCCAATTTCATTGAATTGGAAAGCTAGTGGGTGAAATTGGAAACCCCTACCAATTCAGTGAAATTGGAAATTTACATCACTTGGAGACCCCATTTCTTAGACCCATTTTTTCATACAGGTTGCCAATTTCATCCACTAGCTTGCCAATTCAGTGAAATTGGCAATGTAGTTGCTTGTTTGAAAAAATGGTTCCAAGAAATGGGGTCTCCGGTGATTTATATCACTAGAGACCCCATTTCTTGGACCCATTTTTTCAAATAGGCCAAGTTAGATTGTCAATTTCACCCACTAGCTTGCCAATTTGGTGAAATTAGCAATGTAGTGGCCTGTTTGAAAAAATGGGTCAAAGAAATGGGGTCTTACATCACTGGAAGACACTATTTCTTGGACCCATTTTTTCAAATAGGCCATGTTAGGATGCCAATTTCACCCACTAGCTTGCCAATTCGGTGAAATTGGCAATGTAGTGGCCTGTTTGAAAAAATGGGTTCAAGAATTGGCAAGCTAGTGGGTGAAATTGGCAACCTAACTTGGCTTGTTTAAAAAAGTGGGTACAAGAAATGGGGTCTCTCGGTGGTGGGTGAAATTGAAAACTTAACTTGGCTTGTTTGAAAAATGGGTCCAAGAAATGGAGTCTCCTAGTGATGTGAAATTGACAACCTAACTTGGCCTGTTTGAAAAAATGGGTCCAAGAAATGGGGTCTCTCTGTGATTCACCCACTAGCTTGCCAATTTGATGAAATTGGCAATGTAAAAATTGGATCCAAGAAACTTGGATCCAAGAAATGGGGTCTATCGGTGATGTTAATCACCGAGAGACCCCATTTCTTGGACCCATTTTTTCAAACAAGCCAAGTTAGGTTGCCAATTTTACCCACTAGCTTGCCAATTCGGTGAAATTGGCAATGTAGTGGCCTGTTTGAAAAAATGAGTCTAAGAAATGAGGTCTCCCAGTGATGTAATGTAGTGGCCTGTTTTAAATGGGGTCTCCTGGTGATGTAATATAGTGGCATGTTTGAAATGGGGTCTCTTGGTGGCCTATTTGAAATGGGGTCTCCCAGTGATGTAAATCACTCGAAGACCCCATTTCTTGGACCCATTTTTTCAAACAAGCCACTACATTGCCAATTTCATCGAATTGGCAAGCTATTGGGTGAAATTGGCAACCTAACTTGGCCTGTTTGAAAAAGTGGGTCCATAAAATGGGGTCTCCTGGTGATGTAAATCACTGGGAGACACCATTTCCTAGACCCATTTTTTCAAAAAGGCACTACATTGCCAATTTCACTGAATTGGAAAGCTAGTGGGTGAAATTGACATCCTAACTTGGCCTGCTTGAAAAAATGGGTCCAAGAAATGGGGTCTCATCACCGAGAGACCCCATTTCTTAGACACATTTTTTCAAACAGACCAAGTTAGGTTGCCAATTTCACCCAGGAAAAATTCCTAGTCGCCTGCCTCCTATCTTGCCAACCACTTAATTGTTTGTTGATTGCATCTACATGTTTTAACATTTCTTTAAGTGAATTTGCAAGTGTTCATCTTTCCATGGTTGAACCTGCTGGATCGTTCAACCTTGTGATTAACTCCTCAATTTGTTTTTTATTGTTTCCAATTACACCCATTAAATTTTGTTGAGTGCCATAAGGATGTTGAGGGATTGGTGGAGGAGATTGTTGTTACGGTTGTTGAACTTGAGGATTTTGTTCATGTTGTTGTTGCTCTAGTTGTTGGATTTTCAGGAGGGTTTTGAAGAGGTTTTCCACAATCATTACCATTTCCTACAAATTCAACAAATGAATATAAAAAACAACCTAAAACTAACAAATTCACAACAAAAAATAAACAATCCTTACCTCTTCAACCTCCTTGTCGATGTGGTGGCATTCTGGTGACGAAATAGCAAAAAATTGATGAAAAAGTTGCAATATTGTATCCTCCCAAAACGCGAGCACGCAAGAGAAGGGATTTTGGCCACAGGCAACTGAAAAAATAGTCAACACTCAAATGAATTCAATTTCCTTTTTTTGTTTTTGTTTGAATAGCTCAAAATGTGAGCGCGTTATTCCACGCTCGCATTATAATGCAAGTGTGAAATAGGCTCGATGTGCCCGAGCCTTAAGCTCGACACACCAATCCATAATGCAAGCATGTTATAATGTGCTTGTGTTATAGCCTATTATAACTTTTTTTTAAATTTGGCCACAATTTGGCCCCCCTTCTTTTTGCGCTCACCCATATGTTAGTATATATATCCATATTTATCACATGTCAATAAAGCATGTATATGTTATTGATATACAAGCGAACATAATTCAAGATAACAATCACATTGTTATATTAATATATTGATTGTGTATACATACATACATACATATATATCTACATATGTGTGTGTGTGTGTGTGTGTGTACATGTATTGATACATTCGTATGGGCATGTCCATTTTCCACTATATGAATATATTGATACATATATACATATGGATATATGTATATACTTTATATATATACAAACATTCGATTCTCACACCAAAACATACACAATTACTATGGTATTGATAAGAGACTACGAGAGATATATCTATATGTATACATATGCATGTCATTAGTTCCATCGGATAGTTCCATGCGCATAAACAACTTGTGCATGAGTGTGCATAGATATGTCTACCTATGTACCCTCATGTACGCATTCCTTTGTGTGTATGATCTATCATCATCATGCATGTGTGTATGCATACACATTCCTCATATGTTCCACATATCAATACATGCATAGTAACAAGGAAAGAACTCACAAGCTCAAACAGATAGACATCACCCATTAATCAACTCAAAAGTAAACAAAACCCTTACTAATGCATACATATTGACTAAGGATGACTTACCAACTTCCCACTTAATAACCCAACTCAATTATTCTACTGTGGTGTGTGTAAGCTTAGATACGTTATGTTACTGGTTACCCGACCAAGACCTTCTCCTGAGCGATACTTCCCCTCTGCATGGAGAAATTGAACATATACTTACAACCACTAACACATGCACACGACAACCAGCTGTTCACAAAATATGTAGTATACATAATACATCTCCAAAGTTAGAATATCAACTCAATATTCATCCAATCACATAAATGCATTCTTTCATATAATATTAAATGAGATGACATTCATTCATAAAGCAGTGATAACAAAGTGCAAGTACAATTTATTCATCCACTAAATTCACATTACACTCACTTTTACCCTACATAGTAATAGTAAATAGTAATTACACAATTGGGGTGTAACATCATATAAAATCATATGCTTAGGATAGTTACAAAATAGTATAAATAAATAAAAAATTAAAATTGTATATTTAAAATATTAACAAAATAATGTAAATTAATAAGAAAAACAAAAAATGAACTCATATATACTTACTAGCAATCACACCTTGGTGTGCAATGGGTACATCAAAGAGGTGTGGAAGGTTAATTAGGGAAAATATTGGTCTACTTTTTGCATGTATTTGTGTAGTACATGAGGTCAACTGGTAGGCTATTTAGAAATGATGTTGTTTGTGCAAAAGATGTCAAAGAGGTGTGGAAGTTCAATTAGGGAAAATTATGTTCTATTTTTTGCATACATTTGTGCAACACATGAGGTCAATTGGTAGGCTATTTAGAAAATGATGTTGTTTGTGCATAAAATGTCTCAATGGAGAAATGCTAGCTTTAAATCAACTATAAATCTATTTATAGGGATCCAAAAATGAGTGAAATGAAACCTTTGAATCATAAAGATAATTAGGATCCATTACTAAGATGCTCATGTTATGTTTGCAATATGGAGAGATGGAGAGAGAGAGAGAGAGAGGGAGAGATAGGGATAGAGAGAGAGAGGAAGTATGGAGAGACAGGGATAGAGAGGCAAAGACATATAGGGGAGAGAGGAAGATAGAGGTAGAGATGAAAATAGACTGAGAGAGGAGGGAGACAAATAAATAGAGAGATAGAGAGAAGTAGAGGGAGAGATAAAGATAAAGAGAGACAAAGAGATAGATTGGGAGAGATATAGCAGAAGAGGGAGAGGGAGAGATTGAGAGAGATATAGATGGTGAGATAGAGTGATAGAGATTAAAGATCTTCGTGTGTGTGTGTGTGTGTGTGTGTGTGTATGCACGTATATGTATATATATGTATATATATATATCTCTCTCTCTATATATATATAGAGATGGGGGGTGTAGATATATAGAGATATGTAGGGGGATAAGGAGGGAGGGACGGAGAGATAGGGAGAGATAGAGAGAGGGAGGGAGAAAAAGGGGGAGAGAGGGAGAGAGATATGTAGAGGAGGAAGATAGAGAATAGGGGGGAGAGAGGGAGAAAGATAGGTAGATGAGGGAGAGAGAAGAGGGTGGAGAATGGGCGAGAGAAGGGGGAGAGAGAATAAATATTTATTTGTACCAATGGTAATAGTTTTAACATAATATTGAATTATTTATAATTGACATGTATAACCTCACTTTTCTTTTTTGGTCACATGCACTATCTTTTAGTGTCTTTATCCCCTTATAATTATCAAGATAGAAGAAATTTAAGTTATCAAAATATAAAATATTTACAACTATGATATTTACGCCATCTACAGTGGCATCCAAAAATCAAAAAATTGTGTAAGGAAAAAATTGTCAGCTAGAAATTGATGCCCAGATGCCAGTAATCCTAATTACGTGTAGTGGAAGAAGTTGAAAGGTTAGAGGAACAAACATACTGCATAGGGATTAGGTTGTGCAGTGGCTGATGAATGATGGCCCATAGATTCGAACCGTGGTGGAAATAGCTTGGACTAAACAAGCTAGAAATGTCGTCTTCGCAGGGGACTACACGCATTTATTCCATCCACATCTAAATACAATCCTCCTTTCAGTAATTCTGTGGATTAGTGGAGGCTTAATTTGAGTTGAAATGCTTAAATATCATACAAGGAATGATCTTCATTCATTCCAAACACTAATGGAAAGAACCTGCATCGTTCGTATGCTAGTTATCTGAGCTAATTTTTAAATAAGTGTGAGAAAAAAGATTTTTCTGTAAGTATTGCATTATGATGTATTGATGCAAAGGAAATGTTTTGTACATGCTGATCTCTTGGACTTCTTGTTTGCATATTAATTTCGCTCCAGAACGAAAGGGTTGGAGGCAGACAGATCTTGAGGCACTATTTAGCTGCATATTAATAAATAATTTTTTGTAGTCTAATTTGTATTTGTGATCAAAATACGACCTCTTATAATTATATGATTTTTCATCAATTCTGATTTTTTATAGACTCCCCTTTAAATTTATAAAAAAATACATAAATTATATTAATTTTCTTAAAGAATCACAACATATAAAAGTTCCAGATTTTTTTTTTTAAACTTACTGATCAATACAATATTTGAAGAGGGAAAAACATATTTAACAATTATCATTTTTTAAATATTAATTTTATATTTCAAATAAACTATTAAATATTAATATATAAAATATGCTGAGAGTTATCATTATAAAAAAGATGAAAATAGGCGCATCGAGAAGGATAACTCTTAGCATATTTTATATATATTAATATTTAATATATGTATGCTAGTTGACATGTCATTCACAATTATACTAACTGATAAGTTGAATTTTGTAGAGGAGAGAGTGGCAAGGGAGGAAGCTACTTGGAAATTGCATAGGATGTATCATTTTTTATTGAATATGTACAATGTTACAAAATATTTGTTGGTTTGACTCCATTGTAATTGATCTATTGTATCTTCTTTCTCACTTCTCTTGTTTGTACTTGTTTCTCACCTTTGGGAGTCTTAAGTTACACTATGCTATTATTTTCCTTATACCCATACTTTCTTTGCTTTAGTTTCACATACAACCTTATGACTATGAAGATACTATTTTGATTATATGTTCTTGCATATTGATACCTTATGAGGTCAAGTCTTGCTAAGGCCCATACAACCTCACACCCTTCTAATGACTTTTATGTGTTGATAACCACATTCTAAAATGAATTATCATTAGCTTTGATTTTCTATCTAACAACCATATTGCGTTTAATTTAATCTAAATTGTTATGATATATCTATACACTATTTACAAATTTAGTTATTAACTAAAATAAATATTATTTTTATAATTACAAAATAATATTAAATTAATTAATTTTTTACTATATAATATTAAATATAATTTAAATTATATCTATTATTGATTAATAATTTAAATATAATATAATTAAAATAATTAATAATTATTTATATAATAATTATAAAATAAAAAATAAGGATAATATAAGATAAGATAATAAGATAATAATATAAGGCAAGAAGTCACGAGGTCTAGTCTCCCCATTGTCCCCATGGTACCAGAGGGCATGTCGTACCAGTGTCATCAGTCATGTGAAAAAAAATTACCAGGTGCACTAAAGTTTATAGGGGGCAGCTACCCAATTCCGATTCCAGTAGTCTAAAAATAAATTAAAAAATAAGATAATATAATAATAGTAATATAATAACAAAATAAAAAAGGGAGGATAAGATAAGATAAGACAAGATAATAAGATAATAATAATATAATAATAAAATAAAAATAACGAGGATAAGATAATATAAGATAAGATAATAAGTTAATAGTAATATAATAATAATATAATAACAATATAATAATATTGAAATAAAAAAGTAAAAAATTAATAATAATATAATAACATTAAGAACAAAAAGTGAAAAATGATCCAATGGCTCTAGCCATTGCAATCGTTTTGCACATCTCTCCATAAATGTGAACCTCGATCACATAGGTCTCAACAAACAAGAACAAAGAATAAATTGTTTACTTAAAATATCTACAAAGTAAAGTAAAAATTAAAATCATATACTTACTAGCAATCACACCTTGATGTGCAATGGGTATGCCGATGGTTTCTTTCTTGATTTTGAATTTTTATTGCTAGAGCTTAGTATTCGACATTGAGTATAGTAGAATGCAATTGCGAAATGCTTTGAACTAAGAAGAAAATACAATTTGAAATAAATGTTTGTTTTATGTAGGAAGATGGAATAAAAGTGCTTATTAATGATGGTATATATATATGTTATTATAATGTTTGAAATTGAATAATATTGAGTATACAATCAAAACAATAAATTAATTGTTTTGCATGTTTATAATATAATTTATAAACTTGAATATTAGTGAAAGTTTAAAAACAATGTTTAATTCTTTACTTTCTTTGTTTGTATAAAGTGCAATGATTATTTTGGTAAGCTAAATTCATGTATTTAAATATGTTTTTTTATTTGGTTTTTTTTTTTTAATTTGTTTTTGTTTTTGACCTACATAATATGAATGCAAAGCATATTTTTTAGTGGAAATGTAGAAAAAATATATGATTCTTTGTTTTCTTTCTTTGATTATTTTATATTGGGTTCATCGAACAGTTAGATCTTTTTCAATAGTCTTGCATCATCCTAACATTCTAAATAGTCACCTTTATAATATGATTTATACACTTTGAATATAGTGAGAGATTAGTAAACAATGTCTAATTCTTTGCATTTTCTTTGTATAAAGTGCAATGATTAATTAGATAAGGTAAATTGAGTGTAGTAAAATATTTTTTTGTTTAATATAATAATTATGGTTTTTATTTTATCTTTATAATATGAATGTAAAACATATTTTCTAGTGGAAATGTAGAAAGAATATCTAATTCTTTGCTTTCTTTCTTTGTATAAAGTGGTGCAAATTAAAAAAGAAAATGTCAGAAATAGGAATCAGATACAAAGTAGTGTAAAAAAAAAGGAAATCAAATGCAAAGAGGTGAAAATTAAAAAAAAATCACGTGCTTAAGATAAAGAAAAAGTGATGTAAGTTAGTTCAAAGAAAAAAAGAAAGAAATAAAAAACAGATGCAAATTGACACAAACTCATGCAAATTGAAAAAAATGGAATCATGTGCTTAAGATAGAGAAAAAGTGGTGTAAATTAATAAAGAAAAGCACACAACAACATAAACTAGATGCACTTTTACTAAATTAAGTATTAATTAGTATTTATTGAAATTAACATTTTAATTATTAATTTGATAAAAAGGGCATCCACTATGCTGTATTAGATACAAGTCCCATCATCCATGGGTTCACAACTAAATTTATAATAGAGAAAATCTTTGAGCATGCGATTCTCCATCATGGATCCGTAAAAACATGAACTTGTCCTTTTGAAGGTTACAGGAGCCCCTCCATTGAACTGTCTCCCACTGTTACACCTCGTTTCTGCGCATTTGCTTGTTGATTTTCTCCAAATTTATAAGTCTGTTAATGCTTCTTCCATTTCCAGTAGATTTTATTTTGGTCAAACACATTTATTTACCTTTCAAAAATTCACACTTATAGTTTCATAATCTTGTAGCTTGCTTTTGCAGCCCTCAAGCCCTGCTCTAGAGCTCATGACTTATAATTGATCATCTTAATTTTAAAGTTGAGGGGATATTCTACTTCCAACAATCGGTAAAATTCTCACTTGTGTTTTTAAGGTTTATTATTCTTAAGCTTTATTTTCTGTTGTATTGATAAATAAGAGACATTTTTCACAGTGCGGAAAATTATGATATTGTTATTAGGATTTGACTATTTGGTTTTTGAATCAAGATCATTGACCAATATTTCATGAGTAGTAGTTCACATGAACACATCTCTCATGAGAATGAATTGTCCACTTCACTCAGTGGGCTTGATCTTGGGAAAACTTCATGATTAAGCATGTTGAAGCTGGAGTAGTATTGGGATTGGTGACCTCTGAAGAAGTCCCAATGTTTCACCCCCATGAGCAAGATCATAATTTTGTTGTATTTTTAAATTCACATTTTAGTTGTATTGGGATAGGTACTTGTTGCAACAGGGATTCAATAAAGGTACCACAGATAGCAATCTTTAATTTAAAGTTGGGAAGGATCTAATATTGATTGTGGTGGTATATGTTGATGACATAATCTTTAGAGGAAATGAAGGTATGTGCAAGAGATTTGTAGAAGAGTTGCATAAAGAGTTTGAGATGTCAATGTTTGGGTAGATGAATTTCTTCCTTGGGATTCAAATTAGTCAGATAGAAAAAAGGAATATTCATTTCACAGTCAAAATACATCAAGGAAATGCTGAAGAAGTTTGGAATGGAAGGCTTTAAATCGATATGTACTCCCATGGTCACTAGTTACAAGTTGAGCAAGAATGATGAATCTCCTAAGATTGATTAGAGAAAGTATAGATAAATGATTGGTGGACTGCTATATCTAACTACTACTAGACCCAATATCATGCATGTAGTTTGTCTTATGGCTATATTTCAAGAAGATCCTAGAGAATCACATGTGGTAGTAGTAAAAAGGATATTTCTAGATATTTACAGGGCACTCCAGACTATGGTCTATGGTATCCAAAGGATACTAATTTCTCTTTAAGTGCCTATACAAATGCAGATTGGGTAGGATGTATGGATGATAGGAAAAGTACAAGTGGAGATGATTTCTTTCTTGTAAGTGGATTGGTTTCATGGTTGAGCAAAAAGTAGGACAAGCAATGTATTTATCTACTACAAAGGTATAATATGTTGAAGCAACATTTTGCTGCACATAGGTATTATGGATGAAGCATACATTGAAGGATATCAAAATATCATATGATGAACCTATTTCTATTTTGTGTGTAATACAAGTGTTATCAATATATCAAAGAATCCGATGATGCATTCAAGGAAAAAGCATATCTCAATTCAGTATAACTTCTTGAGAGAGAAGGTTGCAAAAAATAAGGTGAAATTGGAGTATGTGCCTACAAAGAATCAAGTTGCAAATATTTTCACGAAGGCTCTTCCTAAAGATACTTTTGAGTATCTTTGGAAAAAGTTAGGGGCTATTGCCCCTCCTTTCAACTAGACGCATAAGAATGTGCATCAGTCCAGTGGAGTAATTCAAGAATTATTATTTTGTTCTAGACTAATGAAGGCTACCTCTCCGGGGGAGTAGGTAGTAGTGGTTACTAGTTGGTGCAGTGTATGGAGAAGTATTATCTAAAAATCAAAGGAACAAAGGGGGGAGAGAGTCGATGTTGTAGAAGAAGTTTGTGAAGAGAGTGCAGAAAAATAAATGTAATAAAGAGTGTGTGCAGTTGCTTGCAAGTGATGTGTGAGATGCAAGTGTTACCCTTTGAATATTGTCAAAGGGGGAGAGAAAGAGAGTTGAATGAGTCTATGGTTTTTTACCATTGATGTCAAAGAGGGAGAAAGTTAGAGTGGTTGAAAAACCATAGTTCAAAAAAGTATTGCAGGAGAGAGTGTTCTAGAGCAAGAGAATGTGAGTATGAAGAGTAAAGAGTTGCCCTGGTTAGGGGGAGTACTACTTTTTGTAGAGTTTTTGTTTGTATGCTTTTGTTGTTGATGGTTTTTCAGAAATAGTGTTTTTCATTTGGTCTTGATTGGAACATATAGGGTTAGATTGACCTATATAATTGGACTAGTCATTGATTGTGATGTCTTTATCCTAGGATTAGGGTACACTAAGGTTGAGACTCACCTATGTGATTAAGTAGATCACTTAATTTTATGAGATACTATATGTTTGGAGACATAGGTGGGATTACCTATTGAGTTAGATTTGCTAATTGATTAACTTTTCTTTACACTTTTGATATGAAGTCATATTGTTGAATAGATTCTTCACTTTTGAATAACTCTTTTTATTAAGGAGATTATTCTCTCAAATGGAATCATCTATCGATACATATGATTATTCTTTGATTAAGGTCATTCGTTGATGTGGCTATACTCTTGATGAGAACCACTTATTTATGTGATATATCACTAAATGGAGTCATTTATTTACGAATATTTAATCTATGATTAGATGAAGCTTATGTAGCTATACTTTAGATTATAAAGTTATACTTGGGACGAGGTTGTCTTTTGAAGCGATTAGCTTGTTTATGCAAAGTTAATTTTTAGACTAGAAAAGATCATATGTTATACCTGAGATTGGAATATCTATTGAAGGGGGTAACTTATGCTTAGGTTTTATTGGTAGAGATACCATAGTATTTTGGGAATAGGGGAATAGGTTATTTCTAATGTTAGGGATTACCTATGCTAGGAAATTACCTAATCATAGTATATGAACGGTCATAATCCAAACCAAGCCATAGAAGTGTATGTGAATAGGAAGACTATCACTTGAAGCACTAGGTGAGAATACTTTGTCCAAAGTAGTGTAAGTAGCCACTGTTTACACTATCAGTTCACTGTGTTCCTTTTATGCATTCTAGTTTAGGATTTTCATACTCATAGGGGTAACGACTGTATGATTAGGTTCTGGTTTACAAGACATGGTTCACTAAGTTTAGATAGGAATTTGTTATGAGGTTTACCAACCAATCACTTTGTCAAAGGGTAGGGCCATCTTGCCACATGTGTTAGATGTGTGGGCGACTACATTTGAGTCTGTGGTTGGCAGAAAAGCACTTGAGTGATACTTCTCATTAGTTGGTGGCTGTATTTGTGGTTGTTTTTGCTAATATTGGGCACAAATATGGTGTATGTACTAGGGAGCAGTGACATCTAGAATGTATGCACCAATGCGAAAAAATCAGGACCAGTTTGTATATCTATTTCCAGATGAAGCTCGAAAGAGCTATGCATGTATTATGTACCCATCTATTTTGAAGATTGTAATCTTGAATGATAAACTTGAGTTTATTCAATATGAAATTTATGTCATGGAAATATTTGTGAAATTACATTTAAATGCAATAGAAGTTTGGAATAGTGTTTATTTCAAATGTGCATGTAAATTACATGATAGAAAATATTTTTTTTTATTGCTATGTTATGGCATCATGATCATTCAATTGAGGTGAAAACTTGGAAAATTTTGCTAAGAAGAACATTGGGGTTGTTACATGTGGTATTAGAACTACCAAGTTTAGCTCTAGAGCCTATGGGCTCATTACGTAAACCTTATCAAAAGATAATGGTTGAAAAGTTCTTATGCCAAGAAGGCAAGAGGAAAGAATTAATAGAAATGAAAAGGAAGATAAGATTTCAAGAAACTTGTTTATGTTTGGGACTAGAGAGGAGTCCCTAGAGTTGAAAACTCCTAAACCAACAACTCATTATTATACTCCTTGAATTGCAGAAGATTATGCAATTGGGTTATGTAGGAAGGTTATGAAGGATAACCAATATGCGCCTTCACCATAAGAAATAGTCAAAAGACTATAAGGGGATAGGAAGAATTGAAATAACCCCCTTATTGGTAGCAACCTATAGTTGCAAGGAGTCAAGGATTTTTGGATTTGGTAGTATACTACAAATCTATGAGTATGCATTATTGGCACAATTTGGAAACTTCAATCAAAGTAGGAAGTCAATGATTTGTGAATCAAAATAAAAAAATGAGGTATCCAAGAGGTTGGATAACCCTTGAAAAAATCTGATTTTGAACAAAGTTAGGATTTTAAGAAAAGAGTTAGTACCTTAGAATAAGGATAGAAACCAGAAAGGTTAGAAAAGAAGCAATGAATGAAGTGGACAAGGTTCTATAAATAAAAATTGAGATCAATTTGGAGTTTTGATTAAGATGAGGAAAAGAAACCAAGAAACTTTAGAAGTGCTTAAGGTTATGAGAAAATAAAGTTACCAAGAATTGGAAAATGTCACTTGGAAAGATGATTGCAAGTTGGAAACTTGTAAAGAACATCAAACTAATTTAGACAAAAGGCTCAGATGAAGCATCGATTGGTTGAAGTGTAAATTAAACTCACCAACTTATCAATGAAAGTAAACTTACATTTATAGGTTCCATAAGGAATTGAAATACTAGAGTGCCTCTTGGCTTGTAAAGTTTTTGATTATTCAATAGATCTATTTTATAACGATCCAATTATTGAATCTATGCGATTATAGATCAATGATGAATCCAATTTTGGGAAAAAGTATATTCAAGGCATGCCATGGAGGGTATAAAAGGCAACTAAAATCCAACAACAAGCAATGAAAAATAAAATCAAGAAAGAAAAGGTTAACATGAGTTCGACTTTGAGTTGATCAAATATCGTGGAAATACTAAGGGGGGAAGGAAGAGAGTGGATTGACTCAGATAAAATTAACCCACACTTGATAAAAATCATAAATATATTTTTCATTTGGAAGAAATTTTGACTTCTTTGTAAGTCATGATGTTAATTAAGTCATAAATTTCATGACAATGAGAATAAAGTATTGGAATTATTGAAAGATAATGAAAATGTATCAAGGATTATGACCAATGAGAAAGGAATATTATCACTTAATACTTTATATATATGATTGATTGAAAGATCAATTTTTATTATCATTGATGCCTTAGAAAATGATAGGTAGATTACTTGGTCATGAAAGGGAAGATCATTAGCTAAGGAATAGGTAAGGAAAGATATAAATTACTCATGATTTGGAGTTATTGAGAAATGTTAATGGTTGGTAATTAGATATGCAATTAAACTTGATATCTTTTGAGAACCAACATGTTTGAACAAGAATTGTTACTCGAAATGGTACATATGCTTATCGAGAAAGTTAGATTGAGCTAAAAATTGATTACATCTTTGGAAATGATCAAAGGATAGAAGAAATCCAAGGTATGGATTTCCTAAGATGAAGGACATTTATCTCTGCAAATGATCTAGTCATTAAAATAGAGAATCAAATGTGGAATGAGACCATGAAATAGGTTTTCACTTAGTCAAAATAGACTAATATGAGATGGAAAAGAACCTATGTAACCAAAATTTTGGGAGATTAAGGAATGAAATGAGGGAATTGATGTCATATTTAGGAAATTCAAATGAAAAAAATATTTGTTGGATGAGGAACCACTTTAATCTGGAAAAAGATAGAGTAATATGTTGCAGGGTATGTAGCAAGTTATTATCTAGTGTGCTAGGAGATGAAGATAGGATGTCGTCATTAGTAGGACGTGTGTACTCTCTTAAGATTCTATTAAGGGAAAGTGGAAGAACACAAGATAGTTTAATTTATATATGTCAATGGAACTAGCATAATATTATGGTGTACAGACTCACCAAGGTAACCAATCTTGGTTGAAAATTTTGATTTATAGGAGTTTGATTCTAAATAATATAATGTGTGAAGTAGTTGCTTAGTGTTCCTAAGAAGGTTATCTCAGATGAGAAAAAATAAATAATGATAAGGTTTTGTAAACCATAATCATATTATGAGAAAATCAATTGAATGAATTCTCAATATATTATTATAGCCAAGTAGGAAAAAGTGATAAACCGAATATTTAATGATTCAAGTAGAATACTTATAAAATTCTATCATTGAGGTTTGATCCATTATATGGTAAGGAAGGTTGAAAACTTTATTAAGCTGAAATAGGATAAGAAATGGGGTTAACCTTAGACCAAAAGGTTTTCAAAAAGGAATAAGAGATCGAAATGATCGAAGAAACTTTGTTGATACTAGACTTGAAATATGAAGCAGTATCATTAAGTTTGGAATTGACAGGTTTACAAGAGCAATGTTATGCTCAAGATGGACAAGTAGTCAAGAGCATTAATTTTATGATTAAGGAAAATGGATGTGTAAGTGACTGACGAAATCGACTTCTGAGTTATCTGAAGGTGTAAATACCAAAGGGAAGGATGGGACCCATGGTGTAGTGCAAATGCACCGAAATTCCTTTTCTACTTGGATTACACTAAGGATAAACTCATTAGCCAATGAGAATGTGTCTTCTAGTCATTGTAGTATAGGTGTCATGTGTTATACAATTATTATTGTACTTGAGATGTACATAGGAGTTATTGATATTACAAAGCATAAACTCTTAAAGATAGAAAGTATGCATGATGCACACAAGTTCTCCCTATGCATTAGCAAGGACACTCGATGCAAGGTCCAGGAAGGAGGGGATTGTAAGGAGTGATTCTATGAGGGAAGATTATTTTATAATTCTTATATGAATTGGAAATGGTAAGTAAAACCTTTATTTGAATTTATCTATATGTTAAAGTGCTTTAAATCATCGGGGGTGATGATTCACAAGGGGGGAAGTATGTCACACCCTGTCTTGTTATTACTGAGTTACTTTTACCATCAAGAGTGAAAGTGTTGATAAATGCTAAATGTGGATTTAATATGTTTATCAGATGAATGAAATACTGAAACATGCAATTAGATGTTATTGAATTAAAAAAAATGAACATTCTTTGAATTAGTAGAACACTTATTGCTATATGAATATGTTAATGTTTTATGATGCATGTAGATTTATTATGAACGTCTAACTACCTTGGTGTTGTACTAAGCTGGTTGTAGGGATAGGTTCAATCCTCCATAAGGGAGGGGAAGTATCACTTAGGAGAAGTGATTGGTTGGGTAACCTTAAATGAAACCTTACTGAGCTTACACACACTCACAACTTAGTAGGCCTAGTTGAGTCAAGTCAGTAACTTGGGAATTAGGTAAGTGCTTTTGGTCATAATATTGACATATTGAAATGTTTAGGTAGCCATTGAGTTAGGATGTTTTTTGGATCTAATTATGACTTGGGTTATATTATCTGGTTTCTTGATTGATTATGAAATTTTCGTCATCTCTTTAATGAGTTTGAGTTCTCCTTCATGTAACAATCAATGATTATATATGTACATAATGAATATATATATATATATATATATATATATATATATATATATATATATATATATATATATATATATATATATATATATATATATATATATATATATATATATATATATATAAACACACACATATCTATGTGTGTGTGTGTGTGCGTGATAACAATACTCATGTAAAACGAATGTATATGTGCATGAAAGAAGGAATACCTTTACATACCATGCACAAATACATTGTATGCATCGAGATGTCAAATTGACACATATCACGTGCACATATAGGTGCATATGCATTTATATATATAACTATCAATTGGTGGGGTAGTGAATATTTATATATGTGTAAATAAAAAAGTAATGATATATATGTTTAATGTTGTGACATAGATTTTGAGAACCCAAGATGCTTGCTCTCTTCCTAGGATTTTTCACCTAGAAAGAGAGAGATTTAGGTCCCAAAATACTTATGTAACACTCAAATTAGGATGTATGCTATATGATATGATGTAAATGAACTTAAATAAATGCAATTGATTGATTGAAATGAACTAAAATGAATGCAAAAGTGTAATTTAAGCTATGTTTGAAAACACATTATGATATGAAAATAACTATGAAAATGAAGAAATTATGAAGAACAAAAAGAGATAGATGAAATCATAGTGAACTTGGATGAAATATGAGTTGTTTGGAATGTCTAGAATGCTGATGAATTTTACTATTTTTTCATAGTGGGACTCATTCACCCAGGGTGGCAAATTAGTCCTCCTACTGATGAAAAAGTGTCGAGAATTGATTTCTAATAGTCGGGATCCGAGATTTGACAAAATACATATTTTCAGGTCTCAGGTGGGACTCATTCGCCAAGTGTGGTGAATCATTCCACTCTTGGATTTATGGAAAATCAAACAACAACTCTACAACACCAGATTTGGGAATGTCTGAATGTCGGGTTACCGAAGTTCGTTCTATAGAAAATAGATAGAAAAAACTCAATAAGCTTGAAATAATGATAGGTTGACTTGAAGAGCCTAGTTTACATGATTTCCACTTTTCAACACCTTTAAACTTGTCAAATATGCAAAACAAAGGCTGCAAAGGCACATGCAAAGGGGAAAAATGTTGGAGGGTTAGAAAATAGGGGTTTTCCTTGGTCAAACCCCACTTTGGTAATCAAACCTAATAGAAATAAGTGAAATGTAAAGGAAATGTAAACTAACATGAAAATGCTATTAAATCACCAAATCCTTGATCTTGTAATTCTAAAGTAATGTCAATAGCTGCTCCAAAGTGCTTCAATAGTTGCTTCAATTGATGGTGTAGGATGCTTGAATACTTGAATGTATATGTGGATGAGTGAATTTGATGAATTAGGTGTTAAAATGAGATGAAAAACACTTATTTATACAATTCTTGTGCCTTACTATCCATTCATACCTCATCACACACCGACATCAAGTGACTTTTAATAAAATCCTGAAAGGAAATTTGAAATATTTTGAATTTGGGGCCAAGGGGACTCATTTGCCACCCATGGTGAATGGGTCCCACTTAGGACCTAAAACCATGTGTCAGGAAAAATGTTATGTTTAATGTTGTTTTTTGGGATAATATCCAAAAATACACTTAATTAAGCATATGAGGGCATAAAGAGACAAAATAAAGCATGAGAAAGGTGTAAATAAGGAGATCGTGCCTAGAAAAGCGTGAAGTCTTGTTACAAGACTTTACACCACTTCAATATAGGACTTGTTGATGTGTAAAAAGGTTATTTTTAGGTGAATTACATTAAATGGAGTCTAGAAGAATGTGGAAATTTCTTACAACACTTTACAACACCTTCACAAGACATCGTTCTTTGAGTTTTAGTACCTAAATAAGCATGTTCAAGCCATGATACATCATAAAATTAAAGCAACATAGTTTCAACACCATGAAACAAGACCTAAAAGGCAATGAAAATGACAAAGGACCATTTTTCTATGACACATTTAGCCCCCACTTTAGTGAGAGGATGAAATTGCTTCCTCACACTAAAGTAGCCATGAACATTGAGGGGAGGGTTCAAATGCACTTATGCTAGCAAGATGGAATACAACAATCAAGAGAGATGATCAAGCCCCCAAGATAAAGACCCCATGGAAAACTAGACATAAGGACAAAGGAACACACAAGTGATGAAATGAATTGAATGAAGCTTCGATCATCAATCCAACTAGTTGTGAAAAGAGATCTAGGTTGGTTGATTGAAAAAGAAATTGTGTACTCACTCTAGGGCCACTGAACTAGCTGTCCATGGGGTGAGAAGGCCCAAAAAGAAGTAAGATACATATGCTAGTTGGTATGCACTCACAAAAAAAAAAGTGGCTATGGGGAAAAGTCATGCCGCTAGTTAGGCTTCCCGCTTAACCATGCCAAAGTTATACCACTTGATAACTTTAACAAGGCGCCACAAAGCCAAAGAAAATGTAAATGTTGGTTTAAGTTTCATGAGACAATCAAAATAGGATGGCACCATAGGAATGCAAGTTTTGTTATGCAAGGTGGAAAAACAAATAAGACGGCTCCACAGGCATGCAAGTTGTGTTATGGAAGGTGGCCGAAGGAGGATGCAATAATGTGAAAGATTGTTCAAAGGAGTCTTGTTTAGTTTATGCAAGGTCAGTCACTTAGGGAAAATTGTGTCTAATGTCTCCAAAAGGGGACCAATCAAAGAATAGTATATTCACAACTTAGGGGATGTATTACATCACATGAAACCACAAAGAGGAATGTAATATGCTAAGATAGATCACACTTATGAAGGACATCACACCCAATGTCATCCACAAAATGACAAATGCATGATGTAAACAACAAGGCTACACTAAGAAGCATGAATTCATAATGAAATAATGGTAATGTATGCCCCCCACTTTAAAGGAATTGCTACACATCGTTCTGTGAGCAATTACTTGAAAGTAGAGAAGAAAAGAAGAGGCAAAAAGAAAACAAGATAGGAGAGCCAACTTGAAAAGCTCTATGCCAAGTCATATGTTTCAAAGGTAGGCTGCGTCATGTCAAGGAAAAATGAAAAGAAAAGAAAGAGAGGAAGTTTCCCCATAGAAGAGAAAGTACACCAAACACATAAGGGATCTATGGATTTGGGGTTAGTATGCTCATTGCTGCAATGTTTTTATGAAAGAGCTCATAACTGTCATCATTCCCCAAATACACATAGAACTGGAAGAATGACATAAAGAGAGCAAAAAAAAAAGGAAAAAGAAAGTCCATTTTGAGTCAACATGGAAGAGACATTTGTAGTCTCAACGCTTTACATCATCCCCAAAAGGAAAACACAAGAGAAAAGAAGGAAAATCAAAACGAAAAAGATTTTGGGTCAACATGATGGAGACATTGCGATCTCAATACCTTGCGTCATCCCCAAAAGGAAAACAAAAAACAAAAATAAAAAAGACAAGGAATGTTTGGGTCAACATGGAAGAGACATGGGGCATCTCTATGCTTTGCGTCATCCCCAAAAGGAAAACACAAAACAAAATGAAAAAGACAAGGACCATTTAATAACATGGAAGAGACATAGGGGTATGCTTTAAGGCCATCCCAAAAGGAAAACACAAAACAAAAATGAAAAGACAAGGACCATTTGGGTCAACATGGAAGAGACATAGGGCATCTCTACGATTTGCATCATCCCCAAAAGGAAAACACAAAATAAAGCACGACGAATAGAAGAATAAATATATGAATAGAAGAAGTGTACAAGGAGAGGAAACATCAAACACATGATATGGGGGAATACGATATGCACATGAAAATAAAAAAGAGAATAAAGATCAATAAAAAGGTTAGCTAGGCAAATTCAAGTCATCCATCAAGTCATCCACCTCCCAATCATGTTCAGTGTAATTCGAAGGTGGTTGAATGTCTAAAGGAGGAATCATAAGTGCTGAACTAGGATTTGTACCAGGTTCTTCACTTGGTAGAGAGGATGTATCATTTAAGCTCATTTTAGATGAAAATAAAGAGTTCAAACCATTGTGTATTTCTTCATCTATTTTATTGATCCTCACATCATCATTGTTATATATCATCAAGATTAATAACGATGGGAGGATGAAGGGTGATTTCTAAGGATGGATGTAGCAAGAGTGGTGGTTGTTGAATGGGTTGGTTTTGTTGCAATTTTTGGGTTGAAATTTTATGTGGTAGGTCAGGAGAGGGAAGGTGGTTATCTATTTCTTTTGTCAATAATGGAGGTTGATTGTCTTGATCATCTTTTGTATGAGATTGATGGGAAAGGAGACGATGTCGACGTCGACATTCCCGAGCACCGTGGTTTTGTTTAATTATGTATTGGAGTTTTTGAGGTGTAAGAGTGGATTGAGCTATCACAGGTTTTTCTACTGCCGAAGGGGGAAGAGCAGGAGAAATCGAAGAGGATGGATCAACCACTTTCTCTTTCACTTTATATACTTGTTTGATATGAGGAGGTAAGGAAAGAGTTATTTCATTTTCTCTTGGTCATTTAAATGATGGATGGGAAGTGTAAGGAAGAGATTGTTCAAACGGTTTGATAGTTTGTTCAATATCAGATTCAAGTGTAATCATGGTTTCATCTAGGATAGGATTAGTGGAGGTGGATGGAGATGTGTTATGAAGAGATAATTCAGCTATCTTTTTGGCTTTAAACTTTTGATAAGCAATGTAAAAGAAGTCCTTACAAGGAGTGATAGGTTCCATGGGTTTAGGACAAAAGGTTTCTAATGAAAAGTTACCTTTGGAAGATAAAGGATTAAATCCACTATGGTGTACAGTGAATACATCATGCCATGTGGAAACTTCAAGCACTTATGAACGACTGATGGGACCGCTTTCATTGAATGAAGCCAAGGAAGGCCTAACAACAAACAAAATTGGTTAGATTGGGGGATAATGGAAAATGTTACCTCCAAAGTCTTAGGTCCTATTTGTAAAGGTAGCATGATCGATCCAATCGTAGGGCATGCAAAACCATGATGTGTTTTAATCCATGCAATCGGTGTATTATAGTCATCTTGATATAAATTATGTAATACTAGGAATGATGAAACATGATTAGTTTAAGGAAGTTTCTTAATACTCCTAGATACTTGAAACAACGAAAATAGGAAGAGTTGTCTACCTTTTAGGAGATCTAGGGTTCCTCCTATTTCAATGTTTTATTGTTTCACTCAAGGAAACTCTATAGAACTCAATCCAAAGATGAAATCAATGAAAGAGATATGCTAAAGGGTGTCCTAGGATATGATTAATGACTAAAGAAGGGTTCACCACCAAGCTATGGCTTGGAAAGACTGGTAATATGCAAGATCTAATAAGAAGACTTAATGATATGCAAGATTACAATGAATGACCTGTAAATGAATGCAAATTAGAATAGAAAATTGGAGATGTACAGATGGGCAACTAGAAACTTGTAGTAGCTTGAGTGGAAACCTGAAATGTTGAAAAGTACTAAAATTAATGTAGAGTGGGACTCATACAATAGACTAGGCAATTTAGTCCCAAATTATGGTTTTTGGGTAGGAACAAAAAGCTAGCAAAGACAAGTCTAGAACTCCTAAAAACTAGAAATTTGACTGTATTGGGACTCGTATGCTAGAAGTGGCATATCAATCCAAACAAAATAAAAAAAGAGGGGTGCATCAAGCGTCAACCATTTGTTCCACATATTGTGGATCGGATCTAGGTTGTTTGTCCAAAAATGCATGCTCACTATGAGGCAATGAAACTTCATGTTGTTCGCTAGGCGAGTATTTGAAAAGGTGAGACACATACACACACAGCCGGTATGTGCCCACACACATAGGCAAGTGGCTATGGGAAATTCATGCCTAAGTTCAAATTCTCATTCAACCATAACAAAGCTATACCTCCTGATAACTTGCATAAGGAGCCACACAACAATGAACTTTGAGCTTCATGAGACAAGAAAGATTTGTATGCTTGGAACTCATGAACAAACAAGATGGCTCCATAGGCAAGAAAAGTGTATTATTCGAGGTGGCCATATAACCAAATTTGTAAAATGGTGTAAAGTGTGTTTAAAGGATTTTTGCTTAGCTCATGTAAGGTATTAACTTAGGGAACATTGTGCCTAATGTCTCCAAGAGAGGACCAATCAAAGAATATAAGATTCACAACTTAGGGGATGTAGTGTGTCGCATCAAACCACTAAGAGGAATATAATATGCTAAGAGAGATCACGCTCTTGAGGGACATCAAACCCAATGTCAACCGCAAAAAAAATCCACATCACATGAATTAAGAAGACTACATCAGGAAAAATGAAATGTAAAATAATAATGCCAATGTATGCCCCCACTTTAAAAAAATTGCTAAACACCATATTGTGAGCAATTACTTTAAAGTAGCAGATGATAAATGCTAACAATAAAGAAGACATGATAGATTATTCAGAAAGCCCTATGCCAAGTCATATGTTTCTAAATAAAGCTTTGTCATGAAAAGGACAATGGGTTGCCCTAAAAATGAAACTCCAAACACATGAGAGATCCATGGATTCAGGGTCAGTATGTTCTTGGTACAATATTTTTTATAGAGCTCAAAAATATCATCATTCCCCAAATACTTATGAAACAAGAAGAATGACACAAAGAGATCAAAAACAAAGAAAAGCCTTTTGGGTCAACATGGATGAGACATGAATGTCTCGATGCCTTATGTCATCCCCAAAAGGAAACACAAGACAAAAGAAAATGATAAAGGAAAATATTTTGGTTCAACATGGAAGAGACATGAATTTCTTGATGCCTTGCATCATCCCCAAAAGGAAAACACAAGACAAATATAAAAGGAAAAGGTAAAATATTTATGACATAGAGAAGAATGTAGGTACAAATAGAAGAATGTCACAAAGAAAGAGAAATACATCAAATAGAACTGCATGGGGGATCACATTACACACATGCAATTACACAAATAATATGAAAACAAAGCAAAGACTAGTAACACATATGCAAGTCAACCTATTAGCAGGTTGTCCACATCCCAATTGTGTTCATTGTATACAAAAGGCAGAAAACTAGCCAAAGGGATAACAAGTGCCAAACTAGGATCATTGCCAAGTTCAACACTCTTCCTAGGGGAATTATTGTTTAATCTCATAGAAGAGGAAAACAATATATTAAATTCATTATACATGTTTTCATCAATTTTAGCAACTTCATCATCGTCATCTAAATTAATCACAATAAGAGGTCGAATGGTAATATCTAAAGAGGGATTTAGCTCCTGCTACGGTTGCAGTATATGATATTTTTGCTTCGGCGAAGAGGGAGACTCATCATGAATTACTTCA
Organism: Sequoia sempervirens; assembly: GCA_007258455.2. Classification (NCBI taxonomy): domain Eukaryota; kingdom Viridiplantae; phylum Streptophyta; class Pinopsida; order Cupressales; family Cupressaceae; genus Sequoia; species Sequoia sempervirens. Next base: position 673,649,633 of record VDFB02270651.1, read on the forward strand.
GTCAAGTTTGGATTTTTCCTTTCTTCATTTGTTTCTTTATTTAATCTTCGAGCAAGAGCACGGTGTCTACACCTACGCTCTCTAGCATTTTTGTTTATTTTGGTGTGATTTTCAAGTGTAGGAGCAGGTTTATCAACCATAGGTTTCTTTTCTTCCCTAAGGGGGGAACAGAAGGAACCATAGGAGGTTGTTCAACTAATTTCTCTTTAGCTTTGTAAACTTCTTTTATTTTAGGAGATGTGATGGGATTATTTTCATAATCTTTTGGTCTTTTGTAAGAGGTAGGCAAAGGATCTTTCTTGGGTTGGTCTTGGTTGTTTGGAATGTGTTTAGGTTCAATCATGGTTTCTTTAAGGATGGTAGGCTTGGTCATAGGTTGAGGCATGTTTCTAGGGAATAGTTTTTCTATGCATTTCACCTTGAACTTTTGATAGGATTTGAAAAAGAAGTCCTCATGAGGTTTAATAGGTTCCATAGGCTCGGGCCAAAAGAAATCTAAGGAAAATTTTCCATGGGAAGACAAAGGGTTAAAGCCATTATGATGCATAGTAAATATTTCATTGTCAAAGGGAAACTTAAAGCATTTATGCACAACCAAAGGGACAAAATTCATGGAGCATAGCCATGGGTAACCAAGCTTCACATAGAATTCGTCCAACTACGGGATGATGGAGAATGAGACATCTAATGTTTTTGGTCCTATTTGTAAAGGTAAGGTGATTGATCCCATCATAGGGAAAGAAAAACCATTATGTTTCTTTATCCATGCTTTCGGTTTATCATATGTTTCTTGATAGAGTTCATGCACAAGTAGGAATTCCTCGATGATCACATTCTCTCTAAAGATGGGATCAATTAATATCCCATTAGTGGGATTATCATAGATTTTTCCAATTGTGTAAAGAGGACCATCAGGTGCATGTTTAAGTATATCTTGTGAGCAAAAAGAAATGTCAATAGGTTTTTAGTTTGGACCTTACGATGTTGAGTTTCAATCAATGCAACCAAACCATCGATAGGATTTTATTCTATAGGATCTTGTTTATCAATATCGATGTTTTCATCATCTGTGTCAACATTCATCACATCATTCTTCGTAGTTTCACTAGCTTTAACAAATGAAATATTATGGTTTGGCATGGGGTTAGTAAAGATTTGAAATTTTTGGTTAGGAGGGGCAACAAATGTATTATCTTGATCATTAACACTGCCAACTGAAAGTCGACCAGAATCAATGAGGTCTTACACAAGATGTTTAAGATGCTTACAATGTTCTATGGCATGTCCATTTTGTTGGTGATAATGGAAGTAAGAATTCAATCTAAAGTTCAAGGGTAGATGTTTATTAGGATTAGGAGTCTTAATGGGAGGCAAGGTGATCATTTTCTATTCTAAAAGTTGTGACATTGTGTTATGGAGGGTATCAGGTAAGGGAGTGGATTGCCTAGCTGAATTCCCAAATGCAAAAGGAGTTGTCCTCCTTATAGTAGCCACTTGGGTATTGACATGTTGATTTGTTTTTTGAGGGGGATTAAGTTGGAAGGAATCTTTTATTCAGATTTCTAAAAGGTTGATAATTGTTCTGGTTTGTAGATTCAAACTTTTTAGGTCAGCTAGAGGTGGGTTTTGTTTCATGATTACTAATCAAATTTTGATAATCACGAAGGGCAGTACACAAGTCCACGAAGGAGGGGAACTTCATCATGGTAAGCTTATATTGTATCTTAGTTTGCAAGTTCTCAATGAACATCCTTTGAAGGTGAGGTTCAAAAATCTTTACGTTGATTTGGGAGTAAACTAATTGATAGCATGAAATAAAGCCAGTAATCTTCTCTTCTTTTTGCTTACATCTCATCAAATCGGCTAAGGTCATCTTAGGAGTCATATGCACTTGGAAATGGTTTATAAAGGCATCAAAAATTTCATTGAATGAACAAATCGAGTTGTTTGGTAATGAAGAAAACCATTCTAAGGTGGCATCCTTCAAGGATCTAGGGAAAAGCTTAGCCAAGAGCTTATAATCCTCAAGAATAAAGTCACTACATAAGGTGGTATAAGCAGAAACATGGTTAGAAGGATCTCCTTTCCCCCCATATTTCTCAAATCTAGGCACCTCTATACATTGTGGCATTGATTTTCTCAATCCTCCAAGCACAAGGGATTGATTTTGACATAATTTATGTAGGTTGATAATTCTGATTTTGGTTTATGGTGGAAACTTGCTCTTGAAGGGATGAAATAGTTTGCAAAATTTGATTTACGAGAGGATCATTGTTTGTATTTTGAGATGGAGGTGAATATGGTGGAGGTATGTATATGTTCAAGGGAAAAGTGAATGGGATGCTTATAGGTGGTAAAGTTGTAGGAGATATAACATGTGATGCCACAAAGGTACTAGGGATACTAGTAGAAATACCCAAGGAAGGAATCACATTACTATTAGGTTGCATTGTTGTAACTTGAGGGTTGGTATAGGTAGGAATAGAGGAAATTATTATGGGAGGAGGAATTTGAATTCCTCCTTGGTTTGGCACATTGTTCAAAGGTAAAGGAAAACTAGTGATTGAGGTAAGATGTGGCACAAAAATATGAATTATGTTACACAAAAGATCAATTCCATCTTCACTTTCAATCATGCAATGCACATTTATCTATGATAGGGATAACAGTGGTTGAAATTTTTTTGGCACTTATTTGATTTTGTAGGTTTACTAAGTCTTCATGAACTTGGATTATGTTTTCTTGCAGAATACTAGCAACCATTGTTTCAACATTTTTCATACTACTTGAAGGAAAAAAGTTGTCAAAGGTATGATCCACACCTAGTGAACTAGTTTCAGCACTAGTAGTTAAAGAGATAGGTAACCCAAGATCCATGATGATTGTGCTATCACGGGATGACATGAGTCTCGAACATCATCTCACTATAGTATTAGCAATAGGACACCAAGTAGAAAAGATCATACAAGGTACAATCAAGGAAGTGCGAGATGCAATGAACACAAAGTAAATGCTATTATCTAATTTTGATTCAAATAAAATAAAGCTAGATGCAATGAAATGAATTTAATAGAAATTATACAAACTGAAATAGATTACTAATAGCAACAAACAAAAACACAAAAACAAAGTGTTTAATGCTGAAAAATGTAGTTTAAAATTTGAAACAAGAATAAATTTCTCAGAGGCGCATATGAGTCCAAATTAGTGTTTTTCAAGGATCTGAATGTTGAATAATAGTCACCACAAAATACCCAGAAATTAGGAAAAATATCCTGTACTAGGACTAAATCACCTAGAGGGGTGTATGAGTCCCAGTTTAGGGTTTTTACAAAGATTTTAGAAAATTATGAGTGAAAGTTATGGTTTCTAGTTTGGATGATGTCTAAGCTAAGTGAAAATGTAGATTTTAGATGATATTTAATGATGCAAGATGCAAAAATGCAACCTAGATGCACTTTCACTAATGCAAGAATTACAAACCCTAGATGTCAATTAACTAATGCAAAACCTAATGCAATGTTAATGTAAGCTAGATCTAGGATTATGATGCACTCCAAATCAGAATTAAGATATTCTAAATTCGGTTTCACCAAAATGAAACAATGGAAATAGGAAGATCTCTCTACCTTTTAGGAGATAGGGTTCCTCCTATTTCAATGTTCTATTGTTTCACTCAAGGAAACCCTAGAAATCTCAATCCAAAGATGAAATGAAGGAAAGAGATCTGCTAACGGGTGTCCTAAGGTATGATTAATGAGTAAAGAAGGGTTCACCACCAAGCTAGGGCTTGGAAAGACTAGTAATATGCAAGACCTAGTTACAAGATTAATGATATGCAATATTATAATGAATGACCTAAAAATGAATGCAAATACGAGTAAAGAACTAGAGAAGTATAGAGGAGCACTGGGAAACCTGCAGTAGCTTGAATGGAGACATGAAATGCTAAAAATATTGAAATTAATGTAGATTGGGACTCATATGCTAGACTGGGTGATTTAGTTCCAAATTAGGGTTTCTAGGCAAGAACAAAAATCTGGCAAAGACAAATCTAGAACTCCTAAAAATGGAAATTTGATTGTACCGGGACTCATACGCAGCTAGAAGTGGCGTATTAGTCCTGCTAGGAACTTTTAGAGGATCAAGATTTGAATCTATTCTTCAGTCTCTACTCTATCTTCTCAACTTTATTTTTGGGTTTTAATTACTTTTTCTTTGTAGATGTCTTTTAATGATCTTCCAAACAAGATGACAACTTGGAAAAATTTGCACCTTTGACAACTTCTTTCCAATATTGCTCTTCAATGTATCTTCAACCTAGATCTATAAATCACACACTAAAGAGAGGGAAAATGTTGTTTTGGTAGTGGAATGTGGTTTTCCTTAGTCAAACCCTGTTTTGGTAATCAAACATTGAAATAGAATGGAATAGAAAGGAGGAATGATGAATAAAAAAAATGCAATGTTGCAACTCACCAAACCCTAGGAATAAAGTGCTGCAAACATGTATGAAATGGCTCCAATGGATGTAGATCTTGATTCTTGCTTGAATGGCATGGATCTTGAATTGATTGCTTGCTTGAATTAAAAAACCCTACATCACAAATGTTAGCTAAAAAACAAACATGATGCATGATGATTTTGACATGATGCTTGATACTTGAATAATTCTCCAAAACACTTGACAATCAACTCTTGAATTGTCTTAAATACTCTTGTAAGCATTTGAATGATCTTTTGAACTCAAATTTTCTATAATGCATGAATACTCAAGTTGCTAGGTCACTTGTGAACTTGCTAAGTGAAAAATGAGTGGAAAAATCTTGTATTTATACATTTTTATGCCTAATTTCTTGAAATTACAACACTACAAGTTGACATCAGATCTAGGAGAATATAATCCTACCAAGAATTTGAATTTAATCTAATTTTGAGCCACACAAGTATCATACGCCAAAAGTGGCGTATGAGTCCCATTAGGCTAGGCTATGGGAAACATTTTTCAAGAAATGCTTAGATTCATGTGAAATCAATATTGAGGCCCCAAAACTTAGGTAGGACCCATACACCCAAGGTGGCCTATGAGTCCTAGATCACTAAATATGGGCCATAAAATCCAAAAGCACTTGAATTATGATTGGATTATAGTTTATGTTGGGATTATCCTTGGAAAGATGCATTAATTAAGACTTGTGGATGCAAAATAAGGCATAAAGAAGCCCAATAAATAATGAAAAACCATAGATTAGTGTGAAAGTGTTAGGATACACTTTACAACACCCTAAATAAGGCACAATTAAGTCCATTTAGTTCATAAGGGCCTAAGACCTAATGTGAATGTGTTAAACACATTACACCACTAAATCGAGGCAACATTAAGCTTAGTTTAACAAGGAGGGCCTAAACAAGGACAAAAATGTAGAGGTATACATTTTCTGTTGCCACAATACCGTATACAGGGATATAGATAATGACGTTTCTATACATAGATAGTATAAACTACATGCATAATGTGAAATGTATCTGTGTGAGGGGGAAGGAATCCATCAGAAAAATGATAAAAAATCAAGATCAAATGCGAGATTGAAATCATAAACTAATCTAATTCAAAAACACTTAATCTATCCTATTCCATCACTCATGAAATTTGCAAATCTAAGCTATTTGAATGAAATTAAGATCCTAAGATATTCAAACCACTTCAAATAACACAAGAAAATATTACCATCCCATGGTGGAGTGTATTTGCATGATGTTGGGTTTTTTGTATCACTGCAAAGCCTTCATTGCTTGTACAAAAAAGCTTGATGATCGATGCTTGTTCTTGAAGAATGATGAAGATCTCTCAATGGTGATCTTGACAACACTTTGTTGCATAAGGTAAGTTGAAATTATGATCATAATTTGTGAAGAGAAAGGCTTGTTATATAGAAAAAGCAATTTTGAATTGACGGTCAAGATCGCATTGGAGAATATCTAGATCAACGGTCAAAATGAGTTGAGAGGATTTAGACATGAGGAGATTGTGCAAAGTTGATTAGGGTGATTGAAGAATAGATTGGCTAGTCAGGATTTTGATTGCTTAGTTAGTAATTGATTGATTAGTTAGGGTTGAGTTAGGAATTATATGGTTGAGTTAGCAAAATTAGATTGCTTTGTTAGCAAAATAGATTGCTTAGTTAACAATCCATGATTTCCTTAATCAAAAAGTGGGTGAGGGATATTGATTAATTAATTCCAATTTGATTTTGATTTTGATTTTTGCTAATTTGAATAGTTTTATTTAATTATTCAAATTTTGGAGGGAAGTGAGATAATTAAATTATTATGATTTAATAATTCAATTAATTTTGAGGAATAAGGTGAATTAGTGACGTAATCAAATAATTAGTGTTGTTTGACTAATCAGGATAAACTAAGATAAGATTAGGACTTTATTAAATCAATGTAATTTATTTAATTAGTCTAAGTGATGAAACGTGAATTAATCAAATAACATTGTATTATTTGATTAATAGAAGAAATAGGGATTTGAATGTTGTTTGATGTCGTTTGATGAGTTATGAGATGCCATGGGATGATTTCGAGATGATTTAGGATGTTTCAGAGAGGTTATGAGATGTTCCAAGTTAATTTAGAGATATTTTGAGTTGATTCAGAGTTGTTTCGAGTCATTTCAAAGTCATGCTGAGACGTTTTGAGTTGATTCAGAGTTGTTTTGAGTCATTTTGGGGTCATTCAGAGATGTTCTGAATTGATTAAGAATTGTTCCAAGTCATTTTGGGGTCATTCTGAGACGTTTCGGGTTGATTTAGAGTTGTTTTGAGGTCAATCTGAGATGTTCAGAGTTGATTTAGAGTTGTTCCAAGTAATTTCAGGGTCATTCTAAGACTTTTTGGGCTGATTTAGAGTTGTTTCAAGTGATTTTGGTGTCATTCCAAGATGTTCTGAGTTGATTCAAAGTTGTTCTGAGTCATTCCAAGGTCATTTTGAGATGTTCTGAATTGATTCAGAGTTCTTCTGAGTCATTTCGGGATCATTCCAAGATGTTCCGAGTTGATTCAGAGTTGTTCCGAGTTATTTTGGAGTCGTTCTGAGACATTCCGAGTTGATTCATAGTTGTTCTAAGTCATTTCGAGGTCGTTTCAATATTTTTTGAATTTGTGATAACTGTTCAGTCAATTTTACATGTCTACATTTTTCCCCTCTTTGATACAAAGTACTGGTTGCTTTGTTTCAAAGATTCTATTTTTAAGATCAAGTGTTTTGAAAAAATGTATGCCCCACTGTGCCCCAATGTTTTGTGGAATGATTAGTAAGACTCTATGTTGCCCCCTCAAGAGGTTGATCGAAACTTTCATGTTTTGAGGTCAGGCTCACAACTTTGTTTTATTTCCATTTCAATGTGTTTAGGTCATAGAATCAGGTTTATAGGTCCTTTGTTTCTCGTTCTGATGTTTCTCTGAGCTTCTATTTGGAAAGTAGAAAGTTTCCCTAAGTAGAAATTAGGGTTTTCTTGTGGCTTATATAGACAATTTGTATTGTAGATAGCTCATTTGTGTTCTGACTCTATAGCTAATCCTTATCTTTGGTTCTCTCATTTTGTCAATTTTCGAAGAGCAATGTCATGTTTTGATGTTGTCCCACATCGTTCTGAGCTTGTTCGAGAGGTTGGATGGCCTTCAGATGTTGGTGGCCTAGTATGTACCTTCTTGCTTTTTCATTTTCATTTTCATCTCATTTCATTCTTGTTTTGTGTTTACAAAGTTTTCTAGGTCAAAAGTGAAGTTTCTTCTTTTCCACACCTTTGCCTCGGTTTCCATGCCTTTGAATGCTAAGAATCCACGCCTTTGCCTAGGATGCACACCTTTGACATGTTTCCTTGCCTTTACTTAGGATGCTTGCCTTTGTTTTCTGAGCATTTTCCATAAAACCTCAGATTTTCTCTAAAAGCTCACCTTTGACTATTTTAGGCCTTGGAAGCTCACCTTTGCCATATTTTCTCACCTTTGTTTCTAACCATTTTCTTGAAAAGCTCAGTTTTTCCTAGAAATCTCACTTTTGTTTTGTGTTTTTTGTGCATTTGCTCAAAACCTTTTCTTTTGACTCCTTCTGCTTCGTTTGATTTTAGCTTATGCTTGGAACCCTAGTATGTGTTTGTTTGTCATCCTAAATGTCGTTTGTCATCATTTTTTGTGTTATATTGTGTCTCCCATTTTGTTAGAGTGAAACCCTAACATTATAGTTTGAAAATGATTGCAGGTTGGTCTTAGCGTACTACAACCTAGGGAGAGACATCCATGACATTTGTTTGATCCCATTTACCATTTTGGTGTGTTGGAGTAGGGATTTCTCAATACTATGGGACTACTACACATTTTTTATATGCCTCCTATCAAGACTCATATTTACATGATGACCGCATTGGTGGAACGGTAGCATTCAAAAACATCCTTGTTTCATCTACCTACAAGAGAGGTGACTATCACCCTTGAGGATGTATGGAGGATACTTCATCTTCCCATCCATGGGGAGTTGGTTACGTATCATATTTGACATGGTATCCCCGCTATGTAGCATGTGTTAGGTGCTCGAAACTTGATGGTACATCAGTTAGAGATTGATTTGTCCGATTTTTCTAATAGTCCAGATCCTATCTCACTTGTTCTATGTGGTTTCATTTTAGGACTTGTTGTTCCTGATAGCTAAGGTCAAAAATTTCCCATAGGTTGGGGTGTGTGCATTGAGAATATGCTTGATCATGGTACAAGATATGCTTGGGGTCCATGTCTTCTTACTCATTTGTACAGAGATATGCATGAGGTCGTATATTGAGGCAGGAGATCTATTTCCATAGGTGTCTCACTTTTGCATGTGTGGGCATGGAAGCACATTGCAGTTACTTGGCCAGATGGGATATAGGATCATCACCCCAATGATCCATACTCATATCGTTATGGGGATTTTGTGTGCTACACCTTTCCTAGAGATCTTCCTTACTAGCGTTGAGTTTTTGATGATATTCTTGGTTTTGTGTGGAGACCATACTTGGGGTGTGATGTTTGTCTAGAGGATGTAGATCACCTTGTTTATTGTCGACATAATTGTTGGTTTCTTGGTTGTTCTGATATTGTGCTAGATTGTTATCTACTAGACCGAGTATGTCATCAGTTGGGGAGGGATAGGTCCAAGTTCTTGATACTTGTGAGGCTTGTTTTTGTTGGACGACATAGGAGGTTCGTGTATGGGGTATTCAGCCTGATATAGATATTGCTATTGCTGAGTTCAGAGCACTTTCCCCAGTTGATTGGGGTTGTTCAGTTGGTCCCATAGATCCAGGTACCTCTGACGAGTATGATGAGTGGTGGTCTTGTCGTAGGCCTCTAAGACTCATGATTCTTGGGGGTACTCCTACTTCAGGTAGATAAGGTATTACAGGTCATTGTGGGGAGTGACAACATATTGAGGTCCTTCTAGAGTAGTTGGATAGAGCTTAGGGTAAAGCTCATCATGATAGAGCATAGGGTGATCAGGATGAGCAGCCACCTCAGGTGTAGGGTCATAGGCGGGTTCTGGATCCTCCTCCACTAGCTAGGGATGGAGACATATTGTTAGCTTAGATGACTGCTACCAGAGATGCAAAGATAGTGAGATGATAGGCTACAAAGGCTTAGATAGATATTTTGAGGATCGAGTAAGATAGCGAGAGTGGTCGATGACATGCTACCGAGTCCCAGATAGATATCTTAAGGACCAAGCAAGATAGTGAGAGTGGTCGATGACATGCTATAGAGGCTTTTGTACAGTTGCTAACCACAGAGAGAGATACTCTTAGGGAAGAACGTGATCATTATTTACAGAGTTCTACATACTATTAGACTTTATATGAGGCTACCGTTCCCAAGGGTGCTCGATGTCCACAATTTGGAGAGCCTAGTTCTATTGGCGGTGATGGTGCAGTTGGTGGTGTAGGTGATTAGTTTGTGAGATAGCCAGATCATTTTGGTGATCCATAGGGTTCCATCCTTCTCCTGTTGGGGTCTTATTTTGGGTACTTGATATTTGTGTTGTTCCTTGTTCAAAGGCATTTTGTAGACATGTATTTTTTATGCTTATACTCATCGGACCAATCGAGGTGTTGTATAGATATTGTGATTTTGCATATCTTATCACATTGATGATGTATTCTCCTTTTTGATGATGATATATATGATATATACCTTCTTCATTTCATTCTCATTTTAGCTCATGTGATGATGATATATATAATATTGTATGTTTATGATGTGAAAATGTATGCCCCATACATGATGTTGTTATTGATTTAATATCATCATGATGTAAATTGCCATTATTGTGGATATAGAATGGTACTAATGATATTGTTATGCAGATTTCACTGAGAAGAAAATGTTGATGATTGGATAGACTTGTGATGTTAATTAGAGGAAATATTGATGATAGATAGAAATGTGATGTTAATTTTAGAAGAATATTGATGATAGATAGAAATATGATGTTAATTTAGAATAAATATTGATGATGATAGAAATATGATGTTAGTTTAGAAGAAATATTGATGGCAGATAGAAATGTGATGTTTGTCAGTAGTTGATGAGTTTCTTTTGCTTTGCTTTAGAGACTTTGCAGTTTGAACAATCCATTTTGATATAGCAAATAAATACGATGCACTAGGGTATTAATGACCAAGCTGACTTTCTATTTTTTGCATGGAATTTGACTCTACAAACAAGGAGTATTCATGCTCATACTAGACATACGGAAACCCTATTAGAGTGTATGTGTGAGAAGCTTTAAAAACATGCCAGACTAGTAACAAAAGAGGTATTAAGAACCTAACATGTCACTGTTACACGAACTGTTTTAAAGATGACTTTCACACACAAAACAAAGCAAGTATTCACCATGGTAGTATAACAAGACTATCCACAAACAAAAAATTGAAATGATGCTCAATTGCCCCCATTCCTTCTTCTCTAAATCCTTATGGAAATCCTCAAGAGATCCTGGGAATGAGTCAATAATGTAAATCACCAAAATAAGATAACAAAAAGATAAAACAATGCCATTATATCACTTTCCATATTTGTTTGGGGTGGGTGTATTATCCGATGTTGATCATGTCTATCGTAGGAATGGATCTGTTAAGACATATCTGAGGATGTTGTTGGGTCTTATCGAAAATATATGTATTTGATACTTGGATTTATTTTAGTTCAATTTTGCAATCAAATTCTTCTACGATTATTTGCTTGAAGGTTTCAACTGTTGATTCTTGTTTTTTTTGTTTTGTCAAAGGGTGAGTGTGACGATATGTTTATTATGGGTGATGTTTTATTGTGAATTGTGATGGCGGACATGGGTCTTTTTTTTTCTAAGTTTTATGATGTTGTTTTTGAAATTTTTTGGGGACTAACCTAGGGACTCGAGGGCTCATCAAAGATAAGCCTTGCCTATGTTGTACACATAGAGGCTCATAGTTCACTTTTGAGTGTTTTTGACCTTTTTTTTTGTGAATGTTTTTGGCTTTTGTATGTTTTGACTATTTTTTTGGATTTTGTGTTTTTTGACTAAGTTGAAACAAAGCATGTTGGAAACCTAAGGGGACTGACCTAGGGTCTCAGGGGCTAATGAGCCTTGCCTACATTAAAAATGTAGAGACCACGTATTTCAACCATTTGACTCAAAGAATAAACTATTTTTGGGTAAACAACATTGATAATCTAGATTGATATTCCACTTTTGTGTCTAGAGGATATGTTGCAAAAAGGCTTACTTGAACTAGTTGTAGGGTTCAAGCAACTGTTGATATCTTAGACTGTTTGAGTGAAGTAATAACCCCATGATGTTGTTTTGTTTTTGATGTTTTTCAAATTTTTTTGTCCTTTTTTCTATTTTGTATGTTTTTGGCTTTTGTATCTTTTGAATTTTTTTAAATTTTTGATGTTCTTTGTGACCATGATAGGATACTCAAAGATCTAATCCATGCCCAAATTTTTGACATTGCCCCCAGTTGTGGACAAGACGACTTTCCTTAATCAATGACAAGACATGGTTGGATATCTTGTTTTGAAATGAATGGGTGGATGTTGTGGATAGTACAAATAGATAATGATGTGAGTTTATTCAAACATAGCACCTATTTTCCAAATTTTCACTATGGTACCTATTCTAAGAGTGCCACAAAGTGGTTTTCACTTAGAGAATGTTTTATTTCTCTTTACTATTTTTCTTTCTTTTTGATTTTTTTGTATTTTTTTATCCTTTTTCTATTTTTTTGGATTTTTACCCTTTTTCTTGGGGTGTTCTGACATGCTTTATCTGTAGAATTTCTTGAGGTGGTAGCTATTTAATGATTCAGCTAAAGGTTATCCTTTAGGAGTAGCTAACTAATATGGCCTAGAGCCATAGCTTGCTGTGATGACAAATGGGCCTAACCACTTGGGTTCAAATTTTCTTTTTCCATCTTGATTGAGTTGTACTTTTTGATTCTCTTTGAGGACTAATTCACCAACTTGAAAGTTCCTATCCTTGATCCTTTTATCATAGTTTTGCTTGAGCTGATTCTGATAAACCTACAGATGGTTTAATGTGCTCAAACATTTTTCATCTAGGAGTTCTAATTCATTCAGTTTGGATACCTTGTATTCTTCGCTGCTGACCATTCCTTTTAGTGAAACTCGCAATGAAGGGATTTCAACCTCAATAGGTAAGACGACCTCTGATCCATAGACCAAGGAAAAGGGGGTGGCACTAGTAGGTGTGTGAATGCTGGTTTGGTAGGCCCATAAGGCTAGGTTTAGTTGCAAATTCCAATCATGACTAGCTTCATTAATAGTCTTTCTGAGTATTTTCAGTATGGTTTTGTTAGATGCCTCAGCCTAACCATTCCCTTGGGGGTAATAGGGCGTGGAAAAGCGATGGTGGATAGAAAATTGGGAACAAAGCTCTTGGACATCCAATTTTTTTAATGGGGTCCCATTATCTGTTACTATTGTTTGTGGAATTCCATACCTATAGATGAGATAATTCAAAATGAATTTTGATATCTATTTGCCAATGATATAGGTTAATGGAATTTCCTCTATCCATTTAGTGACGTACTTTGTTGCTGTGATAATGAATTTGTGCCCATTGGATGAAGTAGGTGATATTTTTCCTACCAAGTCTAATCCCCATTACGAGAAAGGCCATGGTATGGTTATAGGTCTCAATTCTTGTGAGGGTGCATGAACAAGGTCACTATGTTGCTGACATTGTCGACACTTTCTAGAATATTGTATGCATTCCTATTCCATGGAGGGCTAGTAGTATCTAGTTCTGAGTAGTTTCTGGACTAGGTTAAGTCCGCCAGAGTGGGATCCACAAATACCTTCGCGAACCTCTTGTAAGGTTGTTTGTGCTTCTTACGCATCAAGGCATCATGGTAACATACCATCTAGAATACGATAGTATAGGGTGTCTCCTAAGATGGTAAAATGAGAAGTTCTATGGGTAAAGGTTTTCTTTTGAGTGGTCGTTAAGTCAATGGGTATGGTATCATGCTGGATGTAGTCAAATGTATCTTGGTACCATGGGGAATTAGGACCAACAACAATACATACCAGTTCTGATTCCAGGATGTCGAATGTTGGCATCAATAATTGTTCCACGAGGAACTCATACTTAGGCACATTCTCTGGAATATCCAGTAGTGAGCCTATTATTTCCATTGCATCGACAACTCTGTTATTGATTCGAGGGATTTCCTCAAAGGTTATTCTGACGAAGTATTCCTTGAAGCTATCCACCATCCTTTTATATGGCAATATTTTTTCATCTTTTGTATGGTATTCATCGTTCACTTGTCTGATCACTAGCTGAGAGTCTCCAAAGACCTATAGCTCTTTTATTTGTCATTCAATAGCCATTTTCAACCTTGTGATGAGAGCTTTATATTCTGAGATGTTGTTTGTGCATGGGAATGCAATCCTATAGGCCTTGGGCATACTATCTCCTTGTGGTGTGAGAAATAGAATACCATCTCTAGATGCATGTTGTGTATGGGATCCATATTGTGTATGGGACTCATCACAATACTCTCATCTAGAAAGTCCACTATGAGAGGTTTATGATCATCTAAGGGTGCTTCAGCTAATTGGTCTGCTATAATTTTTCCTTTGATAGCTCTCCTATCTACATACTCTATATCAAACTCACTTAGGATCATTACCCATTTGGCTATTCGGCCTGTTAGGGCTGCCTTTGCTAGCAAGATCTTGATTGGGTCTATCTTAGAAATCAGCTTGAACTTTTTGTTTAGGATGTAGTGTATTAGGCTTTGTGTTGAAAATACAACTGAGAGACACACTCTTTTAATGAGTGAGTAGTTTAGTTCATAGCCCACCAGTGTTCTATTGATATATTAGACTTCTCTTTCTTTATTGTTATCATCTAGCTGGGCCAAGAGAGCTCCCAATGCTGCTTGTGTGGTAGACACGTAAAGTATCATCTCCTTTTTTGGGATAGGTGGCATGTGTACAAGAGGAGTAAGTAGGTACTCGACTTGTTGGAGTGCTTGGCCACATCTCCCATCCCACTTGAAGGTGATGTCCTTATGTAGGAGATGAGTGAAAGGGTGACATTTGTCCACCAATTGTGAGATAAATTTCCTGATGGATTGCAGTTTCCCTTGTAGGCTCCTCATCTATTTTAGTGTCTTTGGTGGAGGCATTTCCATTATTGCTTTTACTTTGGTCGGATCTACTTCAATCCCTCTTCTTGATACTATGTATCCTATCAATTTTCCAGATGTTACCCCAAATACACATTTCTTAGGATTGAGTCTTAGATTGTACTATTCAAGATGATCAAATACCTTGGCTAGGTTTGTCAAGTGGTCTACTCTTTTGACTAATTTTTCTAGAATTTCATCCACATAGTCCTCCATGATTGTGTGTATCATGTCATGAAATATTATTGTCATTTCTCTTTGATATGTCACTCTTACATTCTTTAGACCAAAGGGCATTACATTCCAACAGAATGTTCCCCAAGCACAAGTAAATGTTTTGTGTTGGTCATTTGGAGAGATCTTTATCAGGTTGTATCTGGAGAAACTATCCATTAAGGATAACATCTCATGACTTGTTGTTAGATCTACAATCATGTTGATACTTGGTAATGGAAAGTTGTCCTTTGGATGGCTCTGTTCAAGTCTCTGAAGTCTATGCATATCCTTATGCCCCCAGTAGGTTTGGATACTAGTACTAGATTTGATATCCATTGTGGGTAATCGATGGGTCTGATGAAACCCACATCTAGTAGTTTCTTTAGCTCTACTTTTACTAATAATGCTATATGTGAATGCATTTTTCTAAGTTTTTGCTTGATAGGATTTTCTTCAGGCATTACAACTAGATGATGTAGCACTAATGCTGGATCTAGTCTAGGCATGTCAACATAGGTCCATGCAAAATTTATCTTATGGGCATTGATAAAAGCTATGAAATTGTCCTCTTCTTCTAGGTCTAGTGATGCAACATGGAAGGTTATCTTGGGGTCTTCTACTTTGCCAAAATTTATGGGTTCAATTTCTTCTACTAGCAGTGTTGATCTTTCTTGATATTATGATATGGGGAGATTGAATCTTCCATCCTCAGGTGCCTTTGATAGGTTTTCACCTTCAGATGCGTCCTTTATTTTTCTCTTTTCAGGATCCAATAGAGCCACAAAGTGGTTTTCTCTAGGGGACTATATTTTTATGTTCTTTATTTCATTTTTGTGACTAAAATATTCAATCTCTCCACCAAAGCATGCTTCCTATTCCAATTCCATGATGAACCCTACCTTTTGGTCTCCTACTGGTATGTCCGTTCGAAGTCCCATGAACTCTGCAATTGCCTCATCATTCTAGAATTGATCTAGAACAGGTGCATGTTGTTGTTTATACCAATCTATGAGTTGCAGGTATTAGAGTGGGAGGTTATCATCTTGATCCGCAAAGCCTATGGAAGTGGATGAAAGGGTTAGTATGTCTCAGGTTTATTTTTCCCACTAAGTGTCTAGGTCGTCATTGCTAGAAGTGGGAGAATAATATTTGGCGACAAAGGTGAATCCCACTCGTATTCATTAGAGTTTGTACCAAAATTGTAGTAGATGTTGGGAATGGTTTGAATATGTTGGAGAGGGAATCTATCACTGCTAAAGTTATCAAATAAGGCTTCAATGGGTAAATCATTGTCTAAGGTATGATAGGTATCTAGTGCCTTGATGCTAGCAAAAATTTTCTCATTTCTTCCAAGAGGTTCGTCCAATTTTTGGAATAACCACGTCCTTTGGTTCATAAGCTAGCCCCATATTCTTCTTCCTTTGTTGTACTATAATAGGTTCTGACAATCCTTGTTTGTGTGGCCCCAAGCCACCTTTTCCATTATATCCCATCTGTTTAACTAATTGATAACCTCTAGTAGTATGGTGAAAATTAGGTTCTAGCTTTTCTGGTTCTTCTTTGTCCTCCTTGTAGATCATAGATAAAAAGTCCTCAAGTATTTCTTCATCTTGCATGTCTCTCCACTTAGTAAAGATAGTGGGTTTGGCAATCATTTGTACTATCTTGATTTCTTTTGGAACTTCGTATACTCTGGGTGTTGGTGGAAGCATTCCGATACAAAATGCTTGGTTGAAAAAGTAATTCCCATTACCCTTGTCAAGTACCTAAATCTTGGCTTCCATTTTTGGTTGGTCACTTGAGGTGTTCTTGGTTGAGGTGGCTGGAAGTGTTGAAGGGTCAACATAAGAAAAGGAGTGGAATGCTATGTCATTGCTAGGCACATGTTGGATTTTATTGTATTTCTCCTCTAACTTGGCACAAAAATGAAAAGGATCAGGATCAACATATAGTGTTACCTCTTTTCCTTCATGGGGGAATTTTAGGCATTGATGAAAAGTGGAAGGGACTTCTTGTAAGGCATGGATCCAAGTTCATCCCAATAGGAGGTTGTATGGAAGCTCAAGATCTAGTACTTGACAAGTGGTTTTTGTTAGGGCTGGCCCTATTTGCACTGGTAATCTGACTGTTCCTTCATAATTTCTTTCTAGATCATCGTAAGCCCTTATTGTGATACTTTTTTCTTTGTCAATCACATCGTCAGAATATCCTAGCTGTTTGAAATTTTTTAAGGTACACCTGTTTAAACCTGCACCATTATCTATCAGTACCCATTTGACCATGGTTTTATGAACACCAACCTCTATGTAGAGGGCTTGTTTATGGAATTTTCTTTGGGGTAGATCTTTCTCAGAAAATATTAGGTGATTACTTTGTGTGATTTTACCAACCATAGCTTGGAATTGAATAGGATTTAGGTCATCAGGGACTATTGTTTCCAATGAATTTTCAAGTATTTCTCTATGGGTAGGTGAAAGTTTTAACAACTCTAAAATTGAGATTAAGGAAGGTATTTTCTTTAATTGTTCCACAATATTGTAGTCACTGGGTGACTTGATTGTAGGTTTGGGTGGTGCTCGTTGAATTGTACTTCTTCCTCGATGGGTGGTTACATTATAGTTATTATCTCCTCGTAGAGTTACTACATTTTCCCTATTATCATCAACTTGTGAGACGGTTCCTAAAACTGTGTCTGCATATGTGTTACAATTAGTGTTATGGTACTCTTGTTTCTTTCCTTTGTCATTCCCTTTGGCATGGTTTGGGATTGGGTTTGTGTAAATTTTTAGGTCCTTATTCCCAAGACGATGTTCGACGTCTACCTTCCCTTTGTCTATTAAATCTTGGATAAGGTGCTTGAGTCTCATGCAATTGTTTGTGGTGTGTCCTTTGATCATGTGGAAGTCACACAAATCCTTCTCATTATACCACGGTGTTTTGAAACTAGGTTCCTCATAGTTTGGATGATCATTAGTTTTGAGAAGGTTTTGTTGCACTAGTTTGCACATGACTGTTTCTAATGACTCACCTAGAATTATGAATTGTCCTCTTGGTTGACCGTATTGTGTCTGTTGTCCTCCCTGATTCATTTGTGGGTTCACAACTTGATTGTTCTTGGGATAGGTATTTTGGTTGTTTTGTGCATTGTTTGGAACATAGATTGTCTGTGCTACCTGTGGTTTGTTTGGAACTATGTTATGTGATGACCATAGTGTTCTAGCATCAACCACTCCATCATTTGTGATGTTTTTTTTTTAGCACATACTTTAGGTTTCTCATTTGAAGTAAATGGGCTGTCTTTTGAGTTATTTATTTTAAGGGCACCTCTTGCAATGAGGGCTCTTTAGATATTCAATCCCTTCTCAATGGTTTCTTCAAAGTCTACTGGACATAACATTGTGAGCCAATAATTGATCTCAGGTATGACGTTGGTAATGAATATGTCTACCAATTCCTTATTGGGAATGGGCCATTTACATCTACTAGCCTTGTGTCTCCATCAGTGTAGGTAGGAGATAAAAGCTTCTCCTTGATTCTATTTGATCATGGATAAGCTTGTAATGGTGACATCTTGTTCAATGTTGAAGGAGAAGTGACTTATGAATTTGTTAGAGAATTCATGAAAGTTTTTGACTACTAGTGTCAAATGGGTGAACCATTCCATAGCATGGCCCGTAAGGTTGCGTGGAAATAGTCTCATGAGGTATGATTCATTTTGTCATACTTCCATGCATGATACTGAGAAATCCTGTATATTCTCTACTGGATCCCCTATTCCTTTATATTTTTTGTCAAACCTTGGCATTTCAAAATTCTTTAGAAAGGGTATTGTAGTGACAGATAGATTGAACATGAATGGGTATATCTCTTAGATAGTGTAGGCTTTCTTTTGTTTTCTAGCTTCCATGTCTGCTACCTGTTGAGTGACTGCTTCTAGCTTCATTTCCATGTCCATTTTTGGCATGTTTGTTTGCGAGGTCTGTGTGTAATAGCCTTGCTATCTCACTATGTTTGGGTCATATATTGGATATTGTGAAGGTGTGAGACCTTGGTAACCATTTTGATCATATATTGGGTTAGGTCCTTGATGGGCGTAAGGAGGGTTAGCTCCTTGTTGCTGAGATGAAGTGTATTGAAGGATACCCTGTTGATGCATTATCGTGACACCTTATTGGTAGGACGAATGAGGAAGGGTGCTCTAAGGCACACCTTGCTGTTGGGAAGGACTAACATGCAGGTTACCCTATTGATGCATTGTCGGGACACCTTGTTGGTAGGATGACTAAGGAAGGGTGCTCTGTGGTACACCTTATTACTGGGTAGGACTAAACTAAAGGTTACCCTGTTGATGCATTATCGGGACACCTTGTTGGTAGGATGAGTGAAGAAGGGTGCTCTATGGCACACCTTGTTTCTAGGAAGGACTAAACTGAAGGTTACCTTGTTGATGCATTATTTGGACACCTTGTTGATAGGATGACTGAGGAAGGGTGCTCAGTGATACACCTTACTACTAGGTAGGACTAAACTAAAGGTTACCCTATTGATGCATTATTGAGACACCTTGTTGATGAGTTGAATGAGCAAGGGTGCCTTGTGGCATACCTTATGGTTGGTATTGCTAGTTTAGAAGGGGACCGAAAGGTCCACCTTGTTGGTGGTACTGATTGTTCGAAGGGGGACCTTGTGTTCCACCCTATTGAAGGTATTGACCGTTGGGAGGGGGACCCTGTGTTCTAATTTGTTGAAGGTATTGAATGTATTGAGATGGGTTAATGTTTAAGGTATATAGAGGTATATATTGTCTAGGAGGAGGATTGTTGTTTGGTGGTTCATAATATGATGATCCTCCTTGATACAGTTGTGCTATTGCTGCTTGTTCCACCTGAGTTGGTCTTTTGAATAAGGGGTTCTCTTTGAGTTGACCATCATTTTGTTAGAACATAGGTGACATGTTTGGCATCTCTAGAGGTTTAGTTATCTTTCTTACAACCAAGTTATCCCCTAAGGGAATAAGGTTGGCATATTTGAGAGCTTCTACATTGAAATCCACTTGTAATTTAGCACCACTTTGTGCTAACTTAAAGAAATAAGAGTTTGGATCCTTTCTTAATAGCCTGTCCATTAGTTTAAGAACCTTGGGGTTGTTGGAATGTTCAAACAATTCATCCTCGTTTATTTATTCCTCTGTTTCTACCTCCTCTATGACCACTCTATTTGGGTTTTGGTTGTTTTTTTCAATTACCTCCTTCTATTTGTGATTTAGTTCCTCTTGAGTGAAGGTATTTCTATACATAGGCCTCTTTTTTGGTGTTTCAAGATCATTTGGCCTATAGCCCCAAGGTCTACTTTCATCGTTTATGGCATTGGCTGGTGGGATGCTAGTGTTGGTTTTGTTTGCTTCCATTTTCTTTTTGTGTCATGACCTTGTGGTTGTCATAAATGATTTGGATATCAAGGTAGGAAAAATGGGGCTAGAACTCTAAAGTTTTCAAATCCAATGTCGACCTAAAAAAAGGGTAGATTTAGGTATGTGAATCTGGTTTGCCTCTATAGAGAAGTTCAGTATCGTGGAAAAGACTTAAGTTTTGACCAAAAAAGAACATGTACAAATCTGGATCGTTCCTGGAAGCACATCTATAAAAGTTCACCACCAATTTGTTTATGTTTTTGTGTAGTGCAGAAAGGTGTTTCCTTAGAGCTTTTGGCTTAAGATGCCTAAGTCGAGAATAACAACCTGTAGAATTTACTTTGGGGATCCTAACTCTACATGAAATCATGGATGAATAAGTCCATGTTTATTTCCAAGTGGGGGGTGGTAATACATGTCTCTCAGCTGCTATGTCTTCTTTCTCTTCTTCTTCATCTAAGATGATGGATGTACTGAGAAATTGGCAGGGTGTTTCATTTTTCTTGAAAATAAATGTTCTCAAATTGCTAATGATGTCAGTTTTGGTACCTTCAATATGTGCTTTACTTGGCTAATAGATTGGTGTGGCTAGCCCTGGTTGTTGAATGGGAGTTGTTGGACTCCAAATGGTCATAAGGTATGTTGGTGTTGTGAGATGGTTTATAGTGTTCAATATCCTATCATAAGGTCACTCAATACCTATTGCAAGGTAGGAGGTAGTAACATGGGTCTTCCAACTGGTATGTTTTCCTTTTCTCCCTCTTCGTTTAAGATGATGGATGCAATGAGAAATTGATGGGGTGTTTTTTTTTTTCTCAAAAATGAGTGTTCTTAAACTGTTGATGATGTTGGTTTGGGCACTTTCAATGTGCATAAGACTAGGTTGAATAATAGGTGCTCCAAGGCCTGGTTGTTGAATGAGAGCCGTAGATCGCCATATGGTCATAAGGTATGGTGGTATGGTGTGGTTTTTTCATGAAACTAAAAAAACCTAAAGTTTGAGTGTTGTTTTGGAATGTAGCTACTTTTCAAAAATCAAAATGTTGAAGAACTAGGGTCGATATTCCACTTCTTGATCTAGAGGATATGTTGTGGGAAAGATACTTGAACTATTAGTGAGTTCCAAGTAATTGTTGATATCATAGATTTTTTGAGTGGAGGAGTGATCTGAATGTTTTGTTGGATTCTAATTTCAAATAAGTAGTATGGGAATAATGAGTAATAGACTTTGTGACCAATTTGGTTTTCCAAGTATCTTGTTCAAGTAATGACCTAAGTATTTTAGCAAAAATATTTGAAATGGAAATTTGTAACCTCTTTATGTTTGTTTCCTTTGTGTTCTTGAATGTGGCAAGTGATATAATAGCATTGGACTGACTCACAAGCATGGACTTTCTGTACCCTGAATGTCTATAGCTTAAGTTATGAAATCACAACACCCAAGCCATAGTTACCAAAGTATTTACTTTGATCAATACAACTTGAAAATAAAACCAAAATATTCAGAAACCTTTAAGGATAAATCCTTTCAAGGAGTGCAAACATAAGGTTTTTTTTGCAAGTATACACTAACTCAAAGGGTTTGTGATTTGACCATCTTGTTCACTATTTTTTTTTATGTGTTCTTTTTCTTTATGTCAAACATAGAATTTGATGTCACAATTTTTTTTTGAATGTAATTGGATAAGTTTAACATTAACAAACAATTATAACCCTAGTGGAGAGAAACCATCCTCTTAGGTGGGCCTGCCTCATGCTCCGAAGAGATGATTTTACATGCGACTTATGGCATGGGCCTGTAGTCAGACTTGGAAAGTAACTTTTCGGAAGTAAATTTCAATGCACCACTTTCAGAGAATGTTTTGAATAAGGTGGCTTCTAAAACAATTGGCTCTTAGTCATGTTTCAGGGATATTATTTTTTGGGCACCTACACATGTGGCATTTTGTTCAATTAAGAACCTTCCAACTCTTTCAAGTTTTTACGTATCACAAGGATATTGAGGAAGAATACGTCAATATAGGACATCCACATCCAACGAGTGATGAAATTTCCTCACACTCACAAAATATTTCTATAGCATTCCAAAACGAAAGTACCGCTTGGGTTGCCTATGAGTTCTCCAGTGCGGGATGTGTATCAATAGGCAGGCCCTCTAAGAAGGTAAAAATTTAAAATAAATGCGAAGCTCAAATTTTTTTTTCACTCACCCAAGATCTCCAAAATGGTGTGAGGGGAGAAGACAAAACACTTCAGCTTTCCAATCAATGCATGCACAAAAGATAATTCATTGCAAATTGATTCATTTTAAACAACTCGAGCGGTGTTATCCCCAAGAATATAAGAGTAAAAATGAAATGTTCTTTTTTATCTTTTCACCAATTGAAATGTTCAAGACATCAAGTAATTAAGATAACAATGGTGTGAAAATAACAAAAACATTTTGTTCATTTTAAGCCCCAAAGTTGAAGTGTTTCTAAGAAAATTAGGGCTATTCATTAATGGTCAACAAATATAAATCGTTCGTGTGTCAACAAAGTGAAAAAATGTTTTGTGCTCTTTTTTATGCACCAAATTTAAAGGTTCCTAACAATGAAAACATGAAATGTGTTAATTTTTTAGAGCCCCAAATTGAAGTGTTTTATGTTCTTTTTATGAGCACCAAAAGAGAATTCCTACTTTAGAAAGCTTCAAATGGTTTATTTTAACAACACCAAATCAAGTGCATGAGAGTTGTTGTTGTTCATTTTAGAGCACCAAAAGGAAGTTCCTACTTTAGAAAGCTTCAAATTTTTTCATTTTAGAAGCACCAATTTTGAAATGTGACAGTTGTTGTTGTTCATTTTAGAGCACCAAAAAGGAAATTCCTAACTTAGAAAACTTAAGAATGGTTCATTTTATTAACACCAAATCAAATGTGAGAGTTGTTAATTTTAATGCACCAAATGAAATATTTCCTAAGTTAAAAAAATTCTTATGGATCTAAAAACAACTTGGATCGATTGTCTTCCCTGCATAAAATAAGTTAATGTGTTTCAAATCCTGCATAAAACCCATTAGTTCCTGCAAAATAAGCAAAAATTAGCAAGGAGGTTCATTACAATAGTGAAGGATCCATGCACTTGTCTTCCAAAGAAAATGCTTAGAAAAAAATTCAAAAGATTAGAAAAACAAATTTGCAAAAGCTCAGAATTTTTGGCAAAAGCTCAGTTTTTCCGTACAGGTGCAAACTTAGAAAAAAAAAACAAAAGTGTGCTTTTTTGAGCAAAAGTGCTGGTTTCAGAGCCAAGGCACCATTCCCATGGAAAATGTGCTAATATTCTGGCAAAAGCTTAGAAATTTTTCTAGTCAAAAGTGAGCTTTTGCTGGGCTGTCCATGAAATGTCTTTGAAAGCTCCTGGAACCTTGTAACTTGCAACTTAGCACATAAAAAATGTTAGTGAGGATGACCTAAGTCCCACAGGGCATGCAAGAATGTGTGAGGGGGAAGGAATCCATCAGAAAAATGATGCAAAATCAAGATCAAATGCAAGATTGAAATAAAAAACTAATCTAATTCAAAAAAACTTAATGTATCCTATTCCATCACTCATGAAATGTGCAAATCTAAGCTATTTGAATGAAAGTAAGATCCTAAGATATTCAAACCACTTCAAATAACACAAGAAAAGATTACCATCCCATGTTGGAGTGTATTTGCATGATGTTGGGTTGTTCGTATCACTACAAAGCCTCCATTGCTTGTACATAAAAGCTTGATGATCGATGCTTGTTCTTGAAGAAATGATGAAGATCTCTCAATGGTGATCTTGACAACACTTCATTAAATAAGGTAATTTGAAATTCTGATCATAATTTGTGAAGAGAAAGACTTGTTATATAGAAAAAACAATTTTGAATTGACAGTCAAGATCGCATTGGAGAATATCCAGATCAACGGTCAAAATGAGTTGAGAGGATTTAGACATGAGGAGATTGTGCAAAGTTGATTGCACAATTAGGATGATTGAAGAATATATTGGCTAGTTAGGATTTCGATTGCTTAGTTAGAAATTGATTGATCAGTTAGGGTTGAGTTAGGAATTAGATGGTTGAGTTAGCAAAATTAGATTGCTTTGTTAGCAAAATAGATTTCTTAGATAGCAATCCATGATTTCCTCAATCAAAAAGTGGGTGAGGGATATTAATTAATTAATTAATTCGAATTTGATTTTGATTTTGGTTTTTGCTAATTTGAATAGTTTGATTTAATTATTCAAATTTTGGAGGGAAGTGTGATAATTAAATTATTATGATTTAATAATTCAATTAATTTTGAGGAATAAGGTGAATTAGTGATGTAATCAAATAATTAGTGTTGTTTGACTAATTAGGATGAACTAAGATAAGATTAGGAATTTATTAAATAAATGTAATTTATTTAATTGGTTGAAATGATGAAACGTGAATTAATCAAATAACGTTGTATTATTTGATTAATAGAGGAAATAGGGTTTTGAATGTCGTTTGATGTCATTTGATGCGTTATGAGATGTCATGGGATGATTTCGAGATGATTTGGGATGTTTCAAAGATTTTTTGAGATGTTCCAAGTTAATTCAGAGATATTCTGAGTTGATTTAGAGTTGTTCCAAGTCATTTTGGAGTTGTTCTGAGATGTTCTGAGTTGATTCAAAGTTGTTTCAAGTCATTCTGGGGGTCATTCCGAGATGTTCTGAATTTATTTAGAGTTGTTTTGAGTCATTTCGAGGTCATTCCGTGGTGTCTCGGGTTGATTCAGAGTTGTTCCAAGCCATTTTGGGGTCATTCTGAGATGTTCCAAGTTGATTCAGAGTTGTTCTAAGTCATTTCAAGGTCATTCTAAGATGTTTCGGGTTGTTCAGAGTTGTTCCAAGTCATTTCGGGGTCATTCCAAGATGTTCTGAGTTGATTTAGAGTTGTTTTGAGTCATTCTGCGGTTGTTCCGAGATGTTATGAATTGATTCAAAGTTGTTTTGAGTCATTTCGAGGTTGTTTCGAGATGTTCTGAGTTCATTCAGAGTTGTTTCGAGTCATTTCAGGGTCATTCTGAGATGTTCTGAGTTGATTCAGAGTTGTTCTGAGTCATTTTGGGGTTTTTTCGAGACATTTTGAATTTGTGATAAGTGTTCAGTCAATTTTACATTTCTATAGTATCAACATCATGAAGTGACTTGACACTATAGCTTATTATGATAGGAAACCTTGGGAATGATAGGGTTAGCATTGGAAAAAAAGTGAAGGTATGAAAATATAAAGTGACATTATGCAAACCACTTCAATTATCTTTACACGAATGATCACTTGATCATACTTTATACTCGAATGAAACCCTAGGTTTAAAATAACCTATCTGGGTCGAGAAGTTAACTATTTTAAAGAATGAAACCTTAGGTTAATATTTACCTATTGGGTTGGGATATGTACTTAATGACTCATTGAAACCTATAGGTTAGGAATAACCTACTTGGTTGCATTGTTCATTTGGTCTTGATTGGAACATATAGGGTTAGATTAACCTACATAATTGCACTAGTCATTGGTTGATGTCTTTATCCTAGGATTAGGGTATATTAAGGTTGAGAGTCACCAATGTGATTAAGTAGATTACTTGAGTTTATGAGATACTATATTTTTGGAGACATAGGTGGGATTACCTATTGAGTTAGAGTTGCTACTTGATTAGTTGCTTTACACTCTTAAGATGAAGTCATATTATTGAAAAGATTCTACTCTTTTGAATAACTACTTTTATTAATGATATTACACTCTCGAATGGAATCATCTATTGATATGATTATTCTTTGATTGAGGTCATTCATTGATGTGGCTATATTCTTGATGACAACCACTTATTTATGTGATATATTATTGAATGGAGTCAGTTATTTATGAATATCTAATCTATGATTAGATGAAACTTATGTAGCTATAATGTAGTTTATAAATTTATACTTGGGACTAGGTATTCTTTTGAAGCAATTAACTTGTTTATGCAAAGTTAATTTGTATACTAGTAAAACTCATTTTATGCCTGGGATTTGAATATCCATTGAAGGGGGGAACTTATGCTTAGTTTTTTTTGGTAGAGATACCATAGTATTTTGGGAAAAGGGGAATAGGTTATTTCTAAGGTTAGGGATTACCTATGGAAGGAAATTACCTAAGCATAGTATATGAATAGTCATAATCCAAACCAAGCTATAAAAGTGTATGTGAATAGGAAGACTGTCACTCAAAGTACTAGGTGAGAATACTTTGGAAAAAGTAGTGTAAGTAGCCACTGTTTACACTATCAATTCATTGTGTTCCTTTTATGAATTCTAGTTTAAGATTTTCATACTCATTGGTAATGATCATATGATTATGTTTTGGTTTTTAGGACATAACACTAAGCTCAAATAAGCTTTTTTTATGAGGTTAACCAACCAATCACTTTGTCGAAGGGTAGGGACATCTTGCCACATGTGGCAGATGTGCGGGGGACCACATTTGAGTCTGTGGTTGGTGGAAAAGTGCATGAGTGATGCTTATCCTCTTCAATTGGTGGTCAAGGATTGTGGATGTTTGCACCAATATTGGGGAAAACTAGGGTGTATGCACTAGGGAGCAGGGACATCTAGAATGTATGCACCAATGTGGTGACTTTAGGACCAATTTGTATATCTATTGCAAGATGAAGCTTAGAAGAGCTATATATGTATTATGTACCCATCTATTTGGAAGATTGTAATCTTGAATGATAAACTTGATTTTATTCAATATCAAATTTATGTCATGGAAAGATTTGTGAAATTATAGTGAAATGCAATAGAAGTTTGGAATAGTGTTTATTTCAAATGTGCATGTAAATTATATTATGGAAAATAATTTTTTTTATTGCTATGTTATGCCATCATGATCATTCACTTGAGGTAAGAACTTGGAAAATTTTATTGAGCAGAAAATCGGGGTCGTTACACATGGTGTTAGCTAAATTCTCACTAAAGTGATTTTCTAAATACTAAAAAAATGTTAACATTTTAAGGGTAGCACACTAGACGCTATGCTATGTTTTTTTGATAGAAACATGAACACATTCTATTCTCACCCTTTTTGAACCTCTTGTAACATAGAAAAGTAGGGTTTGCATCAAAATGATGAGCCACTATGCTTTCCTATGAAACATTCAATTATGGGTGTGATAAGATGCTAATAATAATAAAAAACTAACCCTAACTGTTATAGAAACTATGAGGGATTTTTTTAGAGCTCAAAATGATGTGTACCTTACTACAAGAAGGCTATTTTTAGGTCACAAAGGACTCATTCACTTTTCGTGGCAAATGGGTCCCTGTTAGGGTTTCTAAAACTGAGATCTGGGTTATGTTCCTTGATTTTTGCACTCTAAGATCCTCGATCTTCAGCTCTCAAGAATTTGAAGAAAAATTTGTAGCCTTCTTTCCATTTTCTTGCACTATGAATGACAGCTTTGCAACTTGACAAATTTGACAATTTTGCTTCCAATTTGTTCTCCACTTGATATTCAAACTATTAATCTACAAACACACATTCAAGAGAAGAAAGACTTGTTGATTGTTAGTGAATAGGGGTTTGCCTCGGTCAAACCCCTTGTAGGTAAATAAACCAAAATGATGAAATAATGAAATTGAAGCATGAAACATGAAACAATGAAATTTTGATACCTTGGAAGTTGTCTTGGAGTGTAAATATGAAAACTAACATATAGTGGTCATGATGAATGAAGATCTTGATCTCAAATAGGATGTGAAACAACACTTGCAAGTGGATCTTCAATGCTACATCCACAATCTTAGCTCAACAACATACTTGAATGCACTATGCCTTTGACATGATGAAATGATCTCGAATTGCTGCACTAAAAATTTGATAATCTTCCCTTGAATGCCTTTGAAATGCTTTTGAAGTGCTCTAATGCTTGAAGACTTTAATGCTTAGGCCTCTTGTAAACTTTCTAGGAGAAACAATGTGAATTAACCCCATATTTATACTAAATCTAGAGATTAACCCTGAAATTCAAATAATTCAAGCTAAACTCAGATCTAGGATTGAAAATCAGTAAAATCCCGCTAGAATTAAATTCAAAAAGGGGTTCCCTATGTAAGGAAGACCCATTTTCTACTAAAGTAAAATGGTTCCTAGCACAAGTTTCTAGGACCTTGCTTTAGGGAGTGGAAAGAACATCAAAATCCCACCTCAAAAATGCATAGAAAGGGGTGCCGGGTGATCCCATAATAATGGTTTACAATTTTTGGCCAAACTGGACACTGAAATTATTATTTTTAACTAAATCTTCACATTCGGGCACCTATAGCGGATAAAATGTGAGGAATTTGAAGATGGTGCAAACTAGAGTCTCATCAAATTTTGTTTGTAGATTCTAAAAATATTTTTTTCAAAATTTTTGGAATCAAATTGCACTTCTTTTTCCATCTCCCACGAAAATTGATTTTTTAGAAAACAACATTTTAAAAAGTGGCCGCCATATAGCATAACTTTTTTCCATGAAGGATAAAATTCTAATTCTTTCAAATTTAGATTTGTAACTCTGATATCTAGTGCTTCCACTTGGTTAGATAGTTTTTTATTGAATATTTTTTCCTTAATCAAGTTTCAAATTCAAACGAATTACAATTTAGACACAACGTTGTATAACACGTAACTTTTTTTGTATATGTCAAAATTTTTTATTTTTTTTTGTTGGATAAAGGACTTCAATATATGGTGCACTCATATTTTTCAATTTTTTTTTTGATAATCTTCTATTTTTCCACATGTGAAGAACAAAGAAATTCATTTTCAATGAAAAACCTATGTTTAATAAAACTTAAAAACAAATACATAACAAAACCAAAACATATTAAAATTATATTCATTGGATAGCTTGTTCTAAGGAATACCATAATCATTTGAAATAAATTTTAAATGAATTCATTTGATCCCCCAAAATCTAAATCAAAAGTGATTTTTTATTAGCATTTTGATAGGTGTAAAGGAGACGTATTTATAGGTATGGTTTAAAACTAGCGAGGTTCTATCTAAGGGGGTTTGATCTAAGGTGATTTGATCAAACCCTCTTCAATTGGAATCCTTAAAATGGAACTTTTTAAGGATTAAATCATTATATTTTCTAAAAATATGTGATTTCAGCTAAAATTCGTTCCTCTCAGGAATTGTAAACCACTATTATGACAGCACCCTGCCCTATTTGTAGAAGACCCACTCATCATTAGTGGTGAATGGGTCCTAGCACCATTTTCAAGGACCTTTATTTTTCTAAATTTAATGTTATGCAATTTGATTTATGGGTTTCAAGATAAATTTCTTAGAAATGCAATTAAGAGGGCTTGAATTTGAATTAAAAGGGCCCATTAGGCTCAATTAATTAATAAAAGCCTAGATAGGTGTGAAAGTGTACTACAACACTTTACAACACCTTAAATAAGGTATAATTTAAGTACATTTTATTAAAAAGGGGGTCTAGATTAATGTGAATGTGTACAACACATTACAACACTAGACCAAGGCATTATTAAGTTAATTTTATGTCAATTATTCCCAAATTAAGTGTGAAAAAGAGCTACTTTTTTGACACTACATTTTTCCCCCACTTTAGTGAGAGTATGACCCCATGCCAAACTCACACTAAATTAGACATTCAAGACACATAAGTATGCAACAATAACAAAGATACATAGCCATACCCTATCAAAAGCCAAGAAAAACAAAGAAAAACAAAAGGATCAAGCACAACCATTCCAACATGATGTGGAAAGGGTTTTTTTTTTCCATAACATATGTTGTTCACTCTGGGGTAGTGGAACCTCAGTCTATCCACTAGGTGAGTTATCTCAATCATGTGCATTCACTCTGGGGTAGTGGAACCTTAGTCTGTCCACTAGGTGAGTTATCCCAATGGGGTGGTTTAGTTAGAAATTCATACTAGTGTGTCAGATTCTCACCGTATGATGAGAATGTCATGATAGTGTGTTGGCTTCTCATCATACTAACCATACCAAAGCTATCTTCCTGATAACTTCAATAAGGCACCACAATGCTATGATTTTGAATGTTTTTTGAATGTCATGTATGTAAGTTTTTGTTAAAGGGGATTTTTCTTTGTTCATGTAATGTCTTCTTCTTAGGGAACATCATGCCTAATGTCTCCAAGAGAGGACAAGTCAAGAATTTCAGATCACCACTTATGGGATGCCTCTCATTTCACATCATTATACGAAGGGAGATCAAATGATTAGAAATATCACACTCTTAGAGGACATCAAACCCAATGACACCACCAAGAAAAGGACATGTCATAGGAAAAAGGAAAATCATGCCATAAAATATGTTGAAAGATGTCATCGATGTATTCCCCCACTTTAAAGCGGTTGCTAACACCATTACTATGAGTAATTGCTTTAAAGTACCCAATGTTTTTTCCTAAGACATGAGATATTTCCTCAAAAAACCCTATGCCAAGTCATATTTTTTTGAAATAAAGCTATACCATGAAATATGAAGGAAGGGTTTCCCCAAAAATTACATAAGTGATCTATGGATTTGGGGTCAATATGTCTTTGCTACAATGTTGTTTTAAGAGCTCGAAACTATCATCACTCCCCAAATACTTATAAAACTAGAAGAATGACACAAAGAGATTGAAAACAAAGAAAAAAATCCTTTCGGGTCAACATGAAAGAGACCTAGATGTCTTGACACCTTGCATCATCCCCAAAAGGAAAACATAAGAAAAATAAAAAATAGAAAAGGAAAAGCTTTTGGGTCAATATGGAAGAGACATGAATATCTTGATGCCTTGCATCATCCCCAAAAGGAAAACATAAGACAAATGAAAAAGGATAAAGGAAAAGCTTTTGGGTCAACATGGAAGAGACCTAAATGTCATAATTCCTTGCTTCATCCTAGACAAGGGAAAATTATTGAAGTTTATTGTAGTAATTCAAGGTCATTTCATCATGTCAAAGGCATAGTGCATTCAACCATGTTATTGAGGTAATATTGTGGATGTAGCATTCAAGATCCACTTGCAAGAATTATTTCACATCCTATTTGAGATCAAGATCTACATTCTTCATGGCCACTACATGTTAGTTTGCAGATTTATACTCTAAGACAACTTCCAAGGTATCATCACTTCAAGCTTCATGTTTCATGCTTCAATTTCATTATTTCATCATTTAGTTTAATTACCTAAAATGGGTTTGACCGAGGAAAAACCCCATTCACTAACAATCAACAATTTTTTTGTCCTCTTGAATTTGTGTTTGCAGATTTATAGGTTGAAGATCAAGTGGAGAAGAAGATTGAAGCAAAATTGTCAAAGTTGTCAAGTTGCAAAGTTGTCATTCATAGTGTAAGAACACGAAAAAAAGGTTATAGAATTTGTTTCAAACTTTTAGGAGATGAAGATCGAGGATCTGAGAGTGGAGGCATCAAGGAACATAATCTATATCTTAGTTTCAAAAACCCTAATAGGGACCCATTTTCCACTAAAGGCGAATGAGTCCTTTGTGACCTAAAAATAACCTTCTTGTAGAAAGGTACACATCATTTTGAGCTGTAAAAAATCCCCTCATAGTCGCTATAATAGTTAGAATTAGTTTTTGATTGTTATTAGCATCTTATCACACACATAATTGAATGTTTCATAGGAAAGCATAGTGGCTCATGATCTTGTTCATTCATTTTGGTGAGCCCTATTAATAGGAACCCATTCACCACTAAATGCGAACGAGTCCTTCCAGAAATCTCTGAATCTGATCTTCAACTTCTAGGTCTACACTCCTTCCCTGCACTATGAAATTCTTGCTTTTAAGATTCAGATCTGCTAATAATCTGTAAGACAAATTTTTAAGCTTGTTGGTGGATAGGGGTTTTCCATAATAAAACCCCTTGTTGGTAATTAAACCTTTGATGATGAATGAAAGTCTAAAACATGTAATTGTGTGTGCAATCCTAACCTTAAGTGTGTCTAAGGTTAAGATCTATAAGAATGTAAAGGAAATTCTATTCAATTGTGTTAGAATTGAACCCTAAAATGAAACATGAATAATGTAAATGACTCACTAAAGAAGATCTCTAATCCCCTTAATAAGCTACAAATCTAAATATACCTCTATTAGGATACAAGTAGAATGATTATAAAAGATGAAATCACTTAGGAAACAAGTCCTTAGGCTTGGTTGTATGTCTTGTGCATCTCCAACACCTAGAATCCCTCATGATTCTCCATAGGCATCTGTCAACAACCTTCACTAATGCTTGATCTTTGATACAAAATGAGCTTGAAGACCTGCAATGCTGCTCCAAACTTCACTTTTTCTTGCTTCTTGACAATGAATGCTTGATCTCATGAAAATTCCTTTGCTTCTTATCTTTCTTGAAATCTTTCTTTAGGTGAAATTATGTAAAATAACCTTTATACATAATTTGAGAATTAACCCCAAAATTTAAATAATTCAAGCCACCCTTAGATCTAGGATTTAAAATTGTTAAAATACAACTACAATTAAATCCAAAAAGGGGTGTCCTATGTGAGGAGGACCCATTCGCCACTAAAGACGAATGGGTCCTAGCACAAGTTTTTAGGACCTTGCTTCGGGGGGTGGAAAGAACATCAAAAACCCACCTCAAAATGCATAGAAAGGGGTGTCCTATTTGGAGAGGAGCCATTCCTCATTAGTGGCGAATGGGTCCTAGCACCATTTTCTAGGACCTTGATTTTTCTAAATTCAATGTTATGTAATTTTATTTATGGGTGTTGGGATAGATCTCTCAAAAAATGTAATTAAGAGGGATTGAATTTGAATTAAAGGGTCCCAATAGTCTCAATTAATTAATGAAACCTTAGATAAGTGTAAAGTGTACTACAACACTTTACAACATCTTAAATAAGTTACAATTTAAGTACATTTTATTAAAAAGGGGGCCTAGATTAATGTGAATGTGTACAACACATTACAACACTAAACCAAGGCATTATTAAATTAATTTTATGTCAATATTCCAAAATCAAGTGTGAAAAAGAGCTACTTTATTCAATACTGCACCCCTTAATCTCCACCATTTAAAAAAGAGTATTTAAAAAAGTAGTTTCAAAGCATTATGACTCTTTTTATTATTGTGTCTTCAAATTTTGAGCAAAACTATCTTCAATTTATTACCCAAGATCAATCTTTCCTAATTTCAGAAAAAAAGGTGTCCACTTAAGGCCCCTATTTGGTCCTCCATTTCCTTGCACATACCCTAATACTTGACCTTCATATGTAATTCCTATAAAATATATTTCTCACCATCCTACTCATGTCCTTATCTTGCACCTTTACTTTTTCCAAGCTCTCATAACTACCTCCTCCTTCCAAATACATTTATTTAAAAAATATACACTAAAAAAGGAACAATATACTTTTCACAATGAAAAATAATATTATTTTCATGTTTTAGAATGCACTCAAAAATCAACAATATGATATGTGATTAAAAAAACATATAACATAATACAAAAATTGAAAATTATGTGTAAAAAATTAACATGACCATTTCCACAAATAGTTTTACTATTTCAAACTTAACCTCCTTCACATCTCCCTTTTACACCATATATCTTACATTCCTTACACCTAATTCATCTTCCTCACCTTCCTCTTCTCCTAAAGTATTATTTCTGCTCTTTTTGTGAGTGCTAAGAAAAATATAAAACATATTTATTCATATAAACCATTGATGCACAACCTGTCCATACCTAAATATTAAATTATTAAATCCATATTCTTTATTTTCATCTACATTTATTTTCCTTTCATTCAATAAAACACATAATGCATGTCCATTATCTAATTGTCCACCACTCCATTTCTACTTCTCTCTATATACACCACATAACACAATACTTTCTTCCCAAAAGACTTAGCTCCCATGTCATCCTACACCTCCAATTATCCTCTCACGTACAAAATTAAAGAACATTTATAAAGTATACTTGCAATTAATTTTATTATTTAATATGTTTAAGTGTTACTAAAAAATAATTAGAATTATTATTTAATTGAATGTGTGAACTATTAGATGAATCCAAGAGATCTAGTACTTGTAACTTTATATTTAAATATAAATAAAGAATTTAAATATTTTAAAAGCTAAAATTCAATAACTAATGAATCCATATTCATTTTAACAAATGAAAAAATATATAAGTGCATATTTACAAATGAGAACAATCAAACCTAAATTCAAATATATTTAAACTATAAATTTAGATTTAAATATTGAAATTGTGAAATTTTCTACATCTATTCTAGTGCATTACACAAAGAAGTATAAATTATCAAATTGAAAAATAAATAATTAACTAAAATATATATTACCATCCTCTGCCATAGAAAAAAGGACCCTTTGCTTGACATGGGATTAATTCATGATAAAATGGACTTAATGAGGTCTTAATCTAGTGTTGTGAAGCATTTTATATGTCCACACTAGGTCTTGGACCCTTGTAAATCAAATAACATGCTTTTAATGACGTCTTGTAAAGGTGTTGTAAAGTCTTGTAAAGGACTTTGACGCTTTTCTAGACTTAATAAACTCATTTCTCCCTAATTCAACATTATAAAATGTGTTTAATAACATTATTACATCAATCTAGAAGGTTATTAATGTAAACTTAATGTTAAAATAGTGTTGTAATGTGTCTTGCACATTCACATTGGTTTTTGTGCCTTCCTAGGCTATGTGGACCTCATTTTAGTGTTGTAAAGTGTATTTAATCACACTTTCACACTGATTTATGTGTCCCAAGCCCTATTTGACATTTACATCATCACTAATAGGTCTCTAATGACCCATATTGTGCACCCTGAGGCTTTAATTGATCAAACACCCGACAAAGTTACTAAACCTTATTTCCTTATTCATTGGCCTCTTAGCTGTCAGAATCGTTCCTGTGGGACCCATTTTCCATGCATGGAAAATTAGTCCCATCCAGGTGGGACCCATTCACAATGTGTGGTGAATGAGTCCTATTTGGCCCCCATTTTGATCTTTGAGAGGGAAAAAGTTCAAATTTAAAGTTTATTTTCACTACATGTCAACCTGTGATGAGGTATTATTGGGTACTAAGGAAAAATCGTCTATAAATAAGTATTTTTATCCTCATTTTACATCCATTATCTCATTCACACATATCTTATCATTTATTTATCTATCTTCTCATCCAAGACAAGCAAGCTAGGGTTTCTTCATTAGAAGTCATCAAGTCAGCTTTCTAAAGTATTCAAGGGTTGAATCTTCATGTATTGTTGCTGAATTTCAAGTTCATTCATCATGGAAAGGTAGTATATTCCATTATTGCATATTTCATTCTATTATTTCATCATTTTGGTTTAATTACCCAAACGGGGTTTGACCAAGGCAAATCCCCATGCCCTAACAATCAACAATTTCTCTTTCTTGTATTTTTTGTATGCAGATTTAGGACTCTTGGAGGCTTAAGAATCATTGAAGAATATATTTCAAAGTCATTCAAGTCAAAATATCAACAAAAAATCACTTTTAGGGCTGAATACGACAGTTTTAGAAGTGAACACCTGTAGGAAGCCGAAGTGTAGATTGAAAGCTCTAGAATCAACCTTTGAATATTCAGAAATTCAAAAGTAGACTGATTTTCCATGGGTGGTGAATGATTCCCACTCCAGTTTTAGTTTTTGGTTTTCTACATTTCTGGATACCCTTTTGTCTAAAACGGGCTCCGCTTCAGTTTTACAGAACTGGGATTGATTCGCCTAGAATGGTGAATGAGTCCCTCCAGGCCTAAAAATAAGCATCAACAACATTTCAAAAGAAATTTCTAGTCTCCTTCAAAGTTCCATTTGCACACTTTAAGTTTCATTCATTTTTGTTTAGCTTTGCATTTGTTTCTAGTTCATTGGCACATTACACAACGTGTTTTCAAACATCACATGTTTCTTAGGTTTTTCTTTCATATTCGATCAATTTCATAGCTTAGATGCACTTATATCATTCCATTTAACTCATAGAACATCATACACATCCTAATTTGAGTGAATCATTAGCATTTTTGGCCCTATCTCTCTCATTTTAGGTGAAAAACCCTAGAAGTGCAAGAGAAGTCATTAGGGACCCAAAAATCTATGTTTCATTTTGGTGAACCCAACTTTTTGAACATATTATTTTCTTATTTGGAGTCCATTTTCATCTTAATCCTAGCTTGCATTTGAAGTTGCATTGTTAATTTGCATCTAGGGTTTCAAATTTTTGCATTAGGAAAAAGTTGATTTTGTTTGCATTTTTGCATATACTTTCCTTAAAAATCTCTGAAATTCTGCATCTTCATCTTAGATCTACACCTTACAACCTCACATACATCACAAACCATTCATAATTTCTGAAAAATTTGCAAAACACCCCTACTGGGACTCATTCGCCATCTGTGGCGAATCAGTCCCTATACAGATTTTTCAACGATTGAAACAACATTTGAAATCTCATTTTTATGCTTCCTAAGGCTCCTAGTATCATATAGTATAAGTCTAGAACATTTTTGGAGCATTTCTTTTATGCATTTATCTTAAAAACAACAATTTAAGATAGTCATTTTTCCAATCACTTCAATTCCAAGCATCATTAGATCTGAAAATGTTTCCATTTTTGCATAAGTCTGTTAAAAGTGCTTTTCATTCTTGCATGTACATTTTTTGTATTCTTCAAATCTTGCATATATATGATTAGAATGTTTTGTACTTTTGCAGATACATTATTCCTATTGCTGAAACATTGCATGAAATGGTTACATTTTCTTTTCATTCTTATTCAAACAATTCTTGTACCTTGCATATGTAAACATGTTAAGAAACACTTCCTATCCCCTCGCTATGAGAGTGTTTTATTGAAATAGAATACAACTTTGGCCATTCCTCACGATCATATTTTTTCTTCTCCTAATATCTCTCCTATTGGAAAAGAAGATATTTTGGTGATAGAAGAACCATTCAATGAGAGTGTTGAGAATTTAATTGTGTCTCTCCTTTTACCTCTCTTAGTGGACAAGACATTGATCAACAAGACAACTTAAACATAAATAATCATGATAATATCATTTCCCCTTCTCCTAGTGTCTCTCATAGTTATGAAGTAGATAATTTGTTTGAGGAAGGTTATGAATATTTTAGTTGTCGCCCTTCTCCTAGGGAAACCCTTATGGAGCATAATCATTCACCCATTGATCATTCCACTAATAGAAATGAAGTTCTTTTAGAAGAACCAAACTTTGAATGCCAACAACATTTGGCTTGTATTTCTTCTAACAACTCTTCTCCTAGGGAGAATATCATAATGTAAAACAATATGACCATGGGCACACATCCTTCAACCACTAACCTTTCCTTAGGAGATGATAATAAAGTAGCATTAGAATCCCCTTCACCAACATATCATGCCAATCAAGACAAATTTTTTGAGGTTATGATGACATAAGTGGGATCTCCTTTAATTAGTGAGATTCCTAAGTCACCTTCCATTAATGAAAAAAACAAAAAATTCAGAGATGTCTTGAAATCCATGATGCAATCTTCTCATACCAATGTTTTGCAGCCACTAAGTTGTAATTTAGTGACTCAAACATTTAAGGGACCACACAACACTCCTACACCATTACCTTTTCCTCAAAAAGTTCCTAGTGTTGAAGACCTTAAAAAGACTCTTGCTAACATATCTGTATGGGAGCTCATTCAACTTTCACCAACAGTCAAACTTCTCTTTCATAAAATGTTGGAAATACAAAAGGAAGAGATACAATCTTACATAAAACTAAATCATGTAACATCCTCCTCTCATCCCATGCAAGCCACCCAGTTGGAAATTACATTCCCTAAACACGAATTACCCTCACTTTAGATTCAACACAAAAATGATCCCTTGATGATCAAGGTGACCATTAATGAAACTCTAATTAGGAACACTCTCATCGACAATGGATCAAAAAATAATGTTTGTAGCATGGATCTCCTCCAAAAAGTTGGCATGGACAAAAATCTCATTCAACTTAATGATGTTCATATTTGTGGCTTTGACAATGTTGATAGGAAACCACTTGGGATGATCACATTACTTATTGAGGTTGGACCTATCGAGATGCCTACCTCTATCCATAACATGCAAGAACCCCTTCCATACAATCTTATCCTAGGTAGACCATGGATTCATGCTATGAAAGGAGTCCCATCTACCCTTCACCGTGTCATGAATTTTGAATTCAAAAACAAGATATACATGCAGTTGATGCAGATGAGAAAAGCTATGTATCAACTGATCAAAACACTTCCAACTCCCCTAACCCTTCCATTCCTAGATTAGAACTTGAACCTATACAAGCTAGTCCTAACTCTTCACCTACAAAAATCTTTTCTGATAATTGGGGGTCGTTAGATTCTACCCCTCCTTCCCATAATATTTCCAATATCTCACCCTCATGGTCCAAAGAGTCATATACAAACAATTCATTTTTAGACACTAGTTCTAGTAGTCATTGGAGTTTCACACCTACCTTTAAGGGAGGGTGTGCAATATCCCAATCTCCACCCAAACAACATTTTGTTCCATTCTAGACTCATCCTTGTCCTGCACTCAGTGGGGGGCAAGGGATCTGATGGCCTTGTCCTCATATGTCACTTGTCACTATCTCTTTTGACCTAGTCGTTAACTTTTCATGAACGTATAAGAGCAAGCTTGGGATGTGGATGACATGTCTTAATATTGACTTTCCTGTGACATACTACCTTTCCTCACAATGCAGCCTAACTTGGAAAAATATGACTTGGCATAGGGCTTTCCATGTTGGCTCTCATGTCTTGTTCCCTTTTTACATTTTATTCCCTTCGCTACTTTAAAGTAATTTCTCACAAAATGATGTGTAGCAATTCCTTTAAAATGGGGGGCATACATTACCATAATTCATTTTCATTCTTTGTTCCTAGTGTAGCCTTGTCATTTATATGATGCGTTTTTCACTTTGTGGATGACATTGGGTGTGATGTCCTTCATAAGTGTGATCTATCTTAGCATATTATATTCCTCTTGGTGACTTGATGCGACACACTACATCCCCTAAGTTGAGAATATACTATTCTTTGATTGGTCCTCTCTTGAAGACATTAGACAAAATGTTCCCTAAGTGACTTCAACCTTACATAAACTGAACAAGACTCCTTTGAACATCTTTCACATAACATTTTTACACTTTACATTTTACATTGTTGCATTTTGTATGGGCACCTTGCATTGCACAACTTGCATTCCTATGGTTCCATCTTGTTTTTTCATGAGTATGAAGCTTTTCTTGTCTCATGAAGCTTGAATCAACACCTTTTCCTTTTTCTTTGTGGCAACTTGTTAAAGTTATCAAGAGGTATAACTTTGACATGGTTGAGCGGGAAGCCCACCTAGTGGCATAACTTTTCCCCATAGCCACTTTTGTGTTTGCATACCAACTAGCATATGTATCTTACCTTTTGGGATTTCTCACCTTGTGGACAACTAGTTCCATGGCCCCAGAGTGAGTATATCGTTGGCCTTTCTCACCCGGTGGGAAACCAAAAAGTTTTGTCAGCCTAAAGTGATTACATATTTTTCACCTCGTCTTTTTGTTCTTTAATTATTATCATTGCATGATTTTGTATCTTGATGGTTGACTTAGGATCATGGATCCTGGGGGCTTGACCACCTCTTTGATCTTTGTTATTCTTTTTCATCTGCATCTGTGCATGAGGATGTCTTTTGAATGTCTACTTTAGTGTGAGTTTGAAGAAAGTTCATCCTCTCACTAAAGTGGGGGCTAAATGTGCCGTAGAAAAAAGGACCCTTTGCTTGACATGGGATTAATTCATGATAAAATGGACTTAATGAGGTCTTAATCTAGTGTTGTGAAGGATTTTATGTGTCCACACTAGGTCTTGGAACCTTGTTAATCAAATAACATGCTTTTAATGATGTCTTGTAAATGTGTTGTAAAGTCTTGTAAAGGACTTTCACGCTTTTCTAGACTTTTAATAAACTCATTTATCCCTAATTCAACATTATAAAATGTGTTTAATAACATTATTACATCAATATAGAAGGTTTTTAATGTAAAATTAATGTTAAACTAGTGTTGTAATGTGTCTTGCACATTCACATTGGTTTTTGTGCCTTCCTAGGCTATGTGGACCTCATTTTAGTGTTGTAAAGTATATTTAATCAAACTTTCACATTGATTTCTATGTCCCAAGCCCTATTTTACATTTACATCATCACTAATAGGTCTCTTATGACCCATATTATGCACCCCGAGGCTTTAATTGATCAAACACCTGACAAAGTTGCCATCTAAACCTTATTGCCTTATTCCTTGGCCTCTTAGCTGTTGGAATGGATCCTGTGGGACTCATTCACCATGAATTGAAAATTAGTCCCATCTAGGTGGGACCCATTCACCATGTGTGGAAAATGAGTCATATCTGGCCCCCATTTTGACCTTTGAGCAGGAAAAAGTGAAATTTAAAGTTTATTTTCACTACATGTCAGCCTATGATGAAGTATTATTGGGTACTAAGGCAAAATTGTTTATAAATAAGTATTTTTATCCTCATTTTACATCCATTATCTCATTCACACATTTCTTAGCATTTATTTATCATCTATCTTCTCATCCAAGACAAGCAAGCTAGGGTTTCTTCATTAGAAGTCATCAAGTCAGCTTTTTGAAGTATTCAAGGGATGAATCTTCATATATTGTTGCAAAATTTCAAGATCATTCATCATGGAAAAGTAATCTATTCCATTATTTCATGTTTCATTCTATTATTTCATCATTTTAGTTTAATTACCTAAACAGGGTTTGACCAAGGCAAACCCCCATGCCCTAACAATCAACAATTTCTCTTTCTTGTCTTGTTTGTATGTAGATTTAGGACTCTTGGAGGCTTCAGAATAATTGAAGATTATATTTCAAATTCATTCAAGTCATCTCTTCATCATTCAAGTCAAAATATCAACAAAAAATCACTTTTAGGCCCGAATATGATAGTTTCAGAAGTAGACACATGTAGGAAGCCGAAGTGCAGACCGAAAGCTTCAAAATAAACCTTTGAATATTCAAAAATTCAAAAGTGGATTGATTCGCCATGGGTGGTGAATGAGTCCCACTCCAAGTTCAATTTTTGGTTTTTTGCATTTCTGGATACCCTTTTGTTTGAAACGGGCTCCGGTTCAGTTTTACAAAATTGGAACTAATTCGCCTAGAATGGAAAATGAGTCCATCTAGGCCTGAAAATCAGCATTGGCAACATTTCAAGATAAATTTCCAGTCTCTTTCAAAGTTCTAGGTACACACTTTAAGTTTCATTCATTTATGTTTAACTTTGCATTTGTTTCTAGTTCATTGATGCATTACACAATGTGTTTT
Organism: Sequoia sempervirens; assembly: GCA_007258455.2. NCBI lineage: Eukaryota > Viridiplantae > Streptophyta > Pinopsida > Cupressales > Cupressaceae > Sequoia > Sequoia sempervirens. The sequence continues at coordinate 673,691,507 of VDFB02270651.1, forward strand.
CAAACATCACTCGTTTCTTAGGTTTTGCATTCATATTCGTTCCATTTCATAGCTTAGTTGCACTTAGATCATTCCATTTAGCTCTTACAACATCATACACATCCTAATTTGAGTGAATCATTAGCATTTTTGGCCCTATCTCTCTCCTTTTAGGTGAAAAACCCTAGAAGTGCAAGAGAAGCCATTAGGGACCCAAAAATATATGTTTCACATTCATCTATATTTTCATACTAAATAAAATATTTCAATGGAATATTCACATATTTAATTGCATTCCACTATATCTTCTCTATTCATTTTATCGAACAAAAATTAAAATGATCACTAAAATAAATTAATAAGAATGAATATAACATGTAAAAATATTCACATTACCATGTCCACAAACCATAGCACTATTTAGAACTTGAACCTCTTTAAATATTTCATCTAGATAATATATAGCACACATTCTACTCCTTTCCTTCCTTATCTACCCCACCTCAAAATTCTCTCCTCTTTAACTCATTTATTCCCATCTCCACCTTTTCCTCATGCATTGTTATTTCTCTCCTCTTGATATGAAAACTTAAAAGACCAACAGATGTAAAATTCAATGTAATTCATTTTACTACCCTCTCCAAACCTATTAGACTTTACAAATACTAAGAAACAAGTATATATAAATCAAACCTTAATCAAATATTAAAATAAAAAATATATCCATCTCCTTTAGTACATTAAAAAGAATAACAAGGTAATTAATTCAAATTAGAATTATCCGTAGTTTATTTCATTATATTTGAATTATACCTTTTACTAAAACCTACAATGGTTGTTTATTGCTTATCAATTTAAACAAGATAACAACAATTGTTGTGTGAAAAATTAAAATAATATAAATAATAAAATCTGGGTGTGTAAAAATTAAAAATAATATAAATAATAAAATCATGTTGTACATAAAAATACCATATTTGTAGCTCAATCTCGAGTACATTCCTCACACAACATCTATTTTATCATTGCCTCCTTTCCCAACTTGTCTTTCTTACTTGCTCCTTTTTCTCCTATATTATTCCCTCACTATTCTAACACTATTGTACATTAGTTGTAGGTATAGAAAATAATATTTTATTTTTATTTTACCTAGATATGTTAGAAGCTAAAAAAATACTTTGAAGGTGAGATGAATAGTCATTTTATTTTTGATAAATATGTACTTTGTATTAAATTTTCAATTTTATTTTATTTGGGTTTCAACTTTTCATTTATGATTAGCCACCATTCTCTTTTACTCATTTGGAATTATTGTTCTGCCCTTATGAGCTCATGCAAAAATATAAAGAAATAATAGATGAAACAACTCCAATGATGTGTAATAACTTAGCGGGCCATGGTGTGAAAAAACCATTGATTAAATAATAAAATGATTAATTATAACCTTAATTCCCACCACCATTTTAGATCAACATAGGATGATGGAATATGGTGAGAGAAAGTGGTTTAGATGGAAGAGGAGCTATATTTATAGTTATTAGAATAAGTCATCATGGTAAAGAGACTAACAATTAAATAAAATATATTTGAATAAACAATTATATATCTAAATAAAGCCTCTTATAAATTGTGTTTTAAGAGAATGGAGAAATAACTAGTAGGGTAGTTAAGGAAAGCGTCTGACAAATATGGTGTTCCAAGGGGCGTCAGTTGAGAGGGATAAGAAATTTGAGAGTCCTATCAACAATGAGGAGGGTGCCTTAGGTGGGCACACACTAGAAAGGATGAAATTGGGTTGTCTTACTAAATAAGGTGTGAAGGATAGGTGACTCAACCTTAAGAAATCAAATAATCACAGAAGAATTTACAAGATCAAATGAGAAATTAAAGTGTCAACATCTAAGGGTGCTTAATGAGGATGAACTTTTGTTATAAAAATTATAGTAAATGACTTATTGGAGATGGGAAAGAGTGAGCCACAAAAAACCAATAGAAAGTAATCTAAGGCCTAAAATATCATGGGATAAGGTATTTTAGAGGATCAAGAGAGAACCATATGGAGGTCACCTTTGCCTTGTTTAGGGATTTGTGGGTCCTCTACAAAATCATTCAAAAGAGAATTTACAAGAAAAGAATTTTTTTTTAGATTTACATATTGTAATTTGAATCAAGCAAAAGTACTAATTTTTGCAAATTGTTTAAGGTAAATATGTGTTGGTTGTATGTGCAGACTCCTTGGTAATTTTGTCATTTAATTATTGGGTTTCCAATTTCTTAACCATTTAAAGGTTGTTATTGTAAATATGTGTTGGTTGCATGTGCAGACTATAATACTATCTATGATCATAGAGAGAGGATGGCCTTAACAAAGAAGCCCGACTTTAAGGTTTCAAATAATATAATTAGTATGACAGTATATTTTCATAGTCTCCCTTTTTTGGTTTGATTTCCTAGAATAGGAAAGTGTTCTTCTCACAACAAGGGAAAAGATTTAGGGTTTTTTCAAGAACTTACGTATTTTAGTTCCAATGTTTAAAGAATCAACATGTTAGCTTTTAAAACAGTTTAAGATTTGTTTAGTATCTCATTATTAAAAAATAATTACAAGACATTTGAGTTATGTTGTATTGGTGATTAAATAGATGTAAAAGAGTAGTAGGGAAGAGAAAGAAGGTTTGTATCGTAGGAGAATGGAAGGCAAAGGAAGTCATCAAAAGGTAATATTTTTCACCTAAATGTTGCTAGTGAAAGTTTTTTAATTGCTCAAGTAGATGAAAGCTAGTTATGGAATAGAAGGCTATGCCATGTAAATTTTGATAACATTGTCAAAATAAGTTCCACTCAAGTAGTAAGAGATTTACCTAAGCTAGTGAAGCCTGCTAGCACAATTTGCAAAGAGTGTCAGATGGGAAAACAGACTAGAGTTTCTTTTTGGAGCAAACAACATAACTCAAATGGATTACTGGAGCTTGTACATACTGATCTATGTGGTCCCTCCAGAGTCAGAAGTCTCCATGGTGAAAGGTACTTTATGCTAATTATTGATGACTATTCTAGAATGATATGGGTTGCTTTCTTAAGAGAAAAATGTGAAGCATTAGAAAAGTTCAAAAGTTTCAAAGCTATGGAAGAAAATGAGAAAGGTTTGAAAATCAAATGCCTAAGGTCAGAAAAAGGTGGTGAGTTCACCTCCAGGGAGTTTAATTCTTTCTGTGAAGAGCATGGAATCAGAAGACAATTATCTACTCCCTGGACCCCTCAACAGAATGATGTTGCTGAGAGAAAGAATAAAACAATTTTGGATGCTGCTAAAACAATGATGATTGAAGGAAATGTGCTTCACATCTACTGGAGTGAAGTAGTAATCACTGTTGTGTATACTTTGAACTGGGTAAATGTAAATGGTAATTCTGGTAAGACTCCTTTTGAATTATGGTTTGGTTATAAGCCTACTGTTAAATATTTCAAGATCTTCCGAAGCAAATGCTACATCAAGAGAGATGATGATATAGGAAAGTTTGATGCAAGAAGCGATGAAGGAATCTTTTTAGGTTACTCTATTAGAAGCAAGGCCTACCGGTGCTATAACAAAAGACTAAGGAAAATGGTTGAGAGTGCAAATTTTAGAGTTGATGAGGATTCTGCTAAATCATCCAGATATTGTGGATATGATTCAGATGATGACAATACAAACAAAGGGAAGAATGTTCAAACACAAAATCAAATTCAAATTGTGCCATATGTTCTGGTAAGACAACTTCAATTTGTTCTGATAAATCAAGATAGTCAAGAAGTAGAGACAAGTGCAAGTGTAGAAGAAAGAACAAAAGAATCAAAAGTTTGAGAAAATCCTAAAACTCTGAGGTATGTAAAGCTAAATCATTTTGAAAATCAAATTATTGGAGATAAGAATAAAGGAGTGCAAACTAGAAGAAAGATTGTAGAAGAGTATTGCCTGATTTCCATGATTGAACCAAAAGATGTCAGTGAAGCCTGTAATGATGAACATTGGATGGAAGCTATGAAGGAAGAATTAATAAGATAAAAATGTAATTGGTACTAAATGGGCCTTTCGGAATAAACTAAATGAACAAGGTGAAGTGGTCCAGAATAAAGTAAGACTGGTATGTAAAGGGTATTCACAAATGGAAGGTATTGATTTTGAAGAAACCTTTGCCCCTATTGCTAGAATTGAAGTTGTAAGGTTATTTCTTGCTTATGCTGCATAGAAAAACTATAAAGTCTATCAAATGGACATGAAGTCAACTTTTCTGAATGGTGAGCTAGAAGAAGTATATATTGAACAACCTGATCAATTTCAACTGAATGATAAGGAAGACATGGGTTGCCGATTGAAGAAAGCTTTGTATGGACTCAAGCAAGTCCCCAGAGCCTGGTATGCTAGGTTAGACAAATAATTATTGAAGCTTGGATTCAATAAAGGTACTATTGAAAACAACTTATACTTCAAATTGGATCATGATAAATAATTAATTATTGAAGTATTTTTTGATGACATTATTTTTGGAGGAGATGATAATCTATGTATGAAGTTCGCTGATGAAATGAAGAGTGAATTTGAGATGAGTATGATTGGAGAAATGATGCACTTTCTGGGATTGCAAGTTACTCAGTTAGACAAGGGGATCTTCATATCTCAGTCCAAATATGTGAGAATTGCTGAAGAAGTTTGGCATGGATGATTCAAAACCTATTGGTACTCACAAGGTAACTGGATGTAAGTTGACATAGAATGATGATTCTCCTAAGGAAAATCAAACAAGATACAAATCAATGATTAGTGGATTTCTCTACTTAACTTAGACTAGACCAGACATTTTGAATATTGTATGTATGGTTTTGCTAGATTTCAGGTTGATCCAAAAGAATCTCATGTGACTACTGTTAAGATAATCTTTAGGTATCTAAAAGGAACAATTGATTTTGGGATTTGGTACCCTAAGGATGATGATCTTACTTTAAATGAATATACTGATGTGGATTGGGTAGGAGATGTAGATGACAGAAAGAGTACTAGGGTATGTGCAGGATTATCATGGAAAAAACAGGCCCTTAAGTGGCGAAAAATTTAGAAAAATCAAAGTTAGGCAACTTGACATAAAAATTTGAATAAGTTATCTATATTATTTAAAAATATGTAAGAATATAATCTGTAGCAAATTGAATGTAGTTTCTAAACTACTAGGTTTTTTTTTTTTTTTTAAATCTATTCAAGGTAAAAATTTGAAATTTCAATGTAGTAGTAGTTAAATTTTAGGGAAAAAATAAGTAGGTGTCTGTCTGACCACCCTAACCACAATAAAATGATAATATTTTAGATATAAGTAGAGGACTCATGTTTCGATGTGATGCATATTTTTTTGTAATTTTTTTCCAAGTAAATAATTAATTATAAATTTTTTATTACAACTTTTAAAAAATATAAAAACTCATATGCCTAACCACCTTAACTTGGTCAAAAATTCATGATTTTTTTTTTTTAATCCTATAGTATGCAAAGCATAGAATGTGATGCATGTTTCAAATTCAAAAAATGTGTTATCATTTGAAAGCTATAGATGTGTTTCAATCAGCCTATCAATTGGGACTTTATTCATAATTCAAATAGAAAATTAATAATTATTATTTATTAAATTCAAAGTAAAGTGTAATTTATATTGGTGGAAAGCTAAAAATATCCTTTAAAAACCCTTTTCATTTCATCAATTTTGGGTAAAAAAAAGTCGTTAGTCACATACCCTACACATACCCATCATGATCCTGCACATACCCATTAGTGGTGGTGCTTTTCTTCCTAGGGAAGAAGCTGGTGTCTTGGTTGAGAAAAAAATAGAATTCCATTTCTCTATCTACTATTGAAGCAGAGTATATTGTTGCTACAAATAACTGTACTCAAGTGATGTGGATGAAACAAATACTGAAAGATATTAGAGTAGTATATGATGAACCTATTTCTATATATTGTGACAACTCAAGTGCAATCAACATATCAAAGAATCCGGTGCTAAACTCTAAGACCAAACATATATCAATCAAGTTTCACTTTCTGAGGGAGAAAGTGAGTGAAAAAGAAGCTAGATTGGAGTATGTGCCTACAAAAGAACAGATTGCAAATATTTTCACTAAGCCATTGCCGAAGGATACTTTTGAGTATCTCATAGGGATGCTAGGGGTGATTACCACTCCTAGTATGAACTAGGATGCATTAACTTGCATCAATATGTGCATTTCATGATCATATTCTGATCTAGATTGATGTTTCCATGGCTACTACTCAAGGGGAGTAGTTAGATGTGTAGATATGTGGTTTAGAGCTTGTACGTGGAAAGATAATGTTTATCTTTGCCATTGATGTCAAAGGGGGAGAAGAGTAATGTGAAAAAATGCTACTTATCTGGAGTGCAGAGTCTTGTGGGGGAATATCTTGCAAAAGAAGTCAAGGAAGAAGAGTTAGAATCTAAGGAGGTGTAAGTGTTGATTGAGAGTTGGGTTGATGGTGTTTTTCACATCATGTATTGCCATCAATGCCAAAGGGGGAGATTGTTGGATGTTGTGGTTGTATGGATGATATGTGGTTGTCATTGATGTCAACACTATTAGAATTTGATGTATTGAAGTTTGTATATGCCAAGGATATTGAGAAAATTGTTAAAAGAAGTGTTGCAGGTTCCCAGTGGGACTGTGAAGGTCATGAAGGAGTCTTGTTCTGTACGTTCCAGATATAAATTGTTGTGGATTAAAGGGTTTTCTATTGAGTGTATCTAGTTCATCCTCCATAATTTTTAGAGGTCCGTGTGAAGATTTGTTCAAATTATGAAGATCTGTGTTCTAACAGTGTTTTTGTGGTCTCTATCAGTGTTCTTGACTAAAGTTGGTATAATTCTAGTAATTCTAGTTGCTGCAAATGTTTATCTATTATTCTTGGTGTTCTTGGATGTTTCTAGATCACGCTCTATCTTTGTGGTACATCCACATTGATTGATGTGCTCGTGATCAAAGATTTTTCTCTGTATGTTCAATTCTTGTGTTCTTAGCCGACATGATGGGTGTAATGTGTAGTGGATCTTTGAGGTGGAATTAATTGAAGTCTTTTTGTGTTGGAGTTGTTAATTTGGGTCTCCATTATGTTGTGGCCGACCTTGGTGGATTCGCATTGAAAATTTATTTGTAAATTTGGGCCGACATTGAAAATATGTTTTATATCTCTGGCCAACTAAGTTGTTGATGTAATCTCATGTTGCGGATATATAAGAGTGATTGTTTCATCAGTGTAAAGTGTGTTATGTGTGCTCCCATGTGTGTATGTGTGAATATCATTCGATTGCAGAGCAAAGTGTGAAGAAGACTGAGTGAAGTGTGAAGAAGTTTGAGCGAAGAGTGAAGAAGGTTTTTCTGTGCTTAATTGGAACTGTAATCGGGCTTGTGTAGAAGCTATTTTCTCAGTTCACAATTTGGATGGTTTTAGTCCAAAATTTTCTTTGGACAGTGAGTCCTCTTTTGTATTTGAGCAGTGAGCTTTAGGCAGTGTGCTTGAATGCATGTGCATTCCCATTATTTCTCATTATACTTTTAATAGGGTATAATATTGTGGACTAACCTCCACCATGGTTTTTCCCCTAACAAGGTTTCCATGTAAAAAATCTTGGTGTTCTCTGTGTTTCTGATGTGTTGAATGTTTATGGTTTATTGTCTATTCATCAAATCTAAAATTGAGTTAAATAACCTCTCCATACATAACTCTTAAATTATTAAATTCATATTCTTTATTTTCATCTACATTTCTTTTCCATTCATTCAATAAAACTCATAATGCATGCCCATTATCTGATTTTCCACCACTCCATTTCTACTTCTCTCTAAACACATCACATAACACAATACTTTCTTCCCAAAATACTTAGCTCCCATGTCATCCTACACCTCCAATTATCCTCACGTACAAAATTAAAGAACATTTATAAAGTATACTTGCAATTAATTGTATTATTTAATATGTTTAAGTGCTACTAAAAAAAATTAGAAATATTATTTAATTGAATGTGTGAACTATTAGATAAATTCAAGAGATCTAGTACTTTTAATTTTATATTTAAATATATGTAAATAATTAAAATATTTTAAATGTTAAAATTCAATAACTAATGAATCCATATTCATTTTACCAAATGAATAATAATATAAATGCATATTTAAAAATGAGAACAATCAAACCTAAATTCAAATATTTAAACTATAAATTTAGATCTAAATATTGAAATTGTGAATTTTTCTACATCTCTTTTAGTACATGTTACACAAAGAAGTATAAATTATCAAATTGAAAAATAAATAATTAACTAAAAATTATATTACCATCCATCCATATTTTTCATACTAAATAAAATATCTCAATGGAATATTCACATATTTAATTACATTCCACTATATCTTCTCTATTCATTTTATCAAACAAAAAATAAAATGATCGCTAAAATAAATTAATAGGAATGAATATAATGTGTAAAAATATTCACATTACCATGTCCACAAACCATAGCACTATTTAGAATTTGAACCTCTTTAAATATTTCATCTAGATAATATATAGAACACATTCTACTTCTTTCCTTCCTTATCTACCCCACCTCAAAATTCTCTCCTCTCTAACTCACTTATTCCCATCTCCACCTTTTCCTCATGTATCGTTATTTCTCTTCTCTTGATATGAAAACTTAAAAGACCAATAGATGTAAAATTCAATGTAATTCATTTTACTACCCTCTCCAAACCTATTAGACCTTACAAATACTAAGAAACAAGTGTATATAAATCAAACCTTAATCAAATATTGAAACAAAAAATATATCCATCTCCTTCAATACATTAAAAAGATTAACACATCATGTGTTCAAGGTAATTAATTCAAATTAGAATTATCCTTAGTTTATTTCATTATATTTGAACTATACCTTTTACTAAAACGTACAACGGTTGTTTATTGCTTATCAATTTAAACAAAATAACAACAATATAAATAATATAAATAATAAAATCTGGGTGTGTAAAAATTAAAAATAATATAAATAATAAAATCATATTGTCCATAAAAATACCATATTTGTAGCTCAATCTCTAGTACATTCCTCACACATCATCTATTTTCTCATTGCCTCCTTTCCCAACTTGTCTTTCTTACTTGCTCCTTTTTCTCCTATACTATTCCCTCACTATTCTAACACTGTTGTACATTAATCGTAGGTATAGAAAATAATATTATAATAACATTTTATTTTTATTTACCTAGATATATTAGAAGCTAAACAATTTTTTGAAGGTGAGATGAATAGTCATTTTGTTTTTGATAAATATGTACTTTGTATTAAATTTTCAATTTTATTTGAATTGGGTTTCAATTTTTTATCTACTATTAGCCACCATTCTCTTTTACTCATTTGACATTATTGTTTTGCCCTTAGGCTCATGTAAAAATATAAAGAAATAATAGATGAAACAACTCTAATGATGTGTAATAACTTAGTGGGTCATGATGTGAGATGAAAAACCATTGATTAATAATAAAATAGTTAATTATAACCTTAATTTCCACCATCATTTTACATCAACATAGGATAATGAAATATGGTGCTCGAGAAAGTGGTTTACATGGAAGAGGAGTGATCTTTATAGTTATTAGAATAAGTCAACATGGTAAAGAGACTAACAACTAAATAAAATATATTTGAATAAATAATTATATATCCAAATAAAGCCTCTTATAAATTGTGTTTTAAGAGAATGGAAAAATAACTAGTAGGGTAATTAAAGAAATCCTCTGACAAATATGGTGTTCCAAGGGGGTCAGTTGAGAAGGATAAGAAATTTGAGAATCCTATCAACATTAAGGAGGGTGCTCTAGGTGGGCACACACTAGAAAGAATGAAATTGGGTTGTCTCACTAAATAAGGTGTGAAGGATAGATGACTCAACATTAGGAAATAAAATAACCACAAAAAAGTTTACAAAGTGAAATGAGAAATTGAAGTGTCATCATCTAAGGGTGCTTGATGAGCATGAACTTTTGATATAAAAATTATAGTAAATCACTTATTGGAGATGGGAAAGAGTGAGCTAAAAAAACCAATAGAAAGTAATCTAAGGCCTAAAAGATCATGGGATAAGGTCTTTCAGAGGATCAAGAGAGAACCATATGGAGGTCACCTTTGCCTTGTTTAGGGATTTGTGGGTCCTCTATAAAATCATTCAGAAGAGAATTTACAAAAGAAGAAAATTTGTTTAGATTTACATATTGTAATTTGAATCAAGCAAAACTACTGATTTTTGCAAATTGTTTCAAGGTGAAAATAAAACTGCTCACATTGATTTACATATTGTAATTGAGATTGCGCGACGTTCACGTTGATTTGAACAGATTGAGCTGTATTAATTTACGCTAGTGCAACGTAATAAAATTCTAATGTTAGCTCAGCCGCCAGTTTGGTCGAATTCTAGAACTCTTTGATTTTCTACTAATTTGAGATGTATTAGGATTAATCTTGCTTCCAGAATTTCTAATCAGTTTTCAGTTAGAACTTTTCCTCTATCATTTCTACTAGTAAATGAGTCGTTTGTCCTGATTTTATTCCTTTGGATGTAATTATGGGGCCTAGACATCTTACAGCGCACAACGTCGAGATGAACATGCAGCATCATGAAATCTGTCAATTACCGTACACATGACAGCAGGGTTATATGCTTTAATTTTAATGCCACATATAATATTTTTACCCAAGGGACGTTTTGTTGACTCGCTCAAAGATGATGGATGTCATTTAACAACCATGGTTTTCTCAAAGACTTTGTTTTATGGGTTTTATGTGTCGGTTTGTTATTCGGGAAAAATAAAAGTTGTAGTTCAATTCATTAAGTATAATTGATCGGTGTGATGACATATTTTTTGATTGTTTCATTTATCAAGATTCAAATCTTTCAAAGGTACAATAAATAATAGTTGAGACAAAGATTGTGTCTCAACAACTTTATTGAAATGGCCAGCGCTCAATCCTTAAGGTTCAATTGAAGAGGTATTAACTTAGATTTATGCTCTCATATTAGATAGCAAAAATAATTTTGAATTGACATTAAACCCTAAAAAAATCTATTAAAAATATATCATGAAATTATATATTTAAATAACATTAATTTATAATAATTTTATAAATATAAATATAATTTAATAATAAACAATGATGATATAAAATGTGCATGCCCATACAAATCAGGGAACTTATATCACTGATAAGAAAACACAAAATACAAGGGGGGCTTTCCAAACAGAGGACTAAGGGAAATGGGTTGTCATGATGTGAGAGTCACAAAATAGAAAGAACCTAACCCTCAAAAGTGTGAAAGAGCCACCTCAAAACTAATATGCAAATCATTTCAAGTTAGAAAGAAAAGTCAATGATAAACATACTTTGGGGAACTTAAAAAATCCTTGTATAATAGTTGAAAGATTCCTTATGGGTAAAGAGGCTATAAAGAAAGCTAACGTACTTGGGGTCATATAAGCATTAAGGTATCAAAAGAGATAAAACAACAAGGTCAAGAGGGCTTTTCACGATATAAAGAGTATAACAGAGACAATCCAACACTTAAAGTAGTGATGGTCTATTAGGGAACTAACATCATGGAAATAGATGTTATTTACAAGGAGAGTGCATGGTCTCTAGATTAGGAGAATAAATAGAGGGACATGGAATGATGCATAAGTTAAATTAAGAAAAAATATATGACATAAGTTTGTAGCCTACATAACAAAGATAATATTAAGACAAATGTAGTATACCTAGAGACAACATTAGACAACTTAGAGCTTTTATTACATATATTTAACCCCCTTTGGAACATATTTTTATTTCATGAAATATGTAATGACTTTTTTTTACCTTGTACCAAGACTGTGTGAGGCTCCATTTCACAAGACCCAAGGTAAATCCTAATCATAGATGTTGTGTTGGAAAACCAAACTTTAGATAAAACAGCTATAGAAGGTCCAAAGGATGAGACAATGTGAAGAAGTTAAGGTAGAAAGGAGTAAGATATATAGGTCCTTGGAAAAAATGATAGCTCTTCTATGGGTAGAGTGTTATATGTAGCTTCATAAGTAGAGGTTTATATGGCATGAAGTCTAAGTCAAATGTGAAGAGGAAGGTGTTCCACATGGGGAATATTTACTATATTCTAGTATGCCTTTGGTTCCATAGAGATAAGTGCTACTCAAGTGCATTCATGATATTTTCTAAGTTGATCATCATGGTTAGTGTAATTTATAAGAGAGGAATGCATTATGTTGGCCTAGATATGTTAGAACTATAAGGGTTTGTTAGAAATTATTGTTATTGATGTCAAAAGTGATGAGAAATAAATAGGTTCAATACCAATTGTTGGGAAATTAGTCTCTATCCAAATATGACATTAATGGATGAGATTCAAGGCTTGGACTACAACAACATGAAAATGTGAAACTTATATGCAAATATAAAAATTAAGTTTCCTTAATATGAAATACCATGATTAGATCCATCTTCTTTATGATGCCAAAAATTAGTTACACATAACATTCTTATAAACACTACCTTATGTGAACTTATAAAAACAATAAATAAATAGTTTATCATCACCATGAGATTGTAGAAATGAGGCACAAATCAGCAACATGAGAGCATCACATGACATGAGATTTATGTGGGGAAACCCTTTGCATTAAAAAAATCCACCAAGAAGAGAGGCCAAGTATAAATTATCATCAAATAGATGAGATTACAATACAACCACTTTCATTCTCCTCTTTGCCTCCAACATGGCAGCACTTGTGTACATGTGAACAACCTCCTTATGCCTCAACCTATCCTTGTTCTTGTAAAGTAACACTCCATTCAATTTTTCTTCACAAGTATACATCCAAGAGGTTGAATTTATAGATGTGTGAAGGAATCTAATGCACCAAATGTGGCACCCAATGATGGCCCTTCATTCCAAATGTCCCCAACCTTTCGATTACCTCCTTAAAATGCAAAAGGATGTACCAATTTTGGTTCCAATACTTTCCCTCTAACTTGGGAACCCAAACATGAAAGATAAACATTACATTAAATACAACAAATGATGGAAAACCAAGAGATACTTGTTTCCTCTTTCCAATCACCCACTTGGAGTATCCCAATAGTCACTCATTTATCATTCCCTTATCCTCTATTATCCAATTCTAGGCATCTACATGTGGGGAAAAAATATTAAACATTTATGTCCACAACTCACCTTTATTGCTGCTAGCGGACCCATCACTCCTTATGAATGCATTACAAATAATGGTGATAATTAATAGTACGAAATATTTTCCCAATTCACCCTAAGTTCCTAGAGAAAATTTCCAAGGATGTTGGAACCATGACATATGACATAGGATTTACAAGGTAGATGGCACCTAATCCTTACAAAAGGTTGGAGGAGGAAATCACATTGGCTAAAGGCCACTAGTCGATCCTCATATGACAATTTTGACCTTATTAACTATTGCCATAAGGTAGAAATAAAGAAGATTGGAATTAAATAAGTAATGGGGCATTCTTTGTTGGTTGACTTCATGTTATTCATATGGAAGTACTCTAATCATGACTGACCTCATTCAAAATATGACAATGATTAATTTGGATTAAATTCAAGTTTATTAATAGTGGTCGACCCTCTTCATTATATTCAAGAAAAAATTAAATCATTAACCATCAATTTTTGTTTCAACCCTTAGAGTGGTGAAAATAAATTACAATTAAATTATTTGATGTGGATGACCCCTCATAGAGGTGCCCCACTTTAGGGGTTTAATATTTAAAATAAAATATTTATATTTAAAGTTTTGCCAACCTTTTTGGGAGTCACATCTCTTGGGTGAGGAGGTATTTGAAGGGGCATGATGAAGGTATTTAAGAAGGTTTTGGAGTGCATTTGAAAGCATAAATTATTTAATATCATTCCTATTTAGAGCAAATCCGAAGCAACTAAAATCATACTTCAAGAGCAGATTTAAAAGAAGTTGGTGAGCATATCTAAAGGTGATTTGGAGTAGACATGTAAGATGATTTGGAGTAGACCTTTAAAGAATTTTTATAGTAGTTTAAGGAAGATCTACAAGATATTCAAGAGTAGAGTTATAGAACATCATTCTTAATAGATTTATGAGCAAAAGTTGTTGAATATTTGAGTAGACCTTTTTGAAGTATTTTCTTGTAGATTTATGCCAAATTTGTGAGAAATTTTATGAAGGTTTTTAAGGATATTAGTGAGGGAGTTTATATCATATAGCTATGAAGGTATTAATGCAAATTTGTGAAGCATATTGAAGTAGCTATACTCAAGAAGGAAAATACAATATTCATTTGGAGATTGGTGCCTCCTAATTGAAGAGATTGGGTTTGGTGCCTCTCATTAGAAGAGATTGGTGTCTCTTGCTAGGTTGGTGCTTAGTTGTAAGGTCAGCCCACAATATTGTGTCCACCTTTTTGGCCAAAGTAGAGGACATTGAAATCAACAATTTTCACCAAATTTTCACTTTATGAAACCTATAAAAAATAAACCATTAAAAAAATGGAGATGATGTGAACTAATTATTTGTGAGGATTTATTTGTAGATTCAAAATATTTATTATTTAAAAAAAAAGGAAATAAATTGTATTTTTTTATGTAACTTTTAATAACATATTTTTACAATAAACAAAATTTTAAAATAATGATGTTTATTTTATCACCCAAACTTTTTATTGAAAGGATAAAATTATAATCTTTAAAATTTATATTTGTAACATCAATATCTAGTGCATTGATATATCTTCATATTTTTTTGTTAGATGTTTTTTAAAATTAGTTTTTGAAGTCAAAGTAATTATAAGATGGACATAGGTGTATGCCGTCACACATAACTTATTTTGTATGTACATTGAAATTATTATTTATTTATTTTTGGGGTGATCCCATAATAGTGGTTTACAATTTTTGGCCAAACTGGACACTGAAATTATTATTTTTAACTGAATCTTCACATTCGGGCACCTATAGCGGCTAAACTGTGAGGAATTTGAAGATGGTGCAAACTAGAGTCTCATAAAATTTTGTCTGTAGATTCTAAAAATATTTTTTTGAAAATTTTTGGAATCAAATTGCACTTCTTTTTCCATCTCCCACGAAAATTGATTTTTTCAGAAAACAACATTTTAAAAAGTGGCACAGTATAACGATAACTTTTTTCCATGAAGGATAAAATTATAATTCTTTCAAATTTAGATTTGTAACTTTGATATCTAGTGCTTCCACTTGGTTAGAGTTTTTTATTGAATATTTTTCCTTAATCAAGTTTCAAAGTCAAACAAATTACAATTCGGACACTGCTGTAACTTTTTGTATATGTCAAAATTTTTTTTGTTGGATCAAGGACTTCAATATCTGGTGCACTCATATTTTTCAATTTTTTTTTTGATAATCTTCTATTTTTCCACATGTGAAGAACAAAGAAATTCATTTTCGATGAAAAACCTATGTTTAATAAAACTTAAAAAACAAATACATAACAAAACCAAAACATATTAAAATTATATTCATTGGATAGCTTGTTCTGAGGAATACCATAATCATTTGAAATAAATTTTAAATGAATTCATTTGATCCCCCAAAAGCTAAATCAAAAGTGATTTTTTATCAGCATTTTGATAGGTGTAAAGGAGGCATTTATAGGTATGGTTTAAAACTAGCAGGTTCTATCCAAGGGGTTTGACCTAAGGTGATTTGATCAAACCGTCTTCAATTGGAATCCTTAAAATGGAACTTTTTAAGGCTTAAATCATTATATTTTCTAAAAATATGTGATTTCAGCTAAAATTCGTTCCTCTCAGGAATTGTAAACCACTATTATGACAGCACCGTTTGCTAAAATAATAACATCAATACCTAGTGCAAACATATTTTTTAGAATTTTTTTCTCCATTTTTTCTATTTTTTCACATGTGTGAAACAAATACTTTGATGTTCGATGAAAAACCTACATTTTTACAAGAAATAAAATATGAATATAATAATAAAATAAAAAAATTTCAAAAAAATACTTTTTGGAAAGATTAAAATAATAGCTACACACTTACAATTTAATATAATTTCTAAATGAATTTATTTGATCCTACAAAAGGTAAATAAAAAGTGGTTTTTTGTTAGTACTTTGAAAGGTGTAAAGGAGACTCTTATGTGGGTATGATTTAAGACTAGAGGGGTTATATATAGGGGGTTTGATCTAAGGGGATCTTGTTGAGGGTGATTTTAGTCACACACAATGTGCTAGGAAATAAGGGTTTAATGACCATCTTGAAAAGTAGCGAGACTCCTCCAAGGTTTCTTCTTTGTCAGGTCTTGTCTATGTGGATAGCACACTTGTAAGATCAATGTAGTTTCATGAGGGGATCCAAATTTTAACTTCTTAAAAATAACACACAACTTAAAATAATAGATCTAAAAATTTAATAAATTTGCATTACATATTCATATCTATAGCAGATTTACAATAACTCAATGCTCTTTCAATAATTCCAAACTTGATTTCAAATAAAAGTCAAAAGATAGAAACTTGGGTAACAAGAACTAATGCAAAGGAAATTTAAACTAATTGGACAATGACAAGAAATATTTCATTCATCATTTTTGTGCATCTAAGCAAGATTTCCAAACCACCATTACAACAAATAGTATTTCACACATTTACCAATAATAGCAATGCAATATTCAAAGGATATAAATCACCATGTAAGATTTTTTAGATTTCATACAATCGAAACACTGTCAAGCACGTGCAGATCTGAGATAAAATCCTACTTAATCCCATAATTACCAATGAAATCTTACTAATTTGACAATTCATATTGAAATAAAATACTCATACCATCAACATGATACCAAATCAAGATGAATGCAATAGGCGTAACCCTTTGATTGAATCAATAATTCACAAATTCAATAGGCAATTCCATGCTAAGGTTGTACTGTTTAATTACAAAAAAATACATCAAAATCAAATCCTTAAAAATGATCCAAAACCAAAGTTATACAAAAATCCCAATTCCTAAAAATGTGAATCTAATAAAAACTAACTGGAAGTACCTCCAGCACTTGAGTTTTTAACTAAAAGAAAATTGAAAAAATGAAAACTTTAGAATGAAATAAAACTAAACTAGGCACCCTAATTATAGTCAAGTCTTTTTGCTAAATTTAAGGAATGCATGAAATAAATGAAAACTAAATTGAAGTAAAATAAACGCCACAAGAAGCTTCATAATTCCATCTCCTTTTTCCTCTAGTGCATGATATATGCTCTATTCTCATCAGAATTATCATGCCTATCTTTAACATCTTCTAATCTAGTGTTGAACTGTAAAAGAGAATTGGTTATCTTCATAAGTAGCACCCACAACATTTCAAACACCAATCTCCTCAAAATATTAGAGATTTGAAAACATGCCATCTTTAGCATCAATTTACCAATGCTCGCCTATGTAACTTTCCCTTGCAATTACGATAGCTTTCAAGAGATCCTTCATCGATGTTTCCTTTATCCAATGCAAAATATCTTGGTGGCATATCTCGTGCACATAAAAAAATGTGTTACCATTCACTTATCTTAGAGGAAATCAAATCTCTAAAAAATAAGTTACATTGATTAAGATACATTCCATATTTGTAAAATAATGATTCGTCAAAAGAAGGTTTAAGATTGCGTGAATTTTTAGGGGTTAGGCCTCAGGCCTACCCCTTACCTCTTACCATCAACATATACAATTTAAACATTAGATTCTTACAATTTTACCATCTTCAGGTATCGGGGATTAGGGATCCCTCATACTCGCTACTCATATAATGAATTTCCTATGCTAAGTATTAAAGCCTCTCGGGCATTGGATATCATAGATATCATCTACCCTTTATTTATTAATAAAGTCTCTTTGAGGATATGTTCCATCACTTGATCAGATGTCGAGGATCATAGATCTCCTTTACCTTATACCTTCTTGGAAATGGTATTGGGTAAGTGGTATATCCAACCCATAAAGTCTAAAAGGACTTTGAGGATTGGATTTTGGTTTTTAAATTTACTCCTTACCACCAAATTTTTAATTGTTAATCAACCTCACTTTGGATTTTAAACCTTAGCCTTTTAACATAAAAGATGCATCCATTCTTTATAATAGTTAAAAGAAATCAATCATTCCTAGATGTCGAGAGTCAGCAATAACCCTTACCCTTTGCACCTCTATAAGCAATGGGCAAGAGGTATCAAGGATACCTAATGTCTGAAAGATGACGCAAAGGAAGAAATTTTTACTAAGTTTTTACTAGTACAATTGGGGGTATCATGTATCCTTTACTTTTTAGCAAAATCTCCCAAGGGATATTTATATTTGATTGGGTATCAGGGATCAGGGGTCCCGTTACCCCTTTCACTGTTGTTATCGACACTGTGTTAACGATACTCTCAACTCATGAAGTTCAAAATGTTTAAGGCTATTGAGTGTTGAGAGTTAGGCATTGGGTCTACCATATATCATTTATTCTTTAAGAGTTCAGCATGTGGTAAGACAAATCCCCAAAGCCCAAAGATCATTATTTTACAACTTGGTTGATCTTTCAAAAATCCTTTAAGAGCGTGTTTTCTAAAACCATTCATTTTACTAAGGAAAAGATGACCGCCATGGTTATGTGGATTAGTGCCAGAGATCCTTCATATGCGATACATTCTTAACAAAATTATTTTCTTAAGTGATATTCTTAACATGTGAAGTCTGAAAGATATTTCAGAGTTTGGGGTTTGGAGCTCCACTATACCCGAATCCCAATAGGGACCTCAAGTTTTAATCATGCTAAGGCAAAGAAAAACCATAGTGGGGCCGAGATGTGGTGAGGAGAAGTTAGATGTTAGGCCTAACAAGGAAGGTATACCCTTTCCATGAATTTGGATGCTTGACCTCCGAAAAAAAATAAAGGAAAAAAGAAAAATGAAAGGAGAAGGGAAGAAGAAAAAGGGAAGGAAAGGGAAAGACCAAAACACTCAAAGCCAAAAAAAAAGGGGTACCCATTTTTCAAAAATAAAAAAGGAGCGTGAGTACAAAGGCACAAAAAACAACAACCAAAGAACAAAATTCTCGCAGAGCATTTCCACCTTCAAATAATTTCAAATAGGATTAAACTTAAAGATATTATTAACCTTAGATTAAGCAAGAGAGGCCATAATAATCTAAGCATTTCCACTAGTTCACCAATCATAATAGAATATCAGTCTCATAGTGTGTGCACTATGATTAATTCCTTAAAAATATGGTTTAAAAAAATAGATGACCAACAAATCAAGATAATTTATGTGATCTTTCCTTTCTCCTAGCTATCTTTATTCATATACATATTCTTTTATTTGTTACATTTTGAGATTCAACTGGTGTGACCTAGGCATAGCTCTCCTGCCAGCCAGGCATCCATAACTATGATAGAGATACCTATGATTCCCTCAAACCTCGCTCAACTTCCATTTGGGCATCCATAGCCCTGGTAGAGGTTATTTAAATCACCCATTTTCATTAATTCATTTTTTTTCTTCTATTTTCTAGTCTATCGCCTAGTGTTGGGTTGGGAATCATAGTGGTCACTGAGAAGGGAAACATCTTTAGATTCACTTGAGTCCTAAATTCATTACTATCCATCATAAATCCCTATCCTAATTTGAATAATTTGAAAGTGGTAAGACCCAGGCAACTACCTTCATAGGTTTATTGACTTCAGTACATCAAATCATCTAAGACTAAACTTTAATAACAGACTAATAGACCTTGAGTTTAAACAAGGAAATGTTATGAAAAAGAAATAATACAAGTATCCTATTCATGGTTGACATTGGGACCTAGAACATTCACAAAAACCCACAAAGAAAGAAGGGAAATGTTGATGGCCAAATTGACACATCAAACATTAAGCAGAATATTTCTACTCTACTTCTCTTGAAAAAGATAACTAATAATAAAACTTCCTATCCTCCAAGGTCTTGATAGTTTGTTCAAAACTGTACTAAATTACTTAGTGGTCAACATGACTATAATATTCAAGGGGCCTTTTCTGGTTAAAAGAAACAAACTAATTGTAACACCCCTCCATTTTGTGCTCTGATGTTTAGACAATGTTTTCCCCATGTTACGCTTTGTTTCTAATAACTCTTGAATTAAGGTGCTTGGTTATTGTTTGATCGCTCTTTGTTAAGTGACGAGAATGTTATAGTTTGATGTGATTGTATTTTATTATGAGGTTATCATTATGGCATGTTTTGGATTGGCATAGTATGTACTTGAATTAATGATGCCTTGTGTTTTGATTATGTTAATGATGTAAGCTTTGTCAGTTAGTGATACTGTATTGGTGAAGGGGACAGGATCACATCACTCGCATGGGAGCGCCCTGTGATTCCATGATTTCCTCTTCACAGTGTGTTTTATTATTATGTTATATGTATGTTCGACACTCGTGTGGTTGCAGGATGCAGGTACAGGACATTGACTCCACCTGGTTCCACAGGTCTAAGCGTGTCCCTTGTCCTACGGAATTCGATTGGGAGATAGTAGCTAGGTTTTCCGTGTCAAGCCACTATCCTAGTCTTAGTGTGTCGTCGGGTTGTAGTCGGGTTGGGTGTTCCGTTGCCCATGTTACTTTGGTCTTTATTTAGATTCAAGTTTTAATGGCTTGCATTGTTAACTGGTGATTTAATGCATTTGGTTGTAATGTTAGGAATGTTCTTTACTTTATTAATTAATTTAATTTAATTAATAAAATAATCTAATCTTGGATTAGATTTATTTTATTGATTAATTAAATTAGTTGTGTGGAATTGATTTAGTTATTCCTTGAATTAAAAGTGTTATAAGATTTAATTCTTTTGTTGAAAAGGAAATGTTAAAATATATTGAATTCAATTTGGAATTGGAAATTGTTTTAAGCTATTAAAAAAAATAAAAAAAAATCAAATGTTTTCATATGCAATGACTTTGGGGTAGAAAAGATATTTTAAGAGATAGTTGACTATTTTGGGGAAAGATATTTGTGAAAAGTTGAATTTGAAATTGAGTTTGCATTTGTATTTGAATTTAATTAGAATTTGTATTGGAAATTGGAATTTGTATTTGAATTTGAATTAGAAGTTGAATTTGTATTTGAATTTGAATTAGAAGTTGAATTTGAATTTGAATTTGGGAAGTTTGGAAAAAGGATATATTTTCATTTAGGGTTTTCTTTCAATCCCTCTTATGGGAAAATTGGTTGCAAAAGAGGGCTTTTGGTTTTGGGGATGGATTCTTGGTTTGAAAATGAAGATCTTGGGAGGAGATTGTCAAAGAATGGAAGCATCAAAGGATCCCTCATCATTTTGTTCTCCAAGTTTCTGGATTCAGGTTTTGTTCTAGTTTTGTGTTGAAGCTTTTAAATCTTTGTTTCAATTTGAATGGAAGTGTAGAAAACCAATCTAAAAACCTCTTGAAATCATGAGAGAATAGAAAACAAAAGAACAAAAATCCAACAACAGAAAATGAAAGAAGAACCCAGAAAGATCTTGAAGAGAAATCTTTGTTTGAAGTTGTATAATTTGAGAAATTGTGTTCATGAAACTTGTGTTTGAAGTTTTTCTTCAATTTCATTCTATAGAAAGAATTTTCCCTATTATACCTAGCTATTGGAAATAGTTGGTTTATATATATACACATAATATGTATATAAAAGGTTGTGGGTTTATATATATATATATATCATATATATAAATATATATAATCATGTTTATGTTTTTTTTATATTTCTGGTTTTGAAAACGCAGAACAGGGTGTGATATTTCCATTTTCGCGTTTTACCAGGGAAATGAATAAAAATAATAATAATAAAATAAATTTTATTTTTAAAAATGTTTTGGGGAGGGCGGCGGTAGTCGTGGCTACCCCCCGGCCGACCCTGTGGAGGTCACTGCCGGAGGCAGCGCTCCCCATAGTATGTGGGGAAGGCGCTGCTAATGGCAGCGCCACCTCCTACAGGGGAGGGCGGGTGCGGCTAGGGCCGCGTCCCTCCTCTATGGAGGTCGGCAGCCGGCGTGCCCTAATTTCCTGGTTTAAATTCATTTTTTGTTTTTTTTTATATTTATATTATATAAATATAATATATATATTATAATATATATAATATTTAAATATTATATATTATAATATATATATTGTATATATATATATATATAAAATGTGTATGTGGATTTTAGTTTTATTTAAAAATAATATATATATATATAATAATATATGTTATATATTATATATAATATATTTTATTATATATATTTTAAATAATGGGGTTTTATTATAATGATTGATTTTGGGAATTTAATGGAAGGATTTAAATGCGTAGGTATTTATTTTACTTTTATTTTAAAATATAAGTAATTGGAAATATTATTTTTAGTTGAATTATTTATTTATTTCATGATGAAATAAGGATTAAATGATTTAAATTAAATGTTATTTATTAAGATATCTTGATTTTGAACGTAATAGTGAAACTTAGAGATAACGAAAGATTTAGTTCAATTAGATGGTTTTAGTCATTGAATTTTGATTATAGAACATAATTGAAGAGCTTAGGGTCAACGAAGGATTTAGTTTAATCAGAAGACTTTATTTGTCAAAAGTTTGATTTATTTATAATTTGATTTTGATTATTACGGATAATTGAGTCAAATGAAATTAAATAGACATATTTAAAATATAGGTTATATTAAGATGATTTGGTTGCGAAATAGAAGCTAAAGTGGATTCTATATTCAAATGAATTATTTAGAACGTTGAATTTTAATAGTCAAAGGATATATTTTAAAAAAGGGAGATTTTAGATAATCAAGTGCTTTTACTTCAAAGGTTGATTTTATTAAAATATGTGATTGGGAAACGAAACATAATTATTGGTTTATACTCCTTAAGTTGTCAACGTACTTTGAGCTACAATTGAGCTTGTGCGAATAATGTTAGCTATTTACTTAATTTCTTGTGTGAAGTAATTGATTGACTTATTATTTAATCTGATTATTTTGTTAAACATATGGTTTGATTTATAGTGTATGATCGTGAAACTAGAGAAATAATTGATTATTTATGTTATACCATTGTTTTGATATATATTTGTATATTTAAATAATAAATATATATACTTAATATATATTTATATTTAAATATAAGAGTTTCAATATGAATTATTTTATTGAAGTTGAAGTGAAATGGATTTTAGATTTAAACAATTTATTTAAAAGATTGCTTGATCATTGTGAATAAATCGAAGAAATGGAATCAACTTTTAGATGTAATCTTTCGTAAGTTACCAATGAAATTTGATTAATTCTCAAGTATGCGCAATTATTGTTAATTATTAATTGATTTTCTTACGTTATTCCATTGTTTTTGCTTGGATTTAAAATATCCTAACGATAGGTTGTGGAATGATGTTCATTTTTTTATATGGAAAGGAATCGATAAGGTTCGTGAAAGTTATATTGTTTAGAACTTATAAGTATCATTAATGGATTAAGTATATGATGCATATATGTACTTTGGTTTCCATTTTATGAGAAAAGATTGCTTGCCGAAATTGATCTTGAGTTATTTAAAGAACGTGTGTGTCTATGATTGTTGATTTAAGTGATTTCTTGTTGGTATGGTATGGGCAATATTGTTTGATTGTGAGTGTACCTTGGATGCTCTAGGTTTTGTACCCTGAGGCTAGGGACTCTTTGATTTCATTGTTAATTTGTGTTGGTCTTGTTGATCACGTAAGTCTTCCAGTTGTGTTTTCTTGAGATGATGTTATGTCTCTTGTGATTTGCTTTGTCTATCTTGGATTGTGTGTGAGTTAAGCTTGAGTGGAAAACTAGTTCTTTGTATGGGTTGTGTGACCTTGTGATTAAAGGTCGAGTTGTGTATCAGTTGTTTTTGTGGGTTACCATTATGTTAGTCAACCTTGTGTTAGCCTTGGGTAGTGCATGCTTTGGTTTTAGTTTGGGCTTCTGTAGCGATGTGTTACCTGTTGAGGTGTTTGATTATTTGTGATAAGTGTTAGTGCATTGTCTACCCTTGGCATGTGGTTGAGTTATGTGTTGTCGATAGGGGAGTGGCTTTCAACGAGCGTCGGGCCCAAAGTGGTTACAAGATAACTCGTGTGAGAGTCAATTAATTAAGTGAAAATTAAAATAACTTATACTAGGGATAGAGTAGCTTTGAACATTAATAAGATAATTTAGCCTCGCTCATTGGCTCAAGGGCTTGTACGAGACTTGAGATGAGTCAGGAAGGCCTGGAATGGCAAGATCGTTATCTTGTCTCCTCGAAAGATAACCGATTCCACTCTGGTGTGCATATGGCGCCAGGTTCATGAGATGTTATCAGGATATCCCTAGAGGGGGGCCGGGACCTAGGAAGAACACCATTGGATAACCAATGCGGCCTTTGCGATGACACTCCTATGACAGTACTTGGTATGGTGTTGTATCGTTGGTTTATTTTGTACAGCGATAGTACTCAATTTTGTACTCTGGAAGCATTGTAACCATTGTGTTAAGTGATGTGGGTTTTGTCCTTGATTCAGTTCTGTTTATGTGTTAGCTTGTGTCTGGTGGTAGATGGTCTTGTCTAGGAAATCCTTGTTACTATCTCCTAGCATGGGGGGTGGGCCTTTTGGTTTCACTTGGTTGGGTGGAACGTGCACCTTCCTCTGTTGGTTTTTGCTCTTGCTCGTGTGGACAAGACTTGCATGTTGGAGAGCTTGTTGGATCGAGATGCTATTCTAGCTTCATTCTTTTCAGTTGATCTTTATTCTTTTACCCCTCATTTGTTATCAAGGTGGAATTTGTAAAATTGTAATCTTGATTATTGCATTTATCTCATTCGGGGAATGAGTGTTGTAATCATATTGTTTTAAATTTTGTTAATTGGAATCTTGAGGTATTTATTATCCTTGTAATTTATCTTGTATGGGATGTATGTAATCTTAATTCTATAAGTGATTAATATTTTGGTTTCAATTGATGTTAATTGTTGTTTGGGTTTTAAAGTAATCTTTGTCTCGTGGCCTTAGAGGTTGTTGGCAATGTGTATTCATCTTACATATTATTTGTACTTAAACAAAAATAAATAAAATTGGCACGTTTAAGTAGTGAATTGCAACTTCCTCTAGGGTTGCGTGGCGGGGCATTACACATGGTATCAGAGCCTAGGCTTAAACACTGGGAAATTTTGGATTATGTTGGACCCATTATGTCGTAAGTTGTGTAGGTCTATACTCTGGGCACTATGAGGCCATTGTATTGACCTAGTTGTTTTTTTTTTTCTCTTTCATGTTGTTTTCCTTTTGGGTTGATTTCTCTTGTTTTCCCAAAAGTTGTCGTTAAGTGGTATAGGTCCAATGGTGCAAGAAACCAGTGGGAAGGATAGGATCCTCGGTGTAGTGCTCAATGCATCGATATCCTTTCTATTGGAAGAATGCATTATGGACAATTGTGTAGTGTGTGATTTTGATGTGTTGTGTGTGGTGGACGACAATCAGTTTTGTTGTTGTTTCCACCCTTGCATGTATTTTGTTGAATGCTTTTGTGAGGGTTAGGCTCGCAAGCCTACCAAGAGGTGTGTTTTGCTTGGCTTCCTTCTTGTTGCTTGGCTCTTTCATTGTGTAAAGGGTTGTGACCCTTAAGTGATTCTTGAGTGTGGTTGTAGTGTGTTTGTTGGTGGGTTGCAGGTGACATGTGTTGTCTAAAATTACCCTTGCTTGGTTTCTGTGTTCGTGCTCTTGGAAGGTTTCTTTGACCTTGAAGGTGCCAAGAATTTCCTTTTGTGTGCATTCTCCTTTGGAGTTTTGTTGTTTCTCTTCACCATGCAAGTTTCTGGTGCATGTCTTTTTGTGCTTTACCTCCTTATGTAATTGATTGCTAGATTGACCCTATGTGGTTTGAAGTTTCTTTTGTGTGTATGTTTAATTGATATTATAAATATGGTAATGAAAATGATTGATCATGTGTTAGTTCCTAAAGTTTGTGCATGCTCTCATATGATCGATGCACTGGTGTGAAAGAGATTGTATGATGATGAGACCATGTTTGCATTAGTGCTTATGTTAGAATTGTAAATTCTCCTCTCTCCTTCCCTCTCTTCTCATTGGTTTAACGAAGATGCTTGTCCTTGAGTGTGTGGTGTGTTGAAACTCAATCTTATGAGAAAATTTTATGTATTCATGAAGGTTGGATTTACTAGATCGAACCTTGGGTAAAGGACCTAACTTCCCCAAGTTGCATTCATAATCATGGAAAACATCTAACATGAATAGAAAATCATTTTGTAGTAAGTAGAAGCTTAGAGAAAGAAAAGGGATTGTGAAACCATTGCATATTAATGATAATTGCATAATAGGTGCGTCTTTTTGGTGAGGCCTATAGTCACCAACTTTATTGTTAAGTTTTAAGAAATCATGTCGATGTTAGATTATTGTACCTAGATTCAAAATGTAAAATGGTAAATGTATGTTGAAGTGTTGCATACCTTGTCTTGGGTAAACATCGTAATGCTATTACACTATGTGTGGGAAATAAATGAGGATAACATATGTGTGTACTAAGGCAATTTATCGCTTAATAAAAGTGAATGTGAATGTGAGATTTATCATAGCATTGTTGATTTACTCCATGTAGCACTATGATACATTGTATGGATTATTTGTGTGGGACTTGGCTTTTGGTTCATGGATTCCTGTAACAGGGTTTAGTATGCTTCTTTTCGGTGTCTAGATGGACCCACATGTGACCTTGTGATGATCTCTGGTGGTGTGTATGGGTGCATATGTGTGGTATGTATGTTAATCTTTGGTTATGTGCTTTGGAGTTTTGGTCGATGGTTGCATCACCATGTTGAATTGCATGAGTTGATAGTGTATTAGGTTGGATTGACTATAGCACGGGATTGATGTTGTTTTTATGTTAAGATTTGAAATGGTTCAGTTTAAGAGCCATTGAGTATGTGCGATTTTATGGTGTTTTTTTTGGGGGTACTTGCAGGCTTCCAGGAGTAAGCCTGACCTTTGGGGGGGAGGATGTAACACCCCTCCATTTTGTGCTCTGATGTTTAGACAATGTTTTCCCCATGTTACACTTTGTTTCTAATAACTCTTGAATTAAGGTGTTTGGTTATTGTTTGATCGCTCTCTGTTAAGTGACGAGAATGTTATAGTTTGATGTGATTGTATTTTATTATGAGGTTCTCATTATGGCATATTTTGGATTGGCATAGTATGTACTTAAATTAATGATGCCTTGTGTTTTGATTATGTTAATGATGTAAGCTTTGTCAGTTAGTGATACTGTATTGGTGAAGGGGACAGGATCACATCACTCGCATGCGAGCGCCCTGTGATTCTGTGATTTCCTCTTCACGGTGTGTTTTATTATTATGTTATATGTATGTTCGACACTCATGTGGTTGCAGGATGCAAGTACATGACATTGACTCCACCTAGTTCCACAGGTCTGAGTGTGTCCCTTGTCCTACGGAATTCAATTGGGAGATAGTAGCTAGGTTTTCCGTATCAAGCCACTATCCTAGTCTCAGTGTGTCGTCGGGTTGTAGTTGGGTTGGGTGTTTCGTTGCCCATGTTACTTTGGTCTTTATTTAGATTCAAGTTTTAATGGCTTGCATTGTTAACTGGTGATTTAATGCATTTGGTTGTAATGTTAGGAATGTTCTTTACTTTATTAATTAATTTAATTTAATTAATAAAATAATCTAATCTTGGATTAGATTTATTTTATTGATTAATTAAATTAGTTGTGTGGAATTGATTTAGTTATTCCTTGAATTAAAAGTATTAAAAGATTTAATTCTTTTGTTGAAAAGGAAATGTTAAAATATATTGAATTCAATTTGGAATTGGAAATTGTTTTAAGTTATTAAAAAAAATAAAAAAAATCAAATGTTTTCATATGCAATGACTTTGGGGTAGAAAAGATATTTTAAGAGATAGTTGACTATTTTGGGGAAAGATATTTGTGAAAAGTTGAATTTGAAATTGAGTTTGCATTTGTATTTGAATTTAATTAGAATTTGTATTGGAAATTGGAATTTGTATTTGAATTTGAATTAGAAGTTGAATTTGTATTTGAATTTGAATTAGAAGTTGAATTTGAATTTGAATTTGGGAAGTTTGGAAAAACGATATATTTTCATTTAGGGTTTTCTTTCAATCCCTCTTATGGGAAAATTGGTTGCAAAAGAGGGCTTTTGGTTTTGGGGATGGATTCTTGGTTTGAAAATGAAGATCTTGGGAGGAGATTGTCAAAGAATGGAAGCATCAAAGGATCCCTCATCATTTTGTTCTCCAAGTTTTTGGATTCAGGTTTTGTTCTAGTTTTGTGTTGAAGCTTTTAAATCTTTGTTTCAATTTGAATGGAAGTGTAGAAAACCA
The DNA here is from genome assembly GCA_007258455.2 of Sequoia sempervirens. Taxonomy (NCBI): domain Eukaryota; kingdom Viridiplantae; phylum Streptophyta; class Pinopsida; order Cupressales; family Cupressaceae; genus Sequoia; species Sequoia sempervirens. Next base: position 673,720,064 of record VDFB02270651.1, read on the forward strand.
ATCTAAAACTTCTTGAAATCATGAGAGAATAGAAAACAAAAGAACAAAAATCCAACAACAGAAAATGAAAGAAGAACCCAGAAAGATCTTGAAGAGAAATCTTTGTTTGAAGTTGTATAATTTGAGAAATTGTGTTCATGAAACTTGTGTTTGAAGTTTTTCTTCAATTTCATTCTATAGAAAGAATTTTCCCTATTATACCTAGCTATTGGAAATAGTTGGTTTATATATATACACATAATATGTATATAAAAGGTTGTGGGTTTATATATATATATATATAAATATATATATAATCATGTTTATGTTTTTTTTATATTTCTGGTTTTGAAAACACAAAACAGGGTGTGATATTTCCATTTTCGCGTTTTACTAGGGAAATGAATAAAAATAATAATAATAAAATAAATTTTATTTTTTAAAATGTTTTGGGGAGGGCGGCGGTAGCCGTGGCTACCCCCCGGCCGACCCTGTGGAGGTCGTTGCGGGCACTCACCGGAGTATTGAGAGAAGCGGCGCTTCAATGGCGTGCACACTCCTCTCGAGGGGCTTGAACTTGCGGGCGGCGTCACCTCTGGAGGCGTGCCCTCAATTTCCTGAACTTTGCGGGCATTCATTTTTGTTTTAATATTTATATTATATAAATATAATATATATATTATAATATATATAATATTTAAATATTATATATTATAATATATATATATTGTATATATATATATAAAATGTGTATGTGGATTTTAGTTTTATTTAAAAATAAAATATATATATAATAATATATGTTATATATTATATATAATATATTTTATTATATATATTTTAAATAATGGGGTTTTATTATAATGATTGATTTTGGGAATTTAATGGAAGGATTTAAATGCGTAGGTATTTATTTTACTTTTATTTTAAAATATAAGTAATTGGAAATATTATTTTTAGTTGAATTATTTATTTATTTCATGATGAAATAAGGATTAAATGATTTAAATTAAATGTTATTTATTAAGATATCTTGATTTTGAACGTAATAGTGAAACTTAGAGATAACGAAAGATTTAGTTCAATTAGATGGTTTTAGTCATTGAATTTTGATTATAGAACATAATTGAAGAGCTTAGGGTCAACGAAGGATTTAGTTTAATCAGAAGACTTTATTTGTCAAAAGTTTGATTTATTTATAATTTGATTTTGATTATTACGGATAATTGAGTCAAATGAAATTAAATAGACATATTTAAAATATAGGTTATATTAAGATGATTTGGTTGCGAAATAGAAGCTAAAGTGGATTCTATATTCAAATGAATTATTTAGAACGTTGAATTTTAATAGTCAAAGGATATATTTTAAAAAAGGGAGATTTTAGATAATCAAGTGCTTTTACTTCAAAGGTTGATTTTATTAAAATATGTGATTGGGAAACGAAACATAATTATTGGTTTATACTCCTTAAGTTGTCAACGTACTTTGAGCTACAATTGAGCTTGTGCGAATAATGTTAGCTATTTACTTAATTTCTTGTGTGAAGTAATTGATTGACTTATTATTTAATCTGATTATTTTGTTAAACATATGGTTTGATTTATAGTGTATGATCGTGAAACTAGAGAAATAATTGATTATTTATGTTATACCATTGTTTTGATATATATTTGTATATTTAAATAATAAATATATATACTTAATATATATTTATATTTAAATATAAGAGTTTCAATATGAATTATTTTATTGAAGTTGAAGTGAAATGGATTTTAGATTTAAACAATTTATTTAAAAGATTGCTTGATCATTGTGAATAAATCGAAGAAATGGAATCAACTTTTAGATGTAATCTTTCGTAAGTTACCAATGAAATTTGATTAATTCTCAAGTATGCGCAATTATTGTTAATTATTAATTGATTTTCTTACGTTATTCCATTGTTTTTGCTTGGATTTAAAATATCCTAACGATAGGTTGTGGAATGATGTTCATTTTTTTATATGGAAAGGAATCGATAAGGTTCGTGAAAGTTATATTGTTTAGAACTTATAAGTATCATTAATGGATTAAGTATATGATGCATATATGTACTTTGGTTTCCATTTTATGAGAAAAGATTGCTTGCCGAAATTGATCTTGAGTTATTTAAAGAACGTGTGTGTCTATGATTGTTGATTTAAGTGATTTCTTGTTGGTATGGTATGGGCAATATTGTTTGATTGTGAGTGTACCTTGGATGCTCTAGGTTTTGTACCCTGAGGCTAGGGACTCTTTGATTTCATTGTTAATTTGTGTTGGTCTTGTTGATCACGTAAGTCTTCCAGTTGTGTTTTCTTGAGATGATGTTATGTCTCTTGTGATTTGCTTTGTCTATCTTGGATTGTGTGTGAGTTAAGCTTGAGTGGAAAACTAGTTCTTTGTATGGGTTGTGTGACCTTGTGATTAAAGGTCGAGTTGTGTATCAGTTGTTTTTGTGGGTTACCATTATGTTAGTCAACCTTGTGTTAGCCTTGGGTAGTGCATGCTTTGGTTTTAGTTTGGGCTTCTGTAGCGATGTGTTACCTGTTGAGGTGTTTGATTATTTGTGATAAGTGTTAGTGCATTGTCTACCCTTGGCATGTGGTTGAGTTATGTGTTGTCGATAGGAAGTGGCTTTAGCGGCGTCGGAAGGCCCAAAGTGGTGCAAGATAACTTCGTGTGAAAGGAATCAAATTAATTAAGTGAAGGTGAAATAACGCTAGGGATAAGTGGCACGGTACGACAAGATAGCCGCTCATTTGAGGCTTGTAGGAAACTTGAGATGAGTCAGGGGAAGCTTTTGGAATATAATCGTTATCTTTGTCTCCCTCTGAAAAGGTAACAGTTCCACGCTTTCACGGGTGACGCATAGAAAAGCCGAGTTCATGAGATGTTATCAGGATATCCCTAGAGGGGGGCCGGGACCTAGGAAGAACACCATTGGATAACCAATGCGGCCTTTGCGATGACACTCCTATGACAGTACTTGGTATGGTGTTGTATCGTTGGTTTATTTTGTACAGCGATAGTACTCAATTTTGTACTCTGGAAGCATTGTAACCATTGTGTTAAGTGATGTGGGTTTTGTCCTTGATTCAGTTCTGTTTATGTGTTAGCTTGTGTCTGGTGGTAGATGGTCTTGTCTAGGAAATCCTTGTTACTATCTCCTAGCATGGGGGGTGGGCCTTTTGGTTTCACTTGGTTGGGTGGAACGTGCACCTTCCTCTGTTGGTTTTTGCTCTTGCTCGTGTGGACAAGACTTGCATGTTGGAGAGCTTGTTGGATCGAGATGCTATTCTAGCTTCATTCTTTTCAGTTGATCTTTATTCTTTTACCCCTCATTTGTTATCAAGGTGGAATTTGTAAAATTGTAATCTTGATTATTGCATTTATCTCATTCGGGGAATGAGTGTTGTAATCATATTGTTTTAAATTTTGTTAATTGGAATCTTGAGGTATTTATTATCCTTGTAATTTATCTTGTATGGGATGTATGTAATCTTAATTCTATAAGTGATTAATATTTTGGTTTCAATTGATGTTAATTGTTGTTTGGGTTTTAAAGTAATCTTTGTCTCGTGGCCTTAGAGGTTGTTGGCAATGTGTATTCATCTTACATATTATTTGTACTTAAACAAAAATAAATAAAATTGGCACGTTTAAGTAGTGAATTGCAACTTCCTCTAGGGTTGCGTGGCGGGGCATTACACATGGTATCAGAGCCTAGGCTTAAACACTGGGAAATTTTGGATTATGTTGGACCCATTATGTCGTAAGTTGTGTAGGTCTATACTCTGGGCACTATGAGGCCATTGTATTGACCTAGTTGTTTTTTTTTTTCTCTTTCATGTTGTTTTCCTTTTGGGTTGATTTCTCTTGTTTTCCCAAAAGTTGTCGTTAAGTGGTATAGGTCCAATGGTGCAAGAAACCAGTGGGAAGGATAGGATCCTCGGTGTAGTGCTCAATGCATCGATATCCTTTCTATTGGAAGAATGCATTATGGACAATTGTGTAGTGTGTGATTTTGATGTGTTGTGTGTGGTGGACGACAATCAGTTTTGTTGTTGTTTCCACCCTTGCATGTATTTTGTTGAATGCTTTTGTGAGGGTTAGGCTCGCAAGCCTACCAAGAGGTGTGTTTTGCTTGGCTTCCTTCTTGTTGCTTGGCTCTTTCATTGTGTAAAGGGTTGTGACCCTTAAGTGATTCTTGAGTGTGGTTGTAGTGTGTTTGTTGGTGGGTTGCAGGTGACATGTGTTGTCTAAAATTACCCTTGCTTGGTTTCTGTGTTCGTGCTCTTGGAAGGTTTCTTTGACCTTGAAGGTGCCAAGAATTTCCTTTTGTGTGCATTCTCCTTTGGAGTTTTGTTGTTTCTCTTCACCATGCAAGTTTCTGGTGCATGTCTTTTTGTGCTTTACCTCCTTATGTAATTGATTGCTAGATTGACCCTATGTGGTTTGAAGTTTCTTTTGTGTGTATGTTTAATTGATATTATAAATATGGTAATGAAAATGATTGATCATGTGTTAGTTCCTAAAGTTTGTGCATGCTCTCATATGATCGATGCACTGGTGTGAAAGAGATTGTATGATGATGAGACCATGTTTGCATTAGTGCTTATGTTAGAATTGTAAATTCTCCTCTCTCCTTCCCTCTCTTCTCATTGGTTTAACGAAGATGCTTGTCCTTGAGTGTGTGGTGTGTTGAAACTCAATCTTATGAGAAAATTTTATGTATTCATGAAGGTTGGATTTACTAGATCGAACCTTGGGTAAAGGACCTAACTTCCCCAAGTTGCATTCATAATCATGGAAAACATCTAACATGAATAGAAAATCATTTTGTAGTAAGTAGAAGCTTAGAGAAAGAAAAGGGATTGTGAAACCATTGCATATTAATGATAATTGCATAATAGGTGCGTCTTTTTGGTGAGGCCTATAGTCACCAACTTTATTGTTAAGTTTTAAGAAATCATGTCGATGTTAGATTATTGTACCTAGATTCAAAATGTAAAATGGTAAATGTATGTTGAAGTGTTGCATACCTTGTCTTGGGTAAACATCGTAATGCTATTACACTATGTGTGGGAAATAAATGAGGATAACATATGTGTGTACTAAGGCAATTTATCGCTTAATAAAAGTGAATGTGAATGTGAGATTTATCATAGCATTGTTGATTTACTCCATGTAGCACTATGATACATTGTATGGATTATTTGTGTGGGACTTGGCTTTTGGTTCATGGATTCCTGTAACAGGGTTTAGTATGCTTCTTTTCGGTGTCTAGATGGACCCACATGTGACCTTGTGATGATCTCTGGTGGTGTGTATGGGTGCATATGTGTGGTATGTATGTTAATCTTTGGTTATGTGCTTTGGAGTTTTGGTCGATGGTTGCATCACCATGTTGAATTGCATGAGTTGATAGTGTATTAGGTTGGATTGACTATAGCACGGGATTGATGTTGTTTTTATGTTAAGATTTGAAATGGTTCAGTTTAAGAGCCATTGAGTATGTGCGATTTTATGGTGTTTTTTTTGGGGGTACTTGCAGGCTTCCAGGAGTAAGCCTGACCTTTGGGGGGGAGGATGTAACACCCCTCCATTTTGTGCTCTGATGTTTAGACAATGTTTTCCCCATGTTACACTTTGTTTCTA